>ML781604.1:216585-291196 GCA_009831015.1 Picea engelmannii | reverse complement strand
TAGATAGAGCTTATTGTTTTCTGCATTATTGCTTTCATGAAAGAGTGTTAGTACTGAGTCTCTGTTTGAGAATAAGGGTCATGTTCTCTGATTGCAAGATAGTTGTTCTTTCCCATTGCAATGATACTTTAAAATGTAATCCATGATTCTTAATTTGAACTACAAGGAATTGCAATTAGGGAGATTTATTTCCTGTGATTTAATTCAGAACTTCAGTTCACTTCAGCAAGTATAGATAGAATTATTTCTTTACTACAACACTAAGTGCTTTTGGAATTGAGCATATATAGTGCNCAGCTATCTTTGAAACAAAAGACTTCCCTGGGTTGATAATTTATGTTTCACTTGGTTGTTTGAAATTAATTAAGCAATTATAGTGACCAACAGGGATCTAAAGAGCTAATTCGGCTCGAAGAAGAAGGGGACTAGAACGATCCTGTGAGTAGGAGAGCACGACGGGGGTGTGGTAGCGTCGTGTGATCTCACCTGCGTCAGTTTTCCTGGGGATAATAAGGGGAATAATGATCGTTCTTAAACCCCATTTTTTATACTAATTATTTCATCATTTCATTTTGAAAGTGACTTCCATGATCAATGACAATCTCCTTTGGGATTATGAAATGGGCTATAATTTGGTTAAATACAAAAAATGTTGTTGTCTTACCATCAGATTTAACAGTAGGCATGGCCTCTTCCCACTTAGTAAAGTAATCCACAACCATGATAATATGTTGATGCCCCCCAGTCGAATTTGGGTTACAATCAATAAAATATACCCCCCACTTGGTGAAGGTACCGAAAGTAATGACTGGGTGAAGAGGGGTTGGATGCGAGCGAACACCTGGCAAGGTTGACACTTCTTGACTTCTTTGACACAATCTTTAAAAATTGACGTCCAAAAATAACCAGATTGCAAAATGTTTTGCGTTAAAGAAAGCCCAGGTAGATGACCACCACAAGCCCCACTGTGACAGTCATTGAGGACCAACTCAACTTCCTCATGATTCAAGCAACGAAGAAAAATATTATCTACTCCTCGACAATATAAAGTGTCATCGATGATAAGGTAGTTTTTATCTTGATGTCGTATACGTCATCGATCATCTCTCGACAACGGATGAGATAACTTCAAGTTTTAAGATAGGTTAAAATTGTCTCCATACCAGGGGTTTGAATATGAGATAAGGAATATATTTTCATCCACAAACAAATCGATGTGGATAACGTCCTCATACAATATAGGGAAGTCTGATATCAGCTTGGAAAAAACTATCAATTTCTTAAACATCGTCGAGGCAAAGTCAAGATCAAACTCTTGCAAAATAACAATCCAGTTATTGTATTTTCCCCCTATGATACACATCCGGCTCCACTAGCATAGATTCCATGGTCATTATATCTATCGACCATATATGTATTTTGAGGGTGTGAGCCCCATTTTGTACTATGACACCATATTTTTTGAAGAGATGAAATATAAAAACATTGGTCTTCAACTTTACTTATATATGTTACAATGTGTACATTGATGGATGTGTTTTCTTTACTTTAGTTTGTGACAAATTCCAATATAAAACATAATTAGCATATGCATTGGATACATAATTATAACTTCTAGGTATGTGATTATAAGTAATAAAATCAAATTGTCATTCCAAAAGTCATACCCATAGGAATTGTCTCAGTAGAGTAGGGTCTCGCACAGGGTAACTGTCGTTTAACTGACATACTACTAACTGGGAGTCCAAGTGAACTTTTAAAGACCGAAAACCATGTGAAACGAAGTAGCATAAAATCTCTATAATGACGCTATATTCAGCCACATTATTCGTTGATGGCCCTAGACAAATGCCACCTAAAGACACCAATTGATCCTCAAGTGTGTAAATGACCCAAGTGGTGGAAGCCAAGTTCCATGTATGATGAATGACACCATTTGTGAATCCTAAGTAAACTAAAGACTTGGTTGACATGTGCCAACAAAGGGAAAACTCGATAAGCAAGCTGATGACACAAAGGAAAAGATATATATACACTAAGATACACTAGTATACAAAGAGTCACGCCCAAGATTGAAGGCTCAAGAGTAATGTATTTTAAGGTATAGCCTATTTATGGTCTCATCCAACATATTCCCTTCATAATCTTTCAACTCATATGTTCCTTTTTCCAAAACACATCACACAATATAAGAACCGTACCACATGGGGTTAAACTTTCCCGCCCCCAACAGTTCTTTAGCTTGGTCATACATGAGGACCAAGTCACCCTCAGTGTACTGCCAAGGATAGACAAACCTATCATACGACACCTTAACAAGTCATTTACTCTCTTTGATAGTCGTAGAGGCATCTCGATGTTGCTCATCTAGATGCTCTAGGTGTATGAGGCATTCTTCAAGATCGGAGGTGTCAAGTAGGAGATCAATTTCCATCTTGAGTGAATGGATTTCACATTCAATCGAGAGAATCAACTCCGCACCATGTACTAACTGAAAAGGAGAAAAATCGGTGGAAGTATTAACCAAGGTTCAATATGCCCAAAGCGCAAGGTAAATCATTAGATGCCAGTCAAATTTACTCTGGCTGATTGTTTTATTTGCAAAATGGTCTTGAGAGATTTATTCACTGCCTCTACTTTTCCATTTTCCTGGGGATAATAAGGGGAATAATGACCGTGTTTAAACCCCATTTTTTATGCTAATTCCTTCATCATTTCATTCTAAAAGTGATTGTCATGATCAGTGACAATATCCTTTGGGATTCCAAACCGGGCTATAATTTGGTTGAATACGAAAATTTTGCTGTCTTACTATAGGATTTAACAGTAGGCATGGCCTCTTCCCACTTATTAAAGTAATCCATGACCATGATAATATGTTGATGCCCCCCAGTCGAAGCTGGGTTATAATCCATAAAATCTACCCCCCACTTGGTGAAGGGACCGACAGTAATGACTGGGTGAAGAGGGGTTGGATGTGAGTGCATTTTCCGAGCAAACCCCTAGCAAGGTTGACACTTCTTGACTGCTTCAACACAATATTTAAAAATTGACAGCCAAAAATAACCAGCTCGCAAAATTTGTTGGGTTGTCGCAAGCCCAAATAAATGACCACCACAAGCCCCACCATGAAAGTCATTAAGGACCGACTCAAATTCCTCGTGAGTCAAGCAACGACGTAAAATATTATCTACTCCTCGACGATATAAAGTGTCGTCGATGATAAGGCATTTTCTATCTTGATGCCTTATACATCGTCGATCCTCTCTCGACAGCTACTGAGACACCTTCAATGTTTGAAGATAGATTAAAATGTCTCCATACCAGGGGTCTGAATACGATATAAGGAAGATATTTTCATTCGCAAACGAATCTACATGGATAAAATCCTCATCTTATCTAGGGAAGTTTGATATCATCTTGGAAAAAACTAGCGATTTCTTAAACTTCGCCAAAGCAAAGTCAAGATAAAACTCTTGAAAAATAATAATCCACTTATTATATTTTCCCCCTATGATACGCCTGGTAAGGACGTATTGAAATGGATTGATATCCGTAACTACGGTAGTTTTGCAGAGAAATAAATAATTATGTAATCTATGGACTTCATGTAGAATGGCTAAGGATAGCTTCTCAACGTGAGAGTATTTAAGCTCAGGACCGATCATATTTCTACTAAAACAGTAGAAAACATGATCATGGAGCTCATTGTCTTCCTGAACTATAACCATTCCAACCATCCCTTCCGACGCGGCGATATAAAGAAAATAGTCTCTACTGTAGTTAGGAGGATTTAGCAGAGGCAACGATACCAAGGCTTTATTAATAGCATTGAGTGATTCATGGGCTTGCTCATCCCATATAACTGGAGTATCCTTCTCCAAAAGACACATGAAACCATTAGTTATATTGGGGTAGTTCACTATGAACTGACGCAAGAAGGTATCCTTCCTCTTTAAACCTTGAATTTGTCTTATATTGCACGAGGGAGGAAATCAAAGGATTGCCTCAACCTTCATAATATCCACCATGATCCCATGATCAGAGACTAAGAAATCTAAAAGATGGCTAGACCTAATGCAAAATATGCACTTTTGAGGGTTTAAATGGATGTGATAATAACGACATATCTCAAAACCTAGTCGAAGGTGAGTGGAATGATCTACTCTCTTGCAAGAGTGAGCAACGAGATCATCAAGGTAAGCTTTGAAAATATGTTTGATATCATTAAAAGAAAAGGTCATGGCACGTTGGAAGGTTGCTACGACATTTTTAAGGCCGAAAGGCATTTTTCAGTATGAAAAAATACCCCAAGGACAAATAAACTTCGTCTTGTGTTGATCCTTGGTTTTGATCTGAATTTAATTATATCCTTAAAATCCATCAATAAAATAAAAAAATTCGCTTCCCGCACACTCATCTAGAATCTGATCAATGAGAGTTGTCAGGAATTTTTATTTAGGACAAGCCTTGTTTAGGTCTCGAAAATCCATACACACATGGATGGTTCCTTGTTTCTTATTCACGGGAACAGGGTTGGATACCCATTCGGTCGGAGGAACTGGGTAGATGAAACCAACATTGAGTAGCTTCTCTACCTTTTCCTTAATAGCAAGTCCTTTATAGGATTAACATCTCTAAGACCTTGTCGAATAGGTCTAGCATACGGATAAGTACTGATCTCATGTTTGAAAATACCAGGGTCGATCACTGGAATCTCTTCATACGACCAATAAAATATGTCACGAAATCCTCTGAAGAGATTGGTCTAGATCTGAATTTCTTCAGGTGAATAATCTGCATCAATATATACATTTTTATTTTTCTAGGAACTCAAGAGATGTCGATAGTGACAGTAGGAGA
The DNA here is from genome assembly GCA_009831015.1 of Picea engelmannii. Lineage (NCBI taxonomy): Eukaryota > Viridiplantae > Streptophyta > Pinopsida > Pinales > Pinaceae > Picea > Picea engelmannii. The sequence continues at coordinate 286,333 of ML781604.1, read as the reverse complement.
AATATTCTCCATGTTTCCTTCGTCATAAACATGGTGCATATCTAGTGGAACCACAACGTGACCAACCATCTCACTCAAGGTAGATCTAAAGTCCTGTTGTTTGATCCTAACAATTTCTGGGAGGAAGTAAGAGTGATGATGCATGTCATCCCATGGCCTATCATGACCATTTATGGCCTATAAGATGGATTCATCTGAAGGTAAAGTATCATCAAGGAAATCATGTGAACTAGACGTTTGGGTGGCCCATATGGGTTCGAGAACATGATCCTCCTCGTCCGTCTGCAAGGAGACGGGATCTGGGTCAACAAAGTGTTAAGAACGGCCTAATACGCAACCTCTGTCACTAATAGTGGCATTTCCATCCCAGTGTATGACTGACCTTCACCTTATAGAGTCAAGGAAGGTAGCATCCATGGTTCATTGAAATATGAAGTAAAGAAAGGAACGAACCTCATTTACAATGAAGACTTACTGGAAATGGTATAAATGTGGTGGATCGGTGTTGTGAAATCAAAAGTACCCATGAGAGAGGAATACATTCTGACACCAATATCCTCATTTTTCGGCTGAGAGTTTTTTATCACTAGGATCGAAGGTCCAACTGATGCATTAGGAATAGTGTGTGCAAAGGAAAATTGATCTATCGTCACTATTTTCCCCTCACGAGGAAAACATAAAATGCGGAAAACAGACGGCACGGATGAGGTCATGGCATAATTCCAATTATGCTATAGTAGTAAATTATAGTCAGGGGGCACATAAACCACCTCGACATCAACCTCCACTATCTTTCCACCTAACTGAACCGGAAAAGCGGAAAGAATTTTTTGGACTCGAAAAGAATGACCATCAAATGTGGTCAACATAGTCATAGATTGAGAGAGAGTTGGAGAACCAGTATCTTTCCAACAGGTTAGGGACATCACTTACATTGCAACACCTTCATCAATAATAGTGCCTTTGATGATATACTTCATGTAATCCACATGGATTTGAAAGGCCATGTGGTAAGGCAAGTGAGGTTGAACATGTATGACATCAAACTTAATAACCTTTGATCCAAATGGGTCTAGAGCTCCTAACACAGATAATAGGGAGTTCCTCTGTGAAGGACACGTCTGAAGCACCTCCAAATCCAACATCGCACAAGGGGTTTGACCCTGATCTTTGACAATTAAGTAGTTCTCAGTATCTCTGGAATTAGGATTGTGGGTAGAGCCTTTTAGTACTCCTTTTGGAATACGAGGTAGCGACACTGGATTTTCGATATGCAAGGGTGTTTCTGAGGAGGGGGAGACTTTGGACCTGGAACGGTCTGTGAAGAACCGTAATCACGAGATCTAGTCGCTACATTAATCTGTTAATTGACCATATTAACACATAGATGGTCACCTTCATGTGTTGAGGGGTTTTGATTCTCTGTTGACGCATTTCCGATATTGGAGGAACTCAAATCCATGTGTTGATTATGTGAAAATGGATTAGTCAGCACAACTGATGGTTGAGATAAGAGCCTCGAGGCTTCCTCAAGTTTTGGGCATAAGTGGGTAAGGTGATCATATTTACAAAGTTTACAAGGAAACTTCACCTTCTAATTTTCTTTCTTGCACTCGCCAACATTATTACTCAATCTGTCATTCTTAGTGTCATCCTTGGGTTTATTATTATTATTTATGCCACCCTTACGAATATTACCACGTCATTTCCTTATATTCCCTCCTAGTTGTTAGTTACCATTTGGGTTGTTCGACGACTGTACAGAGTGCACAACTTTTGACTGAGTGGGAGTGGAGGACGAAGATGACGCTTGTCCTAGTATAGACTGGCTTAGAGACAAATACTTCAAGTGTTTCGTCACCAAGTCTACAGACTTAGTATTTGGAGAGCCTATAATTCCATCGGCATGAGGCCCAGGCTTTTGTCTCAGGTCACAATTTGACCTCGATGCATTAGGAATAATTTCATACAACATCCCAGAATGGGCATATATGAGGTCTAGTTTTAGGCTTTGAAAATAGCTTCTTCCTCAGATGTTACACTGGATGTAGAAACATCCTTAGAAATATAAGGCATTAGGGATTTCAGGAACCACTCCAAGAAAAACTATGGAGGAATGTACGCTTTAATCAACCTCTTCTGTATGCACCACTCTTGGATATGGTCTGAGATATGTGTGGCCTTATCCTGGTGGAGGGTCAACATGAGTTCTATGTTAGCATCGTAATGAACCAACAACTGGAAGTGGTTGAGAAATACTAAAACCATCTGATTAAAATTTCCATATGTTCCCCCTGGTAGCTCAATGTACCATTTCGCGAAAACTCCCGTGAGGGTGCATTGAAACAATATCAAATGAATAAAATCATCATTAATATAATTAGACGATAACCAAAGATGAAAAGTAGTAACATGATCACCCGAATCCTCACCATTCTTTCCCTTGAATTTTCAAATATTTGAAGGAATCTTAGTGGGGACGGGGGGCCATGACAGATCATGACGCACCGGGTCATTCATTAATCTCGACAAATATGGCATATTAAGCGTTTCCAGAAAAGGGAGTCGGGGTTGTGGCATCTGATCCCATGCTCCAGGGAAAGATTGATGCTGAGGGATTGCAACCCATCTAGGGTTCTAGTATACACCATGGCCCTGTCTAAGAGTATAATATCCTCCTCCAAACTAATTCATAAGAGGTTGTGTGGGAACCATACCTATAGGAACAATATAATGAGGGTTATAAATATTTCCCCCAGCTAGAGGAGATCCAAGCTGGGGGTTGCCCATAGTATGAAACTGACCTCCCCTGGGTGTAAATCTGGAGGATAGAGGTGGATTTGTCATACAAAATGTATTAGTCAGAATTAGTGTGGGGGAGGAAAGGGGAATGGATGGAACGTAGGAAGTGGCTTGTCTTCCCAGTTGAGTAATCCATCCAGGAGCATTGATACTAGGATTCGACCCAAAAGAAAATGGAGGTTGACCCCAATTGTAGGATTCATTTGGGGAATTTTACCTCCACCAAACAAGAGAGGAGTATGTGGGGGGGCGATGCCCCTTGGTCCAATAATAGGATATGTAATAGTTGCTAGAATGGAGTATGAAATTTGCGATGTCATATTTTGCATACCAAAAGAGAAAGGGCTAGAGACCGAAGGGATGGAATGATAATTGTATCCAGTCGTACCAAAAAGAGGCCCAAAAGGGTTCGTTACTATAGGTTGAGTAGAAACCACAGGCTAGATAGGAGTAATGACAGGAACCTCTAGTATTACAACCTCTAGGGCTGAAGGAGTCAAAGGAAATCCATTAACTACAGTAGGTATAGGAGTCGAGGGAATCCCAATGTAATTCAAACTTGACTAAGTACTCATACTTGTATAATCACAAGTCTGGTAGGTGGAGATATATGTACCACATTTAGTAACTTTGTGCCTCTTACAAGGAAAAGACTCAATATGTGGTGGTAACTTTAATAAATGGCGAGATCTGCGAGGAAGCCGGTATGGCTCCACGATGACTCAAGACTCGAGATATAAAAATAAAATCCTAGGGCCAACTAACAATCAGAGAGCACACCAAAATAAACAAAAAATCCAAAAGCACACAAACATTATATAGTGGTTGAAAAGGGGCCTCCCTCACTAGAGTAGGGTTTCCTCGCCCAATATGGACCAGAGACTCCCTTCAAAATATTCGAGGTACCAGAATCAGTTATAAGGGCCCTCATGAGATTAACAACACAGTCGGCCAGATCCCCCTGGAGAGGTAATCTTCCAAAAAGGTTGTGATTTGTCTAACCCTTATCTGACTCAGGGTACCTGTAGAATAACCCCTGCAAGTAACCTATGTGGCTACCTATGTCAAGCAACTAGAGCCACCATGATATAACTAATGCATAGGTGAATAGTCTTAAGTCAGGTCCACCGTATGGGGAGGGTAACAAAGCCCGAAATCTTGAAAGCACTGACTCTCATAGAGGTAAAGGTACTAGCAATACCCTCAAATATGAATACATCCCCAAAAATATCTCTAACGCTAAGAAGGTATTAGAGGGATATCTCTACAACCAACTTTGTGTGATCTCGTGCTTAACTTTGGTGTGAGCAGAGTAGCCTGACATCACTAATTACAAAATGGATTTCACCACTCCCTGGTCAGACACGTATGTTTAGCTCAATAGACTTGGAGAATTTTACTCACAAAATCCTATTCCAAGGCCCTATATCCTATGCTTGTTTGTGTACTCTGAAAAATAAAATCGTTGCTAATCAATTTTAGTTTATCAGCGTTACTTTTAATGGCTTTGTTTACTCAAGAGATGTGGTCATGAAACTGATGATATTATGACTCAACATATAAAAGAAATGAATATGAACATAGTGCTAAGTTCTAATCTAAAATTCTCAAAAGATGGTAAGATTTTCAAATGCAACTTCTACCATTTCAATAAGATGCAATATTTCCACAAATATCAAGATCAATACTAAATAACCAAAAGAGAAAATGCCATAATGAAAAATGAGTAAATGTTTTTGTATTTTTGATATAAAGAAACAAAAATGCAAGGACTTAATAACAACTTGCTATATAGACCCTACTGCAAGCAAAAAGAGACAAGCCAAGAAGGATACCAAGAAGCAAATATTCAGAACAGGATGCAAGGACAACCAATGAAAAATATGATAAGAAAGAAAAACTGCCCAAAAATTCAACAATAATAAGGTTTCCTATCACTCTGTAGGCACTCAACAGCTAGGACAGAGACCCAAGAAGACTCAACAACCATCAAAACTCACCCAACAAACACCAAACTTAGCTAGGAAGCCTAAAAATTTGATGTACGTAATTGTTTAAGGAAAAATCACATATGTACGCTGCCTAAAGAAGGACAACTTGTGTATGTACGTGTCTGTCAAAGAAAAACCCACGTGTATGTATTAAAACATTGCCAGATCAAGGATTAAGCCAATAAAACTCTGATGCAAAGTAAAAATAGGTTGTCAAGTAATCAGGCGACAAGGAAACTCATCCTAACAAAGAGAAATACCAGGAGAGAAACACTGAAAACCCCAAACAAAAGATTCAATCCCCAGTATGGTCGCCAATTCTGTTACGAGGAAAATCACTCTATGGTATGGGGTAAACCACAACAGACAAAATGAAACGTAGAAATCAACTATAATCCCAAGTTTGCTATATAAAATAAATTCTAACAGGAGAAGATCAAGAGCCTACCTCATCCGGGCGTTCGATGAAGACCATCATTGAGCACAAAACTAAAATATTTACAACTGCAACTTGTCCTCAACAAACAATAATTGCACCGGAAGCGTAATTTTATCTTTTATGGATGGATTTTCTGGATACAACCAGATCGACATTTTTCTAGCTGATCAACACAAAACATCCTTCATCTTCCCGTGGGGGACTCTCACCTATCGGAAATTACCTTTTGGCCTTAAAACATTGGAGCGACTTTTCAACGGGCTATGTTGTATGCGTTCCATGACATCAAACATATCAGTGAACCTTATCTCAATGAATTTCCAACTCACTCAACTCATCGACGAGATCATATTGGTCACCTCAGAGCCATCTTTCTTCAATGCAAGTTTTACCACATATGTTTGAACCCCCATAAATGCATTTTCACTATTGAATCAGGGAGACTCCTCAGATTCGTAGTGTCCAAAGATGGGATTAGGGTGGATCCCTTAAAAATCAAAGCCATTCTCGATTTACCCCCTCCCAATAACCTTTCCCAAATGGAAAGTTTGCAAGGGAACGAAAACTTTCTCCGTCATTTTATATGCAATTAAATCGAAATTTCTAAATGATTTATGAGATTGCTGCAGAAATATCCCCTTTCATCTGGGATGCAACTTATCAACACTCATTTGATGATCTCAAGCATGCTTTAACGAATACACCACTTTTGCATCCAACGAATTATGTGAAATATTACATCCTTTATTTGGATGTCTCTGCTTCCACTATTTCTATGGCGTTAGTACAAGATGATGATGATGGCACTGAACATGTGATATACTATTTGAGTAAGAGTCTATCAGGTCCCAAACTCCATCGTTCACATGTAGAAAAGTTGGATTTTGAAGCAGTTATCGCCATCCAAATATTCTGCCACTATATTTTGTTACACACTACCATGGTCATTGCAGACTCAAACCCCATGTACCACATATTGATTCGTCAAGTAATTGGGGTAAAATATTGGAAATGGATCGTCATTCTCCAAGAATTCGATCTCGAGTTTTCCAAATCCAAAGCTAAGAAATCGTTGGTTTTTGCAGAATTAATTTTTTATCTTTCCGATACTCATGAGAATACTGAGCCCAGTGATCCCTTCTTGATGAATCATTGTTCCTCATTAGTACGTCAGATCTTTGGTATGGAGATATTCTTCTCTATCTCCATACCCAATGCTTTCAACCTAACATTTTACATGATGAATGACATCGCATTAGACACCATTCAAAGCACTACCTTATCATTGGAGATAGTTTGTACCATCATGGCATTGATATTTTTTTACGATGTTTCTTAACCCATGAAGAGGCTAAACAAGTTTTAAATGATTTTCACCTTAGATCTTGTGGAAGTCATCTTTCTGGGATGGCTACATCCCAAAACTTATTGTGTGTCAGGTATTTTTGGCCTTCCATATTCAAATATTGCATTGAGGCCGTTAAAAAATTCCCACCCTGTCATGTCTTTTAGAAGAAAGCACGTACCCACCCCACTCCACTTCATCCCATTGTCTCCATCGGCCCCTTTTCCAAATGGGGTATCGATTTCATGCAATGTAAGCCTACCTCAATCAGGGGGCATGATTATTTTATCATTGTTGTCGATTATTTTACTAAATGGCCTGAGGCCATGCCTACATTCCTTAATGATGGCCGAACTGCAACATGTTTTGTGTTCAATCACATCATCACACGATTTGGTGTCCCACAAGCTATTGTAACCGATCATGGAACCCATTTACAAAATTAGATGATGGGCGAATTGCGAACCAAGTTAGGTTTTATCCATGAAAATTCATCTCTTTACTATCATCAGGAAAATGGACAAGTTGAAGCCATCAAAAAAGTATTGAAAACTATGCTTCAATGCATGGTGCAAAGTGAACAAAACCTCTTGGCATTTGTAGCTCTTCTCTGCACTCTCGGCTTATCAAACTTCAGTTAAAGCTGCCACTAGATTTACACCCTTTCATTTGGTATACGTATTAGAAGTGGTATTACCAATCGAATGTGATATTCCCTCTTTGAAACTCACTCTATAACTCCTACCCCATACGTCTGTTGAAGAGGAACGATTTTTATGTCTAACCAAGATGGATGAAACTCATCGTGATGTTGCTCTCATCAACATGACATATCAAAAATGCATCAAAACTCAATATGATAAGTCCATCCAACCTCGCACTTTCATAGAAGGAGACCTGGTTCTAGTCTATGATCAAGATCATGACAAACTTGGGGCAGGAAAGTTAGAACCCATGTGGCATGGGCTATACATCATAAAATGCGTGTTACACAGAGGCGCCTACGAGTTAGTGGATTATGATGAATTATCTCTCGGTGAGATCTGAAATGGGATTTGCCTCAAGAATTACTATCCATAGAATATCTCGCATGTGTGCTTTGTACATTATTGTACTATATTCTTTTGATATGGTGTGTCTTTAATTTTGCATGCATGAGTTTTTCCCCAATTGCTTATACTTTTCTTTGTAATTGAATGTGCAGATGACATCATCCTTTCCCATATATTTCAGGTTTGTGGATGGCGTTAGTCGACATACCCAAAATATCGCTTATGTAGCTTTGGTCATTTACCACTATGGCAAGTTAGTGAGTTCAGGAGGAATTTTCCTCGAATCTGCGACCAATAACTTTGCATAATACCATGTTTTCATTGGACTTTTGACCGAATCTTCTTATCTACGTATATATCAATTGATTATCAACCTTGATTCTCAACTCGTAGTCCATCAACTAAATCATGTGTACATCATTTGTAATCCAGTCTTACTACATATCCATCTAAGGGTTCGTCATCTCGAAAGATGTTTTGAATTTCTAAAATATAGGCATATATCAAGAGAACTCAATACGATTATTGATTTGTTAGAAAATTATATGTTAGATTGGTACATTGCACACAGATAAATATTTGGTACATAAAGCATATAAATAAAAACATCACATAAAACAAAAAATAAAATATAAGTAGCCACCGCAAAACTCGTTTAATATAACCTTGATAGCAAAAGTTTTGTCAAAATACATCGTCCAAAAAGTACATATCAGGGAAAAACATGGGCCTTTATGCCCATAGAATCATCATAAAAGAATAAAAGTGTCTAGAGACTCTACTCATCCCCCTGCACCACATTGTGCTTGGCAAAGAACACTACTGCTCTCACCACTGATCGTAGAAAATGACTGAGACCCTCAAGTACCCAAATTGTAGGTCTCTAGATATGTAAGGGTACATATTGTATCCTCATGGAAGGCACAGTCATGGTAAAACCACGGAGGTTTCTCTCCACCTCTCGGATTCCTCCTACTCCGACGTCAATCTCTGTCACTGCCTGAGCATCTCCGCAACATCCTAGTGCTATAATCTATGCTAGACGTGATGCACCTATGTTTGCATGATGAAAAAAAGTGAATTAGATCCCTCATCGTACAACCAAAAAAATATAAAAAACAAAAAAATTGTTACAAGGTTATGATCTTTCGCACCTGATACATCCCACAGTGTACCCTCGGGAAACACTAAATATGCACTGCCCTTGAAGTCTACCCCAACATATTGGAAATCCTCTATCAGCACAAGATGCCTCTTCTACCATGTAAATAATTCAACAGTAAATCGAAAGGACGAGAGTTCATTCCACAACCTAGGGGAAAGACTAGTCCACTGCTCCATATAGGGATCAGTCGATGGGCGTGCTATCTATGCAACTTGCAGTTGCATCTGTGGAACTTGCTCTAAGAAAAAATGAAATAAGAAGGATCCATACCCAAACTATTTCTTCCTTCCCATTCGGCATTTGGGTATCTACTCCTTAATTTTCCTTAAAAATCATGCACACCAGTTAAATAGCCTAGGATCCAAGCACTATATGAAACTTGAAGTATTTTATCAAGACACAGTTTCGTAGAGCTTCCCTCGCTTGAGGATCTTGTAGGGAATCCATGTCATCAAATTCATGTTCTCGTACTTTCCACTCAATCATGATTGGATATGTGTAAAACTTGCAAATTGATAAAATAATCACATTAACTCAATTTTCAAAGAAAATAGTTGTCCATTTTTAGCCTAAAAATAAATTAATTAATTAATTTTTGCGCCTAGAGCTCCCTAGAAGGAAATAAAAGTGCACTAGCACTCCCCAAAGGCACACACCAAGGCATTGAAATCTTGATCGATTCTCCCCTGACGAATTAAAGGAGCGTCGATCCATTTCGACGCTCTAGGGATTTCCAAGGTGTTATGAGGAAAATCACTCTATGGTATGGGGTAAACCACAACAGACAGAATGACATAAACAAATCAACTCTAATCCTAGGTATGGTATATAAAAGAAATGATAGCAGGACATTATCAAGAGCCTACCTCTTCGGGACGTTTGATGAAGACCATCGTTGAGCATGCAACTCAAACGTTTACACCTATAATTTGTCCTCAACAACCAAGATACACAAGCATATGGTGATATTGTATAATGCTAGCATATAAAATAACATAATTGATTAGCATAGATGACAAATATGCCCATGGAATAATAATTCAAAAATTTTCAAGATATCAATTGGATGAGAAAAGAGTATTTCTATTAAAAATGATCAACATAAGTGTATAAGTGACAAACTTTTGTGTCGGCACACATCGGAACGGAGAAAATAAGTCCCTCCAATTGGGCCTCCACCAAAGGTAAGCTCATGTAAGGGAGACAATGAGGTTCTCGAACAGATAAGGAAGAGCTCGGGGGTTGAACAATGTGTTCAAACTTTCAAGGATAAAGGGATGCAGACTCAATGTGAAGTGAAATTTCTCCAGAGTATCTTTGCTCTCAAAAGTTGAATTCTCCTCCCTTCCACGACTTGGATATGGCCCAATTTATATCCTTCAAATGGAACTGAAGGGTTGAGTCGGAACATTTCCAGTATATGGAAGGTCAAGGATCATGGATCTCATGACGTGACATGAAAACCCGACACAATTTTTAATTTTGGGCACAAAACTTGATGTACGCGAGATGTAATGGTGCAACCTGCGTATACGCATGGTGTCTAACTAGAAGGGCACGTATATGTGGAAAAATATGATTTTTTGGCTCTGGAAGGCACAACAAGGGACTTCAAGTCTGCATAGGGAAATGGAAAGACCCTCTAAGCAACTTGCATGGGGTGAGGAAAAACTTGCTATAACACAAGGAGCCCAAGATCTTGAATCAAAGGATGAAATTGGATAAAAATACATGTAAATGTATGAGAAAAGTCAGAGAACCAACCTGATCTAGATGGATTCGCAAATGGTTTCCCGCAGCTCTCGCAATCAACGCCCGAAAATCACTCCAAAAGGGGGAAAAACTCAAAGGGGAAAGGAGAATAGTAAAACAAAAGGTGAAACCGAATTTTTTCCCTATTTGATTTTTAATATGACCAAATTTATTCACTTTTCCTCCTTTTCGCATTTTATAAAGTTTTTTTTTGAGTTTTTTTCATTTTTACAGAAACTGCTAACATATTTTTCCCAGAAAAACTTGATTATGCAGGAATTTAAGAAGATATTTTTTGATGACCTTGTGACGCCAATGAGAAAACTTTTTTCATAGTTCGCACTCATAAAATCATGAAGAGATGTATGTTGGGCAGTAGGTTATCACCTTTTCGGTCCCAACAAACTAACTACAAAAAAGGAACACCCTAGTCAATCTTGACTAGAAGAGTTCTTCGTCGTATTATTTTATAATTTTTCAGACCTCGGAGACTAAAATCATGAAAAAGGACAACCCCATAGTTTCCTTTAAGTTATTTTCAAACTCCCTAAACATGAAAAACAACTGAGTTTTCCTTCTATGGACTCGCAAAATTACACATTGAAGGGCCCATCTGGGAACGAACCCTTACTTCTTCCAATTCGTTAAATAAAGGAAGAGGAACTTGTCGAAGGTGAGTTATATCGATCATGTGTTATCCTCCTTGAGCTCATTAAATTAAAAAGAGGTAATCATCTATCTGGATGGTGGAAAAATTGAAGGAAGTGGGTCAAGTTTCTTGAAAAAAATTCAAGCAACTCTTGCAGTCACCCTTGAACATGACACTTATTTTCACTTGTTACCATACACTTGGATAATCCATTAAACCTCCACACTGAACTAATCCTATGAGTCTTTCTATTCCATTGACCCATTCGAAGAATGCCTCAGCACTCGCTACATTATGTTTTGGTCCACTTTGAGTTTATGCTGCCAAGTCTTACATCGTGCCTTACTGTTCAAGGCAAATTTTCCACCTCAAAAGTCAACCATCCACAAAGTTACCAGTTCCCATACCCATGTCAGTATGTTTTCATCTACTATATCTTATCACCATCCTCTGACAAGTTTTGTGTCGACTGATGGGGGATACATAAATTCCCTCCTTGGACGAGTCTTTTCCTTTCGACTTCAAAAAATTATCTGGGAAATAGACTTAGGAGCACATCGTTAACTTGGGACATGCATGCCTCAATGGAAAGCCTCCTTACATTCAACAAAGGGTATTTATGAATGACCCCTGACCAACTGATTCCATGAATGTTCGACTTCAATTCATTTTTCACATTCGTTGGTGTTGGCGCAGGCCAATTTTGGGAGAAAATCAAGGAATTTTTTAAGGAATCAAGGAAGAAATCGGAAAAGATAAGGCAACGTCATAAAGTGGGTAGTGCACTTGAAATAGAGGAAAATCAACACTAGAAACAGAGGAAAATAAGCACCAGAAACAGAGGAAAACCAGTGGCGAGGAAAAGCAGTTACAAAGTGGACAAATTGTTGCAGAGCAGTTGAAAAGTGAACAAACCTAATCCTCTTAGGGTTAGGGTTTTTGTAAGGGATTTGTCCCATTTTTTGGTATAAGTAGAATGTATTAGGACTGTGAAAAGAGTTAGTTCGTTTGTAATTTGGTTGGTAATCTAAGTTTTGTAAATACTATCTCGAACTGTGGAGATCGATTGTAATGGAGGAGGAATTGTACAGTGCGCAACACTGGAATTTGCATGAATATTAATAAAGAGATGAAGTGACTCATATTTGTGGACATGTCCCTAGGAGGGAGTGAACCATGGTATATCTAGGTTATGTGTGAATGTTTGCAGTACTTGTGATTATATTTTCTTTAATGATTTTTATGATGAACATGCTAAAATGGTAAAGGAAATAATATTGTGAACTAAGGATGAACAAATGAAATCTGTAGACAGCTCTAAATGGATGAATGTCATAGTTAGTATCGAAATATGAATCTTATGTTGCAGTAAATGAATATATGTCATTTGGTATATTTTTTTATAATGGTTAATGAATTTCTATGGGAATAGTTGAGTCACTGGTCAGAGCTAAGATCTAGGTAGGGACGTATAATAAATGGGTATTTGAGGGATATAAGTTGAGTAGATCTAATTCCCCTGAGAGACAAACACATCCCATCCCATGGTTGTAGACACATGAGTCCTGCAGCCACCCATTGAATCCATCTTAGGTGAGACTGCACAATGCACTTTGTGCGTTGTGTTTCCTTCTAGTATCCAAAAGGGCCGATGGTCGAAGGGAAGTTGGTAATCTTGTAGTTATAACCTGGGTTAGCACATAACATCCAAAAATGGTTATGTTATTGGTTGGAACTCATAAGATTAGATCGGGAGGGATGTATTATGTAGCATAGTGTGAGGGTTTAAGAAAGGGGATATTTTTAGGTTGGAACCCCATAGAAGCGGAGATTCAAAGATGGTTGACAGTTAAGGAACTAGAGTTTTCCCATAAAGATAATAGAAGCCCTAGGTTTAAGCTAACACACTACTTGGAGAGATATGTATTCAGCAAAATACGTGAGAGTTTCTTTAGTGAGTTTCCCATGCTATTGCAGGAGTAGATAGCATGGTTGAAAGACACCCATCTCAAAAATAGAGTTAGATCAGTGGAGTGGATAGAAGAGAGTATCGCGCAGTTGAAGAGGGTGAATAGAGAATGCATGCATGCAGTAGATTTATAGCTAGACAACATTGTAGTGGGGTATATCAATGAGTTTTCAATAGATACATCGAAGTCTTACAGTGTATCAGAGAAGGATTTTCTTAAGGGTCCAAGGGGAAGGTACATCAGGTCGTTATACACTTCAATCAAAAGATTATTGCATGATAAAGAGATATTAACATGGGAATCAAACAACTAAACTACCCTGTGTGCATGGGGGAGTTAGGGGAAACATTGAGGAAGGTATGAGATGGAGGGGAGAATGGATAGAGGAGAGCATAGTAAAGAGAAATATCCCATTATGATGGATCAAGAGGAGATCCAGGAAATTCTATAGAAGGCAGGAATGACACACAGTGGAAGACCCTACCAGTATAAGCTCATGCTATGGAGCACATTGAATAAGTAATATGCACCACATATGAAATAAATACTAGAGGGGCAAGATCTAAAGAGGAAGTAGGCACCCTTGTCCATATCTTAATCAGTATAAAACCTACAACCCCATGTATGATTAACACATCGATAAAGAAAGAGTTGTTTAGAGAACTAGTGACTAACGGTCAGAGGAATCTTGGAGATCATAATAGAAGCGAGGGTACAAGTGTAAGTACCAACATGTTAGAGAAATATTTGCCTCACCTTATGCAATCTTGCAGAGAGGGCCTTATTCCATTCCCCCATGCAGACTTACTTTCCCTGATTGATAAATCCAGAGACAAAAAAAAATATTTTTCCACTTGTACACACCTTGCAAGCTATACAGCAAGTGTATACATTGGTTGCTCCACTACATCCCATGTACATCAGGATTTGTGCCAGAAAATCAAAATTAAATGTCAAGTTTCCATGTCACGACAGGAGATCTCCGATCCTTGGCCTTCCATATACTGGAAACATTCTGACTCGGCCCTTCAGTTGCATTTTGAAGGCTATAAAGAATCCAATTTTGAGCTATGGAAAAGGAGAGAATTCAACATTGAGAGCAAATTTACTCTGGAGAAATCATTTACTTCATATTGAGTATGCATCCCTTTGTCCTTTAATTCTGAACACAGTGTTCATCCCCCAAGCTCTTCCCTTATTGATGGAGAACCTCTTTGTCTCCCTTATATGAGATTGCCTTTGGTGGACAATTGAAGTGGTGGAGGCCCAGTTGGGAGGAACTCAGTTTCTTGGTTCTGAATAGTGCCGACATAGAAGTCTATAATGTTTCACTTCTGTTGATCATTTATTAATAGAAATACTCATTTCCTGTCCAATTGATATCTTGAAAATATATGTGTTATGATCCATGGGCATGTTTGTTTTGTATATTAATGGATTATGATATCTAATGTGATAACCTATTATATCATCACTATATGCTTGCTCTTCTTGTTTGTTGAGAACTTGTTGCAGGTATAAATCTTTGGGTCGAAGTGCTCAACGGTGGACATCATCAAACATTTGGATGAGGTAGGCATATTTCTTACTTCTCTTGCACATTAGTTTACATAGAACATGTTGGAATTGAGTCGATTTCTATAGTCATAGTTGTCTGTTGTGGTTCACCCTAGCCATAGAGATATTTTCCTCGTAACAGAATTGGCGACCGTACTGGGGATGAATCTTCTTTCTTAGGGTTTGAAGTACTTTTCTCCTTAGATTTCTCTCATTTCTATTGTGGTTCTTGTCGTATCATTGCTTGACAGCTCCTGTTCACTCTGGGTCTGAGTTTTCAACCTTTCTCCCTTTCCTGGCCTTGTTTCAAAGCATATACGCACCGTTTTGCTTGACAATTGCGTATACATGCAGGCTATCTCACTGCAAGCTGCGTATATACGCTTTGTTTGCTCAAAGAGTTGTGTACACCTCTTCTCCTTGCCTGTTTTCTTGTTGTGGTGTTTTTTGGGTGGGATTTGATGCTTGTTGAGCCTTCTTAGATCTCTGTAGTGCCTTTTGAGTACCTATGGAATGATAAGAAACCCTCTTTTGGTTGAATCTTTGGGTGAAGTTTTTCTCTTCATCTTTTCATTTTTATTGTCCTTGTACATTGGACTGGGTGTTTCATTGCTTGATATCCTGCTTGAGTTATCTCTCTTTTATACATAGTAGGGCTATATATCAAGTTACTTTTTAGTCCATGGATTTTCAGTTTCGATATATTGAAAATACAAAACAAATAGGCATTTTGCATTGCTTGGCATTTTTTGTCTTTTGAGTTTTTATCATTAGCTTAGTGCATATAGTGAAAGGTTGCATTTTTACTTTTGAATCGCAAAGTTGAATTTGAAAATTGCATCGCTTTTTAGGAGCATATCATACATTAAAAGTTAAAGTTAGGACTTTGTATTATTTTTATATTTACTTTCTTGCAGATTCATAACACCATGAGTTTCGTCACCATACCTTTTTGAGTAATCACATCCATAAAATCAACGCTATAATTTAAAATTTATTAGTAACGGTTTTATTTTCTAGGGTGCACAAAATAGCCTAGGATTTAGTGCCTTGGAATAGGATTTTGTGAGTAAACTTCTCCAAGGAAATTAAATCAACATATGTGTCTGAGAAAGGGAGTTGAGAAGTCCATTGTATAATTGGTAAGATCAGGAGACTCCTCTCACACCGGAGTTAATCACAAGGTCGCGCGAAGTTGGTTGAAGGGATATCCCCCGGATACTCACCTAGCGTCAAAGATATTTTGTGGATTTATTCATATTTGGTAATCTTTCTAGTGCCCATACCTCCATGAGAGGCAGTGCTTTCAAGGTTTCGATCTTTTCTACCCTACCCATACGGTGATCCGGACTTACGACTGCTCGCATGTGCATCGGTTATACAGTGGTTTATTAGTTGTTTTTCTTAGGTATCTCATAGGTTACTTGCAGGGGTTATTCTAAAAGTACCCTCGGTCAGATAGGGGTCGGACAACACACAGCCTTTATGGAGGATTACCTCTTCAGGGGGATCTGACCGACTGGTTGTTAAGCCCACGAGGGATCCTATAACTGATTTTGTTACCTCTGATCTTTAGCGGGGACTCTCAGGTCCCTCTTGGATGAGACATACCTTCTTTAGGGAGGGAGGCCACTTAGCCACTTTATCTCGTTTGCATGCATATTGGTCGTTTGACTTTTGGTGTGATCTTTTCTTACTAGTTGGCCTTAGGATATATTTTTTATCTTTAGAATCTTAAGTCATCGTGGAGTCAGACCAGCTGCCCATTCGGTCCCGTCGCTTGTTACAGTTTCCATCGGATTCTGTGTCCTTTCCTTCTAAAAGGTGTAGAGTCATTATACATGGTACACACACATCCACCGATCAAAATTGTGATTCTACAAGGATGAGTATTGAACCTAGTCTTCAGAATTATGGGAGCCCTTTGACTCCCATACCCATTATAGTTAGTGGCACACCTTCGAATACTGCAACCTCTATGGTCGTAGTGTCGGAGGCACCTATCATTACTATGGATTAGCCTATAGTTAATGCTCAAGCTGTTGCCTTGAACCCCTTTGGGTCTCTTGGCCACTTACCAGGCTACAATGTTCATTCCATCCATATGGCTTCTAGTTCATTTTCTTATGCTATGCGTAACTTCACCTCGCATTTTTCAAACTCCATCCCAGCTATTGGCCCTAATGCTAGTGCTAGACTTGGGGGCAGTACACCTCCCTACACTCCTTTTTCATTTGGTGGATCTCAAATCCCTCAAATGACTCCTAATATGGGAGGTATGCTTGCTTTTAATCCTCAGTCCAATACTCCTACTTCTGGGTTGAATAGTCAACCTGGCAAACAAGCTTCAACTCAAGTTCTATCCTACAATCCTACCTCCTCGGTGTAGATTCCGACCAATACATTTGGCATGACGAATCTGCCTCTATCCTTCAGTTTCCAACCTGGGGGAGGTCAGTTTCACGCTTTGGGCAACCCCCAAACTGGATCTAATCTGGATGGGGGCAATTTCTATAACCCTCAACAGAACATTCCAATTGGAATGATGTCCAACCAACCTTATTTGAATCATCATGGAGGAGGGCCTTATAATGTCGGACAGGGCCATGGTGTTTACCGGAACCCTGGATGGCCTCTGAATCCACAAGCACAATCTTTCCCGGGAGGTTGGGGCCAGATGTCACAACATCATCTCCCTTTTCTGGCCATGCTTAATCTACCAGATTTGTCTAAGTTAATGAATGACTCCATGATTCACGATCCTACATGGCCCCTGGTCCCCACCAAACTTCCTTCGGACATCCAAAAGTTCGAGGGTAAGAATGGAGAGGATCCTAGTGATCACGTCACTACCTTTCACCTTTAGCGCTCATCAAACTCCCTTAATGACGATTCTATTCATTTGAGATTATTTCAATGCACCTTTATCAGAGTTTCCAAGAAATGGTATATTGAGCTACCAAGGGGTGCATATGGGAATTTTAGTCAGTTGGTGATGGTCTTTCTTAACCACTTCCAGTTTCCCATTCGTTATGATGTTGGCTTAGAATTGTTATCTACTTTACGCCAGGATACCGCCACTCATATCTCGGACCATATCTAGGAGTGGAGTAGATGGAAGAGGTTGATTAAGACCCCTATCCCCCCGACCTTTCTTTTAGAATGGTTTCTTAAGTATTTTCACCCTCCTATCTCGAAGGATGTTGCTACTTCCAGGGTTACCATTGAAGAAGAAGCAATCTTTAGATCCCAACAACTAGATTTGATATATGCTTTGTCTGGGATGTTATACCACCTTCTTCCTGAAGAACTGCGGTCTACTTACAACCCTAGGAAAAATCCCAAGCCTCATGCCGATGGCATTGTAGGTTTCGCCAATGTAAATTCCGTAGACCCGGTGACAAACTAGTTGAAAGAGTTGTCTTTAATCCAGTCTATAGGAGGACCAGCCACGTCTGTGTCTTCCAATCCCACTCAGTCGGTAGAAGTACACTACGTGCAATCATCGACCAACCCGAATGGTAACCAGCAACCAGCAGGGAATAAGAGGAAAGGACGCAATAACCGTAAGGGTGGGGAAAATGGTAATAAACCCAAGGAAAACAATAATAATGAGAAGACGGGTAGTAATGTTGGAGAGGGAAAATGAGAAAAAAATAAGGTGAAGTTTCCCTATAAGCTTTGCACAGATGATCACCTTACCCATTTGTGCCCCAAACTTGCAGAAGTTGCAAGGCTTTTAGCTCAATCACCCATCGTGCTAACGAATCCATTCCCACATAATCAGCACTTAGCCTCGAGCTCCTCAAATGCCGTAAATGTGCCTGGTGGAGGTCAAAACCAGCAGTCGCAAGATGGCGACTATTTATGTGTCAATATGGTTGATGCAAAAAATAGATGTAGCCACTCGATCTTGAGACTATAGTTCTAAACAAACTAATTATGGTCTAGAATCTCCTCCTCCTCCAAACGCGACTTTACAGATTGAGAAACCAGATCCACCGCCTCGTATTCCAAAAGGAGTACTTAAGCACTCTACCCATAATCCAAATGCTAGAGTCGTCCAGAACTACTCTATTGTTGAGGACCTGGGCCAAACCCCTTGTGAGATGTCGGATTTGGAGGTACTCCAAACGTGTCCTTCATAGAGGAATGCCTTACTCTCTACTCTAGGAGCTATAGAACCTAGTGGCTCAAAGGTTATCAAGTTTGACGTCACAGATGTTAAGTCTCGCTTGCCTTACCATGTGGCTTTCCAAATCCATGTGCAGTATTCAAAGTATACCATCAAACATGCAGTTGTTGATGAAGGCGATGCTACGTGTGTGATGTCCTTGGCTTGTTGGAAAGCTCTCGGTTCTTCGACCCTTTTCAAGTCATCGAACATGTTAACTTCTTTTGACGGTCATTCCTTCCACCCTCACGGTATTCTCCCTGCCTTTTCATTCGAGTTAGGTGGGAATACGGTAGAGGTGGAAGTAGAGGTAGTCGATGGGCCTCTTGATTATAACCTATTACTAGGTTGCAATTGGACTTATTCTATGATCGTCATTGTATCGTATATCTTTGGTATTCTTTTTTTTCCTCGTGAGGAGAAGATCGTGATGATCGTGATGATCGATCAATTATCCTTTACGTGCTCTAGTCCTAATGCATCTCTTGGACAGTCGATCCCCGTGATCGACAATTCTCAGCCGGCAACTGAGAATATTGGTGTTGGAATATATTCTTCCCTTATGGGTACTTTTGACTTCTCGGCACCAAACCATCAAGTTTATGCCATGTCCAGTAGACCCGTCTCCACTTGGAGGTCCATTCCTTTCCGCACCTCTTATTTTGATGATTCGTGGACCCTACCTTCCCCAACTTTTTCTTGTGAAGGACAATCACATGTTGGGATGGCCATGCCACTATTGGCAGTAGAGATTGCGTATCAAGTTGTTATCGACTCTTCCGTCGATCCTGATCTTGTTCCCTCACCGATGGACGAGGAGGATATCGTGTCTAGGCCCATGTGGGCCACCTCATTGTCTTGTTCACATTATTACCTCGATGAAACTTTGCCTTCGAATGAAGCCATCATCAAAGCCATGAACGGTTCTGACAAACCTTGGGATGATATGCATCATCGCTGCTATTTTCTCCCAGAGCTTGAAAGAATCAAACAAGACAGCTTTCGATCTACTTTGAGTGAGATAGTCAATCATGCCATAGTTCCACTTGATACGCATGGATTTTATGTCGAAGGAAACATGGTGATTATTTATCCTACCGTCCATATTGACATCTCTCGTACCCTTGGCAATGTTGAAAATGTAAATATCGATGTGGATTGTTCGCCAGAAGAAATCATGATCTACACAGAGCTCTTCAAAGAATTTTGAGATGTATTCACTTGGTCCTATGAAGATATGCCAGGGATCGACCCTCGTATTGTCGAACATGAGATTAAAACTTGTCTGGATTCTAAACCTATTCGGCAATGTCTTAGAGTTGTCAACCCTCGAAAGGCCCCTGCTATTAAGGAAGAGGTGGAGAAGCTAATTAACGTTGGCTTCATCTACCCGGTTCCCTTGACCGAATGGGTATCCAACCCCATTTCTGTAGATAATAAGCATGGAACCATCCATGTATGTATGGGATTTTGTGACCTGAACAAGGCCTATCCAAAAGACAACTTTCCCACACCTTTCATCAATCATATTCTCGACGAGTGTGCGGGAAGAGAAGTATTTTCTTTTATGGGTGGATTTTCAGGATATAATCAAATTCAAATCAAACTGGAGGATCAAAACAAGACATAATTTATTTATTCTTAGGGTACCGTTGCATACTGGAAGATGCCTTTCGGCCTTGAAAACGTCAGAGCAACCTTTCAGCGTGCCATGACTTTCGTTTTTCATGATCTTAAGCACTTAGTCGAAGCTTACCTTGATGATCTTGCTGCTCAATCTCGTAAGAGAGAGGATCATGTTATTCACCTTCATCTTGTTTTTGAAAGATGTCATTATTATAGAATCTGGATGAACCCTCAAAAGTGCATCTTTTGGGTTAAGTCTGGTCGTCTTTTAGGTTTTCTAGTTTCTGAGACTGGGATCATGGAAGATCTACTTAAGGTTGAGGAAATACATCGGTTGCCTCCCCAACGCACGATTAGACAACTTCAGGGTCTACAGGGGAAAGCTAACTTTATTCGTAGGTTTATAGTGAACTATGCCACTATCACTAAAGGTTTCACACATCTTTTAAAGAAGGACACCCCTTTTATCTAGGATAAGTGAGCCCAGGAATCCGTCGATGCTTTGAAGAAATATTTGGTGTCGGTGCCTCTTTTGAAGCCTCCCGACTATAGTAGATATTACTTTATTTATATCATTGCATTCGAGGATACGATTGGTATGGTTCTGGTTCAAGAGGATGATGAGCTCCATGAGCACATCATCTACTATCTTAGTCGAACTTTACTTGGTCCTGAACTTAAATATACTCACGTTGAAAATCTATCTTTGGCTGTCATTCACGCAGTCCAGTGTCTACGTCATTATATATTACTTTGTAAGACTAGAGTGGTTGCTGACATCAATCCATTTCAATGCGTCCTTACCCGACGTATCATAGGGGGAAAATACAATAAATGGATTGTCATTTTACAAGAGTTTGATATCGATTTCTCTTCCGCGAAATCCAAGAAATCCCTAGTCTTTGCAGAGCTAATATCTGATTTTCCACGATTAGATGAGGACGTTATCCATGTTGATTCATTTGTGGATGAACAAATTTTTCTTGTCTCATCATCTGACCCCGGCCCAGGTATGGAGACATTGTTCTCTATCTTTAGATTTTGAAGTTCCCTCAGCATCTCTCATGAGATGACCAACGGCGTATAAGGTACCAAGCTAAGAAATATACTATCATCGGTGAACTTTGTATCACCAAGGAATAGACGATATCTTGCATCATTGTTTAACTCACGGAGAAGTTGAGTCTGTTCTAAACGATTACCACAATGGGGCTTGTGGTGTTCATCTATCCAGGCTTGGGACAGCCCAAAAAAAATTGCGAGCCGGTTATTTCTGGCCTACTATCTTTAAGGATTGTATTTAAGAGGTTAAGAAGTGTCACCCCTGCCAAGTGTTAACTCGGAAAATGTGCTCACATCTAGCCCCTCTTCATCCAGTCATTACCACCAGTCCCTTCACCAAGTGGGGGGTGGACTTCATCGATTACAATCCAACTTCGGCTGGTAGGCATCAGCACATTATCATGGTCGTAGACTACTTTACTAAGTGGGTCGAGGCCATTCCTACAGTTAAATCCGATGGGAAGACTGCGGCCTTCTTCAGATTCAATTAGATTATCGCTCGGTTCAGTATCCCGAGTGAGATTGTCACTGACCATGGCAGTCACTTTCAGAATGAGATGATGGAAGAACTAGCAGCTAAGTTGGGGTTTAAACATGGTCATTCTTCTCCTTATTATCCCCAGGCAAATGGGAAAGTAGAGGTTGTCAACAATTCTCTCAAGACCATTTTGACAAAAATTGTCAATCAGAGTAAATCCGACCAGCACATCATGCTATATCCTGCGCTCTAGGCATACCGAACCTCGGTCAAGACTACCACCGGATTTTCCCCTTTCCAGTTAGTACATGGTGTGGAGTAGATATTACCCATTGAATGAAAAATCCATTCTCTTAAGTTGGCAGTCGCGCTCCTACCTGACACTTTCGATCTCAAGCGACGCCTTGTATACCTAGAGAATCTTGATGAGCAGCATCAAGACGCCTCTATGGCTATCGAGGCAAACAAACAACGTGTTAAGGTCCAATATGATAAGTCTGTCTATCCTCGGCTGTACGCTGAGAGTGACTTGGTCCTCTTGTACGATCAAGCCAAATAACCGTTGGGGGCATGCAAGTTTAAACCCATGTGGCACGGTCCTTACATTGTGCGACGTGTTCTAGAAAAAGGGGCCTATGAGTTAGAATATTACGAAGGGAATAAGTTGGTTGAGCCTAGAAATGGGATCTACTTGAAAAGATACTATGCTTGAGCCCCAGGTTTGGGTGAAACTCTCTGTATAATAATGTAATTTAGTGTATATATCTCTTTTATTTTTTGTCTTCGATTTTCTTATCGAGTTTTCACTTGGTTGACAGATCTCAACGGAGTCGTCAGTCTACGTAGGATTCGCAGACGGGGCTAGTCGTCATACACAGAACTTGGCTTTCACCGCTTGGTTGGTTTATTCACCCGAGGATCTACTGGTGACTTCAGGAGGCATATGCCTAGGGCCATCCACGAATAATGTGGCCGAATATAGCGTCATTATAGAAATTTTACGTGATGCTATCTCACATGGAATTCATTCATTAGAAGTTCGCCTTGATTCCCAGTTAGTAGTACGTCAGTTGAATGGTCATTACCGCGTGCATGATCCTACTTTACTCCAACAATTCCTACGGGTACGTCTTTTAGAATGACAATTTGATTTAATTACATATTGTAAAATTCCTAGGAGTTCTAATCATGTATCCAATGCTTATGCTAACTTTGTTTTATATTGGCATTTGTCACATAATTAAAAGCAAAGAAAACCATCTAATCAATGTACACATTGTAAAATATAAGTAAAGTCAAATATCCTTTTTTATATATTTTAAAAAATATGGTGTTTGTATTACAAAATGAGGCTAACACCCTCAATACATATACAGTTGGTATTACAATATCCCACAACATCTACGCCTGTGGCACCGGATGTGTGTCATGGTAGCAAACTACTACGTTTGTGAGACGTCGAAAGAGTCGTACCCATGCCCTGGTTACACCAACCACCTGTCACTACATGGCTTCAGGAAGATCCTCTACCTAAA
Organism: Picea engelmannii; assembly: GCA_009831015.1. Lineage (NCBI taxonomy): Eukaryota > Viridiplantae > Streptophyta > Pinopsida > Pinales > Pinaceae > Picea > Picea engelmannii. Next base: position 262,736 of record ML781604.1, on the reverse strand, counting down.
CCATGGGTATCATGTGAGTCAAACACGACAGGTTGCCCTGCACATTTTGTAGGACCCTCTCGTCGTCTCCTCCCACCGCTTCGTCTCCCCGGTTCCTTCATCGATGTCAAGGGAAACCCTCTGGTCGTTGTGGACCCATGTCTGCGGCACACAAATGTCTAGTCAATACTTAAGCACCATCCAAAAATATTTTTGTCCTAATTATACAAAAACACAAAAAAATGAAATATGTAAAAAAAAATTGACATACCTATGTCACTGTAGGCGAACCCTGGTGGAAGTGGCAGGTCTGGATCTCCTTTGAATTTGATCCCCTCATTGGGATAGTCATTCAGAGGGATGACATGTCGCTTCCACCAGTAGAAAAAGTCCTTGTTGTAGGGTGTTGGCACCCTACCTCCTCCCTACCACCTCATCACCTCGGTCCACCGTGCCATGGCTGGACCGCGAGGTCCTCTCGGGAGAAACTCAACTCTAGGTCCCAAACCTGGAACCCACTCTAAAAATAAACTGCACAAGATGGAGGAAAACCCAAAATTTATTTTACCCCCCTGCTTACACTCCGTCAACTGGCTCTTCATATTGGCCAGTAGTGAGGTACACCAGTCGTGCATTGTGGGTCTCGCACACTGCACTGCATAGAACATGAGTGGCCTTGATGCCTGGTGCAACAAGGCTGAACCTGTGATCCTAGTCAAAACTAGGACAATGATCTTGAGACTAAGGTTGTTTATTGACCGAATAGGGACTTGACTCCCTACCTTAGGATTCCCTGCTACACAGTGGGTGTCGATATATTCTTCTATATTCATCCCGCTACTTGCTCCTCATAACTTGAGGTTCACAACCTCCCCCTAGTGTGATAGACCAGTCAAAAATTAAATGTCCTCTACTTCAATTCTCAATCATTTCCCACTGATATTGAAGCTCTCGCTATCAAGGTCCCAGTAACCCACCAATATCTCCAACAACCTCACTTGGGATCTCATTCCTTTGAGCGCCCAAAACTTATAAAAAACACATCGCTTTAAGGCCATTTGGACCCCCAGATCTCGATCTATAGTAGCATCGACCTCCTCATCCTCTCGCTCTCTCCATTCAAGAACCATCATGTCAAAGACAAATAGAATTTTGAGTTATAACCCTTCTTTTTTTTCATTTGTGTGCCTGTACGCAGCTTCCTTTGCACACAGTCACCTGTAGGGCTCAATACACGTGCCCTGTAGTTCACACAAGAGCGTATACCTAGTCGTACATGTGACCTAACCAGAGCCAGCCCACGTACACTGAAATCTATGCTTTGCGCTTTAAATAACTAAAAATTTAAGACCTAATTCAAAATTTTAAACCATTGAATTTGAAAACGAAGAGAACAATAATTACCTGATCCAGACGGCTCATGATTTCGTTGACAGATGCTCCCACAATCGTCGTTTGAATCTTGGAGGAATTTTGGTCCAATTTGCACTAGTTGGGTAAAAAATCAAAATGGTATAGTAATTTTTATGTTATTACTATTTATAAATCATTGTTACCCACTTTCTATAGTTTAAACCATTTTTTGCACCTAATGGACTAATACAAAAGTGGATCGAGTTGGTTTTTGTAGTTTTAACCTGGCATTCTTGCAAATTTCAGTACTTTGTTGACCATTTTTCACTTTGGGCGGGTACGTGCATTACCCAACATATAGGATATGTATCCATTCCGCTATGCATTTTTGCATTATCCTATAATTGTCGCTCTTTATGCCCTAGGTACGAACCCATTTGTTGTGACATAGAACCTTCCATCTGCTATAAAGTCATGTCATTTTCAAGTGGTAGAGACTTACCAAACATGGGTGCCCTAGTTAGATCCCCTATTGCATTTGGTTCCCATGCAAAGATTTTTTCATAGGACCAGGAGTCCCTCACAACTCGTACTTGACTTTATGTTGAGTCTCATTTCTCATTCATAAACATGCAACCTTATAACCTGTGGACTCCCAAAACGATTTTAATTTAATCTCTTTTCCATCTCGTCTTTAAAAAAGAGAAAAAATTGTCAAGTGATTTGTCCCTTTCACCCTCGTTAAATCGGATTTGAAAGATCATGAGTCTTAGTTAATCTCTTTTCCGACTCGTTATCAGAAAGTGAAAAGATCGCCAAGTGAAATAGTCTTTTTCACACTCATAAATTGGTTTTGAAGAGACGTCTACTTGGCACAAGTTTATCCCTTTTTCACACCAAGTAGACTAAAAGACATAAAAAAGGGGCATTTTTTGGCATTAAGTTGTGATTGCATCTCATGCCCCTACTTGCAGTATTGAGCCTATAGTCAGTTCTCTCTTTACGTTATAAATTGTTTGCCTCAGCAATTTTGTATCCTCAACCAAGCAGAGCCTTATTTATATATTTCACAATTTGACACCCTATACCTAGGAGGGAACATTCCCCTGAGTGTCCACCTCCCGCATGCACTTCCCTGCATTGAGCATAGGTATGTTCCACTACTGGAACTAGTTTTTCTTACTTGCGACACTTGTTTCCTCCTCTGTATCATAGCATTCGTTTGTTATGAAAAAATAAAAAAGATGAGCGGGAAGGGAGTATTATTTTATATCGGCAGTAGTTGTGTTGCCTTTGAATAGAGCACAAATTTATTTGAGTCCATTCATCATAATTTTGGGTTTAGCATGGCCTTAGGAGGTTCAACTCATTACAAAGTCTTCTCTACCTACTGGTTACTCTTCCAATCCCTACAGAGAACTTCAATGATGCCTCCTGCATCTCATGATTTTATCATTGGGTCTATGCTGCCAGAGTCCACCATATGTTTCCTGCTCTTTTTCAAAGGAAGTGTATCAACCTATGTCGGCCACTCCTCAAAACTCTTGACTTTGCATGTCGTCCATATCCTCAGTTTGTCTTATAATCACATGACACTTTAGTCCTATCATGCACCTGTTGACAGGAAAATTTGGCATGTCGTCAACTGGAAGAATAGGTCAAGTCCGGGGTTGTCTAAATAACCCAAGTCGTTTGGTGTAACCTATTCTGATGGTTTAATGAACTCCGTTGGCCAATCTAGGGTCCTAAAATAAAAATATAAACTAACTAACACTAAAACTATAATAACCTATGAACTCTAATCTAATTATTTACAAACGTATTAAACAGAAAAGAAAAACGTGAATATATCTCTTATACACATAATTTACAGGTTGCAAGTTTTAATGAAAGCTTTGCAAAATCAATGTAAAAGTAATTGTTTTCAGAAGAAAATAAAGAAAGCACATTTTTGTATTTTCTGTTTTCTAATTATCAATCTAATAAAACTTGAAATAACTAAGTTATGAAACAAAGATGTACAGATGGTCAAAGCCAATCTAAAACTTTCCAATTTCACTAATACATAAAATAACAGAAATTAGAAGCAAGTGAAGCTAACCTGTTATTAGTTTGTTAAATGTGTTTGTGCTTATGTACGAACAAAGAGCATCCAGCTACCCTCCCTATGAAAGAAATCTGCAGTAGGCTTATACTAAAAAATTTATGAATAAATTCAAAAAATATATTGGCAACCAGGATTTAAGAACAGAATAGTGAACACATATAATCCAGTGATCTTAAAATTACGAATGATTATAGTCAAAGAAATCCTTATGTAAAACATTCATTTTTATCTATCAATTAAACATCAAAGAAAAATATTGATCTTAAAATTGATATGATGATCACAGTCACAATATATGGAACAACAAATCATGAACGACATCTATAGCATGAATATCATAGAACATAACATGTCATTGAGACTAAAGCTATAAAACACATTAGTATTCCAAGATAAGAGAAATCAAAACATCAATGAAACAACATTCACAGTGGTCTAAAGCCAAAATGCTATAATTTGTTCCATTAAGTTTTGAGACTCATTCGTCCATCATTGGTTCCAAGCCAGGATGCCTTCACTTACAAAAGGAAGAGTATTTAAAGTGTTTTGAAACCTCATCTTCCTATCTCCTTGGATAGGATAGGATCTCATGAGATCAAAATATTACAAAAATAGAGGGCCTACACCCACTCATAACTGAGTTGGTTCTTTTCAAAAATAATTTTTTTTTTTTTTTAACAAAATAAACAGAAAAGAAATATTAATCATCTAAATGAAAAATCGAACATGTTTCCCCTTAGATGATCAGCATAAAGATCTACCATATCCTGAAAATGAAACAGTAATAAGTTAGATAAATTATTAACAACTAATTACTAATTTCTTATTTAAAAATGACTTGGCTATAGAATCGAAAGATTTTGTAGCCAGTTTTATCTTAGAAAACTAAATCTAATTTCAAACTGATTCAATTCAAAATAGATAAAATGAAAGTAAGAAGAAAAAAAATTGTTTTACCGTTTCAACAAATGACCAAAGATGGATCATGGTAGCTCGGAATTGATTATGGATTTAACACTGTTTGTGTTTTTTATTATTATGTTACCTGTCGTTTTAGGGCGCTTAACTTTCCTCTTTTCATTTACTCTGAGGTCCCGATTTTCCTGTTCTAGTGATTCACATTGAGTCGTGAGTGTTTTATCTGAGCCTAGAGGATGGGGATGTCAATGTAGTATCGTTCAATCCAGTGTAGACAAACCTCACACTGTACTGAAGGAACGACCTGTTGGTGAAGCGTGCGGTCACACATGGTCGTATCAACTTTACCTGCCATTTTCCGTTGACCAAACCCAATCCCAGAGAACCCCTTATCGTCCTTAAGACATGGTGGCAGATTCATAACAAAATCATAGGGTTCAACAGGACAAAACCCTTGACAATCTAGGTCTTCCACAACCAAGAAATATTCAATTTCGGGATCCAAGACCTCATTGACCTCGATTGAGTCGATAGTGCTCAAATGAGGTTTAGTTCGATTCCTCAGTTTTCTCGAAATAAGGTGACCATCTCTTTTGTTCTGAAACCCTAGAGCCATGTGTTTTTGTTTTGTTTGATTGCAAGATTTTTTGATATCGGGTTTCACAGTGGCATTATGGCCAGCATCTAATTCATGCATAGGGGGTTCATTCAACTCGAAACCAACAACTTGTTGCTCATGTGAAGACTGACTGAGCATTTCCTCATCTCGAGGTTTTATATTTAGAGAGTCTTGCTCATTACTTGGAATGTCAAATTGTTTTCTTACTAGTGGTTCACCCAAAATAGGGGTTTCTACAGGAATGGCTGGATCAAAACCATTCCTTGTTAAAAATACATCCCAGCAATCGCCCACAGTTCCCAAACGATGAATCAACAAAATTTTAATTAAGTCGTGGTGAAAAATACTAGAGTCGAGGCTCTGTTTCTTATACCTTTTAGACATTTTGTACAAGCTTATCAACAGATATAAGGGCACACTTAATTGAAAACTTATGAAATGCATAAGCAGTCATATATGATAGAGAAAAAATAAACCATAACGACCCTAACAGGTCACAAATTTTTTGAGGATCAATAGCAGACCATGTCACCTTGCTTTAACCAAAGAAATAGGGATACCTTTTTCGTAGCAATCGATTTTCCTGGAGGTCATGAAGAGGCTCCATGGAACTTCTTCAATCTTTGATTTTTTGAACCACTTATTGCTGGTGGACGAAATCCCTATGGCTTCACTCACAAACTCCTCAGTTGCCTCCAACTGGATATCTCCAATTTTCTCCCTACACCCATCGAAAGTTTGTGCAAATTCCTTAGCCAAACGAAGGTTATAACCTTCAAACTTTTTGATGAAGGAATCCCAGCCCTGACCTTTTAAATCTTCGATTGCATCATCATGATAGAGAAGTTCCTGGCATCCATTCGGCTCCAGTCGAACAACAGGAGCCATTAAAAATATGATTAGACTGTAACAAGGGTGACTCAAGACAGTTCTGGGTTTGGATGGTAAGAGCAAAAGAAACAGATCTGAATGGATAAAATGGAAACAAACAAAACGAAGCCTATGTGCAATCATAGTATGAACATTGAGGGTTCGGTCTTGAGGCTTGACCATTCCTGGTAATGAAAACCTTGCATACAGAGCGTGAAAACCTATAACCCGAAATGAAAGGCTTATCAATTCACTGTGCCAGCAAGATGGATCAAGTACAGGGTACAATAGTTTCACATTAAATTCCATGACTAGCACGACCATAGTTTTTGCAATGGGTTCAAATATATCAAAACGATATTCTCATAATTCAAATGTAAGACCATCTAAGCAAATAAAAATTATATCAATAACCAAAACATTCCAAAGATAAATCGTTCAAGTGTTGGATTTAAATTGGACATAGGCATGATGACCTTTAAAAAGAATACCCTGTATAGAAAACATAATATGAAGCTAAGTTTTCATGTTTGATTCATGCTTTTAGACATGAATCAAACATGAAAACAAAACAAAAACACAAACTTTGAAGAATTAATGAACATCTTTTATAATCCAGTAATCATCTCAAAATGATAATATTTGCAAGATGAGGTGAAGGCAGCTACAGAAAGTGTAGTTTTTTGTTCAAATAACGAAATCATGTAGGGCTGCCAGTAGCACCCTGGCCCTACTTTCATCATTGGTAGGTTACCTTGAACCCAGCAGTCAACATTTCATCATTGGTAATTGACTGGGTGGTTTCCCTTATGTTCGAAGGCAAGACATCTATTCACACATTGTGATTCGTGCAGTGTATTGGATACCACTAGCCTTATTGGTGGTCTCCTCACCTTTGTCAGCAGTTTTTCATCATTGGTTGTTATTCAGAGGGCCTTTTTCATGTACCACTTGCACTTGGCACACGCGAAATATGCACAGGGTCGTTGGTTCGTGAACTTTTTCTTCTCCGATTTCCACCAAATCATGAAGCTCATGCTTTGTACCTCGTGCTGACTGATGAGAGATGCATTAATTCTCTCCTTTCAGTGGGTCTCTTTCCATCGACATCAGCCCATTTATTCTGGAAACAAGGCCTAGAGTCTTATGAGTACCTTGAGGCTTGCAGTCATTAGTGGCAGACTCTCTCACCATTGATAGTTGGGAATACATCAATGTCTCATGATCAATGGATTATTCAGGTGTTTGACATCAAATCCTCTATTCACACTTGTAAGAATGTACTCGGTGCCTTGATACCTACTTTCATTATCGGTAAGTTGTCTCACGTTTGTTAACGGTATACATCAATGACCGGTAATCAAACAATGTCTCATTGTGTTTGACCTCAACTCCTTTATTCAAATGATGTAGACTTTCACCCTTGGCAGATAGTGTAGAAGACTTGAAGACATCACTACATGGCCACAGCTTTCCTGAGTTGTTGCTTCCTTTTCATTGAACCAGTACCTATATGACTTCAGTGATCATGGGAGATCAGATTGTGCTCCATGGTATACAGATATCTTCAGTTTCATTTTGAGACTGTTTCTACTGGGCCTTGTTCATGACTATGACAACTTTTTGGCATGTAATCGCATTTGTATTTTCCTATTCATGGCCACAAACACTTGTTTGGTATATTTTTCACATGGATATGCAGTGTATTTTTGGCAGCCATGTATGCAAAATCAGTACAGAATGTAATGAGCAATTGAGTTCATCCAGTTGGTACTCTACCACTCCACTTCTAGGTTATTTATAATGTATTTTGGCCATCGCAGATTCTCCTCTAACCTCACACATTAGGGGCATATGTTAGAGAAAGATTTGCCTCACCCTATGCAATCTTGCGGAGAGGGCCTTATTCCATTCTCCCATGCAGACTTACTTTCCCTAATTGATAAATCCAAAGACAAAGACAAATATTTTTCCACTTGTACGCACCTTGCAAGCTATACAGCAAGTGTATATGATGGTTGCTCCACTACATCCCCCGTACATTGGGATTTGTGCCAGAAAATAAAAATTAAATGTCGGGTTTCCATGTCACGATAGGATATATTTGATCCTTGGCCTTCCATATACTAGAAACATTTCGACTCATCCCTTCAGTTGCATTTTGAAGGCTATAAAGAAGCCAATTTCGAGCTATGTAAAAGGAGAGAATTCAACTTTGAGAGCAAAGTTACTCTGGAGAAATTGTTTACTTCATATTGAGTATGAATCCCTTTGTCCTTGAAGTCTGAACACAATGTTCATCCCCCAAGCTCTTACCTTATTGACGGAGAACCTCTTTGTCTCCCTTATATGAGCTTTCCTTTGGTGGAGGATTGAAGTGGTGGAGGCCCAGTTGGAAGGAACTCGGTTTCTTGGTTTTGAACCATGCCAACATGGAAGTTTGTAATGTTTTCACTTCTGCTGATCATTTATTAATAGAAATACTCATTTCCCGTCCAATTGATATCTTGCAAATATATGTGTTATGATCCATGGGCATGTTTGTTTGTATATTAATGGATTATGTTATCTAATGTGCTAACCTATTATATCATCACTATATGCTTGCTCTGCTTGTTTGTCGATAACTTGTTGTAGGTATAAAGTTTTGGGTTGAAGTGCTCAACGGTGGACATCATCAAACGTTTGGACAAGGTAGGCCTCTTTCTTACTTCTCTTGCACATTAGTTTACATAGCATATGTTGGAATTGAGTCGATTTCTATAGTCATACATGTCTGTTGTGGTTCACCCTAGCCATAGAGAGATTTTCCTCGTAACACAACAACAATGTAGGTAGTGGTATAAGTGGAAGTACTAGTGGGAATTCAAGTTTGAACAACAATACACAGATAGTAGTACTACATGGAGCAGGTACACCACATTCTACAATGGCAGGTGTAGATCCAACAATAAGATTACCAAAGTTCCATGGGGATGGATTAGAAGACCCAGAGAAGCACCTATTTGTGTGTGAGCAAATATGGGAAGCAAAAAGAGTCATTGATGAGGCAGCAAAAGTAGCACAGCTAGCAATAATGTTCAGAAACCACGCACTGGATTGGTATATGAATCTAGTAGTAAACAATCCAATGGGTGCATGATCTAAAATTGAAATGGGTTTGTTTCCAACTAATCTAAAAATGAATAAGACTTGTCTCTTTTAAATTGCAAGTGTAAAAATGGTATGTGTTTGGGTAATTGGACAAAGTTACTAACACATAAGTTTAATGAGTTTTTACTTAATCATGATCATAATATCTAACATATAAAAACCATCAATAATGAACACATAACATAGCAAATGATAAAGGAGTTCACCCCTCTCTTGGGATACATCTCCTGGTCCAGTTTCCCTTGGATATTTTCATTATGCTTAAAATTTGCTTTTACAGTGCTCATAATACAAAATAGATGGCTCCAATGGCTCCAAAACCTCCAAAAACCCCTAGGTGGACTCTTTTGGCACCTGGTTTGGCAAAAAAATGAAGAAGTTACACCTCCTGGAAGTTTTCCCCTTCAACCTTTTTGTACCTGCTCGCCAAATTGCACCCATTGTGTGACTCTCTCGGCCTATGTGTGTTTTCCATGCCAAAACCTAGCACATGCAATGATTCCCGTAAAAAGGGAGAAAATGTAGGATCATTTACGTCGGCCCCCAAAGCTCAGTGAATAACTTGGTCGTATGGCCGCATGTGGCCAATGACCTAATTGTTGCACGCACCATCGGCTAGCTCCTCTGGGCTAAGGTGTGTGGTCGTATGGTAGTAGTTCATGTGACCGGGGCTATGCTTTTTTCACGTCACTAGTTGTATGGTGTTGTCGCGTTGTATTAATTGGGGGGGTAAACATTGCAAACCCCGAGCCAAACGGTTAGGTAACAGGTCGTATGAATGGAAATATGGACCAAGGGTTAAGCCACCATTTTTCGAGAAACTGTTGTGGAAACTATTGCAACCCCGCGCCATAGAGTGGTCACATATCATGCTATGGATCGGGGGTTGGGGCTTATCCCTGACCCTTTTCTTCATTTCTTGACCATACGTTGCAATTCATATAATTTTAAACGGACTATAGTGTTAAGAAATATCCACGGGTGAGCTAGTAGCCCGGGCCCTTCCAAGGCGATGACGCGTCCATCCAGAGGTCGGGGGTTCAACCCTCGTGGACTTCACCACCATTTTATCAACTGGAGGGGTGCCACGTGGAACCATACAACTTGCCAACAAATATGACATGTTTCACAACCTGGTTCTTCCACCTGTGTGTCAATGCCTTCCGAGTCAGCATGCCTACTCATATGCCATGTCACTATACAGTCGTACGGACTATACAATTAGAAAAACTTTTCATATTTTTAAAAATGAAAAGAACACAATATATCACTCATACAACCTTTGTTTGAAGTCGTTCAAGTTGCATTGGGATTGTGAGGATGAGGCCTACGCACATGTCTGTTTTGAAGCAATTCCGAGCACTTTGACCTCCAAAAGACTACGCACATGTCTATGAGGAAGCTTTTGGACCTCCAAAAGAATAATTTTAGTCAATATGAGGATGAGGGTACAATTCCCTCACTTTTACAACCTCAATCCATCTAGCCTTTCTTGGATTGGTGCCTTTGCAACCAATATGAAGGTAATCAACATCCCCTAGCTTTGAAGACCTTTTCTTCTTGTCAAGAATTGTATCTTCATGCAATTTTGAAAGAAAATATTCAATTGATGAGATTTGAAGATGATCCATGAACTTCTTGGCCTTGTCAACATCACTATGACCATCAATAGCCACATCTTTCCCAAAGATCAAATCTAAATGATATTTTTGCAAATAGCCAAAACATGCTTCAAATGGTAGTGTCTGAGTCAATGAACGCTTATCTCGGTTATAAGCATGTTGAAAGTAGTGTAGATTCTCATCCCAAAACTTAGGATGCTTTCTTTGCAAACTAGCCATCGTCTTGCCTACACCAAAATGGCCAACAACAAGAGAAGAATATGCTTCCCTTATCATGTTGACTCTTTCACCCTATGAAAAACATAGCTTGCCAAGATACAAAATTTTACCATGCACATAGGAATCCAATTCCTCAACTTGGTTAGTATGATAGAAAGTTGCATAAACATTTTTGAAATCAACATCTAAAGCATATTGTTCCAAATAGCTCTCATGCATGATAAGATTATGCTTAAAAATAATTGAAGCACTAAAAATAGGCCTAGTAAGCATATTACCAACTTTGTCATAAATGTCTTTCTTATACCTTATCACCAAGTGGAATACATAGCTTTTCAAGGCATGAAATGGAGCTTTCTTTGCCTTCAAATATTTCTTCCATGTGTCTCCTTCAGCAATCATATTCGTAGTCTTGTTCAAGGATCTGAAATCTATCCACATACGCCATATAAAACCTTTCTCTGGTACCAAACCAATTGGTGACCTACATGGCGATGTTCTTGGTTTGATGACCCCTTTGTCAAGCAACTCTTGGGATTGATTTCTTATTTAAACATTCTCCATGACTGACATCCTTCACATGTCAATGTTTGGAAGAGGACCTTATTGTTGCAATAGAATCTCATGTTGGATACCTCTTTTAGGAGGCAATCCCCTTGGTTCCTAAAGCATCTCAACATTTTTGTTAACAACGTCATATAAATCAGATTGTAACTTTGCATCACATCCTTGGAAAACTTATTCATCATCATTGTCTTTGGGTTTAATCATCAAAATTACAAGGTTCTTACTAACATTGACTAGTCTCTTCATTTGTCCAACATTTTTAAGTGACAAATTCATCTTCTTTGTATGTGCTCTAACAATGTACTCAACTCCATTTTTAAAGAAATGATACTTGTTCTCATGACAATGAAATATGTATATCTTATCATATAAGTATGGGCTTCCCAACACAATACCACAAATATCCAATGGAATAACATCAAGCTCTACCTCATCTATATAGTTTGCAGTTATGAAAAATCTAAGTTTACACATTCTTGTCACATGCAATTTAGCATTGTCACATAACCATCCTAGAGGGTAAGGTTTAGGATGTGGAGTAGTTTTTAAATTCAATTTCTTGGCAATGTCTTCATAAATGAGGTTTTCTTGAGATCTCGTATCAAATAGAGTATCTATCTTGGTATGTTTTGAAATTACCATTATGTGAAAACACTCTATTCTTTCTTTTTCATGTTGAGTTACATTAAGTCTACTACTACTAGAAGAACTAGTACTTGAAATCGAATTATTACCTTGAAAACCCATGGCTGTGATTTTTGTTTCATCTTTCGAATCATATCCTAAATCTTGTTGTACTATTGCAGCAATGTTTGGTTTCTCTTTGTTGTTGACCTTTTTAGGTCTCTCTTCAGGATGAAGTTTCCAACAATGGTCTTTATCATGGACATCCTTTGAACAATGTTTACATGAGAGTTTCTCTCTCTTTTTCTTGACTGAAGCATTTTTCTTTCCATTTCCTTCAAACTTCCTCTTTCCCTTGTCTCCATTATAAAAATACTTCTTCCTTCCCTCTTGAGGTTTATTCCTTCTTCTTGCCTCTAAATGAGTTTCCTGTACACAAACTTCATCTAGATTTGAAGGGTTAAACATAAGTATTGTATGCCTCAAGTAGCTATGCAAACCTCCAATGTATTTGAGTAAAGTTTCTTGAGAAGACAAATCTATACCCAAAACCAAATATCTTCTCCTAAATTCTTGAGTGAAGATTTGCACATCTTTCCCTATAGCTTGCCTAAAGTTTTGCCAATCCATAATAGCTTTTTTCATGTATTCTAATGGATAAAATTTCCTTTTGATTGCAACAATAAAATCATTCCAAGAGGATACAACTTTACCATGTTTCTTCATGTCCTCTTGAGTTTTGTCTTCCCACCAAATGAGTGATGCACTTTCCAATGTAAGAGAAGCAATTTGAATCTTAGTTTCATCATCTATGATTCTTTGTATCCTACAATACACTTCAATATGATGAATCTCGTTATCCAATTTCTCATCATTTACCTCTCCATTGTACATAGGCAATTCAAACTTAATATCAAGCTTTAGTAAAGGAATTTGTAAAGGAGTTTTACCATGTTCTTTTGGAGAATTTGGAGGTGGTTGTGAAATGGTGGAAGAGGTGGAAGATGGAGGTGAAAGAGGTGGAAAATCACCATTCCCTCCATTTCTCTTTGGAGTTTTATCACCACTATCTCCATTTCCCTTTGGAGGGTTGGAGCTTTCACCTTCCAATCTTGCATTTCTTTCTTCAAACAAAACTTTCACCATCTCAATCATATCATAGAAAGATTTTCTGAAAGTTTCCTCCTCCGAAGGAAGAGTTCCACGACTCTCCTCATGAACCATACTTGGTGAATATCTCCTTGAAGCTTGAGGTGATTTGATAGTTCTCCTTCTTGACAATTAAGAACTTGGCTCTACAAGTTGACCTTCTTGTCTTGTGAGCTTCAACCTTGTAAGCATCAGAAAACAAAAACACTTGCAAACTATCAAGCCTTAAAAAAACCTATGCTCTGATACCAACTGATCTGAAATTGAAATGGGTTTGTTTCCAACTGATCTGAAAATGAAGAAGACTTGTCTCTTTTAAATTGCAAGTGTAAAAATGGTATGTGTTTGGGTAATTGGATCAAGTTACTAACACATAAGTTTAATGAGTTTTTACTTAATCATGAGCAACAAATCTGACATATAAAAACCATCAATAATGAACACATAACACAACAAATGATAAAGGAGTTCACCCCTCTCTTGGGATACATCTCCTGGTCCAGTTTCCCTTGGATCATTTTTAGTATACTTAAAAAGTGCTTTTATAGTGCTCAGAATACAAAATAGATGGCTCGAATGTCTCCATAACGTCCAAAAACCCCTAGTTGGGCTTTTTTGACACCTGGTTTGGCCAAAAAAAGAAGAAGCTACACCTCCTGGAATTTTTCCCCTTCAAGCTTGTTGTACCTTCTTGCCAAATTGCACCCATTGTGCGAATATTTCAGCCTCTGTGTTTTTTCCATGCCAAAACCCAGCACACACAATGATTCCCACAAAAAGGGAAAAAATGTAGGATCATTTGCGTCGACCCCCAAACCTCGACAGAGAACTTGGTCGTATGGCCCCATGTGGCCAATGACCTAACTGTTGCCCCCGTTGTCAGTTAGCTCCTATGGGTTAAGGTGTGTGGTCGTATGGTAGTATTTCATGTGACCGGGGATACATGTTTTCCGCGCCACAAGTTGTATGGTGTGGTCACGTTGTATTAACTGGGGGGCTAAACATTTCAAACCATTAGCCAAACGGTTAGGTAACGGGTCGTATGAATGGAAATATGGACCAGGGGATAAGGTGCCATGTGTCAAGCAACTATTGTGGAAAGTATTGCAACCCCACGTCATAGAGTGGTCATATGTTATGCTATGGACCGGGGGTTGGGGATTAGCCCCGTCCCTTTTCTCCGTCGCCTAACCATACGTTGCAATTCATATAATTTTAAACAGAATATAGTGTTAAGAAACATCCATGGGCGGGTCAGTAGCCTGGGCCCTGCCAAGGTGATGACGTGTCCATTCGAAGGTCAGGGGTTCGACCCCCGCGGACTTCACCACCATTTTATCAACTGGAGGGGTGCCACGTGGCATCCCACGACTGGGCCATGTGGCACCATACAACTTGCCAACAAATATGACATGTGTCACAACCTGATCCATCCACCTATCTACCAATGTTTGCCCAGTCAGCATGCCAACTCATCTACCACGTCACTGTACGGTCGTACGGAATGTACAGTCAACAAAAAATTTCTTGTTTGGCAAAATGAAAAAAAAAAAGATATCTCACTCATACGACGTCTATTTGAACCCGTTCAAGTTGTGTTGGGATCGTGAGGACGAGGCCTACACACGTGTCCATTCTGAAGCAATTCTGAGCACTTTGATTTTTGAGCAAAATTTTATCCCCTTGACCACTCCACTAGGAACAGTAGCAGAGATCAAGCAAGAACTGATCATGGAGTTTTAGAGGAAAAAATCAAAGGATCAATTTATGAATGAGATGATTGAGGTTAGACAGAAACTAGAAGAGTCTGTACGGGACATTGATCATAATTTCAAGACATTGAAAGGTAAATTGAAGTATCCCATTTCTGACTTGCAACACAGACAATTGTTTATAAATTCTTTGTTACCACATTTCAAATATCCATTGAGACAACAGAAATTTCAAACCCAGGTAGAGGCATTTCAAGCAGCGATGCAGTTAAAGGAGAATCAATATAATCAGACATGTCCAACTATAGAGCAGCTGAAGGAAGACCTGAAGAACTTGATAGTGCAATTAAACTAGAATAAAAGTAGGGAGAAAAGAGAAGGAGTGTGGTGTACCCTGTGAAGATCAGAGGGAAATCACAATCAGAGGATCGGTTTATGAATGAGATAATTGAGGCTAGACAGAAATCAGGAGATTCTGTATGGGACTTTGATCAGAAGTTCAAAAAATTGAAAGGTAAATTGAATATCCCATTTCTGACAAGTAGCACAGACAGTTGTTTATAAATTCTTTGTTACCACATTTCAAATATCCATTGAGACAATACAAATTTCAAGCCCAGGCAGAGGCATTTCAAGAAGTGATGCAGTTAGAGGAGAATCAATATAATCAGACAGATCCATATATAGAGGAGTTGAAGGAAGACTTGAAGAACTTGACAACGCAATTAAACCAGAATAAAAGTAGGGAGAAAAGAGAAGCAATGTGGTGTACCTTGTGCAGATCATAGGGACATCACAAGAATGAGTTTCTGACATTTGCACAGTACCAGGGAGTAGGGATACCAAATACATTGCCTACAGGAGGGCCTTGGTGTGAAATATCAAAGACACATGGGCATGATCCTTATCATTTCCCTATGATACAGAAGTACAAGACATAACCAAAGAGTACTTTCTGTAACTTTTGTAATTCAGTGAGACATGAAGACAAAAATTGTAGAACCCTGGATTTAATGAAGGAAAAACCTCATATGCATATCGGATGTAGGCTAAGTTGATGGCAGGACATATTGCACCACATTTTGGCAATGCACAACAATTTAAAGTAGTGCCACGGTTTCAGAAACCCCCACAGTATAATCAGGCACCACAATATCATCAACAGAACATGGATCCATAGGGGAACAGAGGAGGATTTAGAGGTAAAGGAAGAGGATGAGTGGGCAAAGGCAGAGGGCCTATTATCTTCCATAATTTTCAATAGCAAGGACACTATGCTAGAGATTGTCCTCAACCAGTAGCAACATGTATATATTGTCACGCAACAAATCACATGACAAAAGATTTCCCGGAGTTAATGACAAAGATCTAGGAGAAGAGGAATGTAAATAGCCAGAATGTTCAGTGGATTGTTGTAGAAATAAGGGATCTTGGGAGGAACATCAATATAGTGACTAGAGGAGGAGTGAAGAAAAAATCAGATGCACATGATTAGAAGAAGTAATCTTAGAGTTGGATTCAGAAGAACACGCAGCCACAACAACAGTTTGATGCAAAAAAGGAGAAGGAAAATTTTAAGGAAGAAAAGAAGGAGTTCTTGAAGAAGAATGTAGCCTCCACATTGAATACTGTGCCAAGGTATGATACTCCTATTTTTTATATGCCTCGGTCTTTGGATCATACTTACAAAGGAAAGCAAACAAAGAAAGTAAGTAACTTAAAGGATTTCCTAGAATCTTGCTTTAAATTACTTAATGATAAGAATGCCATGGATTTGTTTAAAAGTATGCTTGAGAAATATAGCATAGAGGAAGGCATAGGAATAGAACCAAAGAAGATTAATTAGGTCCATAGAAAGAAAAGAACTAGCAGAGAGTTCAGTTTGAATGAAAATATAGGAGACTTTAACATGGGAAATGTTATCCTAGACTTAGGATTAGATGTCAACATTTTTCCAAAGAAGACTTGGGAAGCAATGGGAGAACCTACACTAGGGTATTCCAATATCCAATTGAAGATAAAAAAAACTAGCAGAGAGTGATTCCTATAGGTATATTCAAGAATACAATAGTGGATCTAGATGGTGTGCACACCACAACAGACTTTGAAGTGTGGATGGGTCTATACCATTTCCAGCACTATTGGGAATTGATTGGGCCTTTGATAATCAAGCCATAATTAATTTAAAGACTAGAAAGATGATATTTGAAGCTGGGAAATTTAGGGTAGTAGCTCCTTTTGATCCCTCAAATTGTGAAATATATGTAGAGCCTATGCCTAACAGTGTTCTAGAGGATGATGTGAACCAGTTTTATATGACTATTGAGTGAGATGAAGACTATGTGAATCCAACTGGAGATGGAGTTCTCAATTGGAGGAGTATTGATTCTGACATGTCAGATTTAGATACTGGAGTAGAAAACTGGCAGCAAAGATTGCATGAAGCCTCTACTATGAGGTGTGCCATAGTTACACGCGCAGTAAGATGGGTTGGGACAGAAGTAAGATCGTTTCCCAAATTTACTAAAGAGGACAATTTAGAAAACTTCCTGACAGAGTTCAAATCATAGGTTTTGGATACTCAAATATTATTAGTGTTGGATATAGTATTAAGGTATACACTTGCACAATGGTGGGGTGCACATAAGAAGGTAGTTCAGGACTAGTATTAGTGTAAGCTATAGATGCACATAATATTTGGTAGGAGTCAACAGGCTAGACTCTTACAAAAGTATGATGGAAGAGGGAACCAAAGACAACATATATATGATTGTGTCACTAACTCGAGATTGGTACCACCAAGGGAATGGACACATTACTTTATTCATACATTAGAAGGAATACCTAGTAATTGGTACAAGGAACAAGAACTGCACAGAGAAACTGTAAGTTGGGGCGCAATGCAAAAGAACTTTATTAGGACCTTTTCATTTGAAAGTGAGAATCCATGGGTGGATCTAGCATTACAGAGGATCAAAGGGAAGATATTTGAATACAATGGGGTAGATACAGTGACAGTAGGCAGATATTATAGAAAAGAAACACTTGAGCAATTAGTTTACTGTTATTAGGTCGCAGAGGATGAAGAAGTATAAGAAAACCCATGTGACATACAAATATTAGAAGGGGAAGGAGAAAGAGGGTTGGAAGGACCCTTGTTACAATCAGAAGAGTTTACTACACCTATGAATATTAAAAAGGTCAATATTGGGACTGAAGAGAAGCCCACGATAGCCAGCATTGGAGATTACCAGAAAATGGAAAAGATAACTAAATTAATGCACGAGTATAGTGACTTATTCCCAACCACATTTTCAGAGATGAAAGGGGTAGTAGGAGAACTTGGGGAAATGAAGATACCCCTTAGACCAGAGGCAAAACCAATTAAAAAAACACCATACAGATTAAACCCCATCTATAAGTATAAGGTAAAGGAAGAAACTGATAGAATGCTAGAATTAGGAATCATAGAGCTTGTGGAAGAATCAAAGTGGATTAGTCCAATGGTGGTCTGGGAAAATAAGACTGGAGGGATTAGGATATGTGTGGGTTTGAGGAAGTTAAATGATGCATTCTTGTATGATCCTTTTGCTACTCCATTTACAGATGAGGTTTTAGAGAATGTGGGAGGACATGAAGTGTACTCTTTCACAGATGGATTTTCAGGTTACCATCAGATCAGAATTTCTTAGGAGGACAATTACAAAACTACATTTGCAATAGAGTGGGGGTCATATCGGTACACAATAATTCCATTTGGTTTAAAGAATGCACTAGAAATATTTTCTAGAGTAGTAGTAGTTTCATTCAAGGATTTTATACATAAATTTTTAGAGGTTTATCTCGATGATTGGACAATATTCAATTTATTGAAGGACCATGTAGAAATTAAGAGGTTAATGTTAGAAAGATGTAGGCAATGTAAAATCGCATTGAACATTAAGAAATGTGTATTCAGCACACTGTTTGGCATCCTACTTGGGCACATTGTATGCAAGAATGGATTGATAGTAGACCCGAGGAATATTGTTATTATTGTCAATTTACCACCACCAAAGTCAATGTGTCACTTGAGAGCAACATTCGGCCACACAGGGTACTACAGAAAATTCATAAAGGGCTATGCAAAGATTATTGTGCCCATGGAGAAGTTACTGAAGAAAGACATCAGGTTTCAATGGAATGATGAATGCCAAGAGAGCTTGGACATACTGAAAGAGAAGATGGTGACAACACCAATTCTGAGATTTCCAGATTCGACAAAATAATTTCATGTGCATGTGGACACTTCATCCATTACACTTGGAGCAGTTTTGGCACAACCAGGTGAAAGAGACATTGATCACCCAATATCGTTTGCTAGTAAAAAATTGTTTGAGTATGAGAAAAACTATAATACTACAAAAAGGGAAGGTTTGGCTATGGTATATGCCCTACAAAATTTCAGACATTATTTATTGGGTCAACCTTTTAAGATGTTTATAGATCATTTCTCTTTGAAGTACCTAGTTAACAAGCCAATGTTGGGGGGGAGGATATGTAGATGGTTTTTATTGTTTCAGGAATATGATTTTTAAATCATAGTAAAACTAGGGAAGTTGAATGCAGGACCAGATCATCTCTCAATAATTATTAATGGAGAGGAGCCAAAGAACTTGGAGGAAAATTTTCCTGATGCTAACTTATTTTCTGTTCAGATTGCTAATGATTATTTTGCTGACATTATTGGATTTTTTAGCACAGGAATGGCTCCCAAGGAATTTATTTTCACACAGAAAAAACAGTTGGTAGTGCGCACTGTAGATTATCAGCGGATTGCAGATCATTTATACAAGTTAGGCATAGATGGAATTCTAATAATATGTGTGATGGAGCATGAACGCTCCATGGTGTTAGCGGAATCACATGAAGGTATAACTAGAGGGAACTATGTAGGAAAGCCTACAACACAGAAGGTGCTACGCAGGATTATCGTGGCCTACAGTACATAAGGATGCAAAGGAATACTTTCAGACCTTTGATGTTTGTCAGAGGGTGGGAAAACCATCCAGAAGGGATGAAATGCCACCTATGCCCCAAGTAAATTTACATGTATTTGATAAATGGGATGTGGATTTCATTATACCCATTAACCCACTAGCAAGGAGGTCAGGAGCCAGATACATCATCACTATGACAGAATACTTAACCAGATGGGAAGAAGCAACTCCAGTGAAGGATGCAGCTCAATTTCTCTTTGAGAACTAGGTGACCAGATTTGGATGTCCTAGAATTTTGTTCAGTGATCAGGGAACTTGTTTTATTAAAAATACAATTAGACTATGACAAAAAAAATTGAGATACATCATCAGAAGAGCACACCTTACCATCCCCAGGAAAATGGTACAATAGAAGCCTTTAACAAGATTCTAGAAAATGCATTGACAAAGATTTGTAATGTGAATAGGGATGATTGGGATTTGAAGGTATCAGCAATGTTATGGGATTACAGGACTACATGCAAGAAGCTTAAAAGACAGACACCATTCAGACTGGTGTATGGGCAGGAAGCAGCGGTTCCATTGGATTGTTTAGTACCTAGTTTGCGCATTGTAGCGATCACCAACATGACAAAAGAAGGTGTTGCATAGGAAATATTGGATCCATTGATGGAGATGGAAGAAGACATAATTCTATCAGGATTTCACTAGGAAGCACAGAAAGAGAAGGACAAAGTTTGGCATGAGAGGCACATAAAGAAGAAAATATTTAAGGAAGGAGATATAGTTCTCCTCTATGACAGCATGTATCTACAGCGCCCTGGGAGTTCAAGATGCATTAGTTAGGGCCTTATCAGGTGGAGGCCATCAAAATTTGAGGTGTTGTGCAACTGAAATATCTTCTAGGGAAGAATCTAAGAGGATTGGTGAATGGAAGTCGACTGAAGTTGTATCAAGACAGTCAACCTAACAAACCGAGGTAGAAACAGAAAGAGGAGATATGATGTACATATTTTGTATAGTAAATGTTAGAACAAAAAGACAAAAATCCATAAAAAGAAGAAATGCAACAAAAATATAGAAGAATACTAGAGGGTTTTGATGTAATGGAATTATTATCATTAATAGTACGCCGTAGAAAAACCAGTGTTGAAGACGTTGTGCACTGGAAACTAGTTGACATGTACAAAAGTGTAGCGCGCGGGAAAAAGTGAAAAAGTGAAAATTGTCAATGCGGAATAGTTGTCAATACACTGTCTTGCTATAAAGTCGGAAAAATGGGGAAAATTAAGTCATTTGTGTTTTTAGATAAGGAGAAGAAAGAAGAGAAAACTCTAAGCATGAGAGAGTGAGAATTCGTGACAACAGGTTGAGATTTGTAGCACAACAATATGGATTTTAGTAAGATGTCACCACCGCGAGTTGGAGCACCGAGTAGGGTTGGTCAAAACACGAGAAGAAGTGCTCGAGCGATGCAACCAGGGACACAAGGCTTACCGACAATAGTTGATGTGGATGAAATCCACACGCCAGAGTATGAGAAACATAGCATTAAGGTGGAGGAGGAATAAACCCCATCGCAGGAGGTTGGGCAGCCTGAGGAAGATGCAGAAAGAACAGAGTCTGACATGTCGAGAGGAAAAGGGCCACAACATGAAGAACATGCCATGGGTTCAGCACAACAGGGCCTAGAGATGGAAGAAGAACAAGAAACAAAGAAAGAGGGTGTACTGGAGGTCGGGGTTTCATCCCTGCAAGGGAAAAAGAAATCTCGGGCTAAAGGCAGTGCACAAGGGATACCATATGCATAGGTAGAATTGACAATAGTAATTCCAAAAATACCAGATGGAGTGAAAGTGGACGATGAAATGATAGGAGGTTTGAACACTATGAAATACTCATACCATGATGTAGCAGATACCGTCAAATTCTTGGATTTGGCGCAATACAACTATATGGAATTTAAAGGAGAGGGTCCATCAGGTGTGTCATTGTTTGAACCTGTGCAGTGGATCCTAGGGCTCTACAACAAATGGATTATTAACTTACTAGATATACCGCACTTTGGGTGCAGTAAATACATCAATGGATGTGTGAAACAACTCCTAGCAAGGGTGCATGGAGGTCTCTTATGGATGGATAAGCTAGTTCCTATCAATGTAGACTTAATAGCTTCAATTATTGGGCTACCCATGGATGGGGAGAAGACAGAACAATATCTAGAGGATAAGACTAACGCAAACGCCATTTCGGATGAAATTAAGGCAAAATATGGCACAGATAGAGGGAATAGGGGGATCAATATCAGTGACATAAATGATCTAGTGACAAGATTTGCTACAAGGTTGATAGCATATAATTTAATGAGGAAATGCAGGAAGGAAGAAGTACCAGCAGGGGTGGTCGCGACTTGTTGACCAAAATTTGGTCACCTATATATTCCCTCTCCTGGAATAATAAAAAAAATGATATCAGAAGGTGAAAATTTTTGAACTATTATAAGTTTCGTGTATCGTCCTTGGTCGCATCTTCGACACACATTTTTCGGATTGGAAATCTGAGTTCGTATGCTCAATGTATCTAGGTTTGAAGTTTAAAGCGGAAAAGGATGCCTCTTACATGTAGAATAAAGCTAATCTTTTGGAAGCGCTTTTAAATATTTTTGGCTTCAAGAACCTTGAAAATATTCTTATACTGGGTTCAAAACCCATAAAACATATTCATGGCATTTCTCGTGGGAACATGTCATTCTCCTCTACTTAACATTTATTTGAGTTATGGCAGTCGGTCGAGCGGTCGATCGGACTCACAATAACTCCCTCACCTCTTCATCTCCCTTACGTCTGTCCCCGATAAAATCACCTTGGGGTTCTCCATTTCCTCACCCCTCACTCCTCACCCATCCCATACTTAACATTTATTTGAGTTATGGCGGTTGAACAGACTCCCCATAACTCAAATATTTCCCTCCCTCTCACTTCCAAACCTGCCAACCCTTCTCTGGCACCTACAAATTTCACCCCCCTCATTTATTCCACCTACAAATTGCACCCCCCTCATTTATTCCACCTACAAATTGCACCCCCCTCATTTCTGCCACCTACAAATTACCCCCTTACCTCACCTCAAATATTTCCCTCCCCCTCACTTCCCAACCTGCCAACCCTTCTCTGCCACCTACAAATTACCCCCCCTCACCTCACCCTACGTCACCCCCCTCACCTCTGCCACCTACATTTCTACCCTCCCCCCTACACTACCCTTTCCCTCTTTTCCTAGAATCTCGTGCTTCATACACTTAACTCATTTTCAAGAAACATTATTACTATTATAATATTCACCTTTAATTTTTCCACTTTATACATTATTTTATATAATCCACTTGTAACCTTATGCCATGTGCCCAAATTTCCCTGGATGATATGGAAATGTGTTTAAGCCTATTGAGGAGTGCCACATGAAAGCCATTAATTGGATACACATGGCTATATATTAATGGTTGGACAAAATTTAATCCAAGGGCCCAAATTTATCCACGAATTTTGATCAATGGTGGTTGAGTCACGATCTTGCAGAGGCCATAGCTTGAGCTCCGGGTGTCAGAATCGAGCACAATTTATACCATTGGAAATTTATATAGATGTAGAATATGATGGTACAGGTTCAAAAGGCTGAATTTTGCTACATTTTCCCTAGAAATTAAAAAATCAGTCAACTTCATTTGCAATAGACATGTGTGACAACTCGACTTCACGAGCTCATATCTTGAGATCCAGGCGACGGATTTGGATAAATTTTATATCGTTGGAAAGCTAAGAAAATGAATATCCCATAAGAAGTGGTTTACATGATTAAAAATTTGTTTTTAAATTCCTTAAAATTAAATTAAATTCATCCTATTTTTATGGAAAATTAATTAAATTGTGAAGGTAAAAGTTTATTTAAAAACTTTTATAAAAAAAGGAAAGAAACAGTTGAGACGGTTCCTGTAACCGTCAAAGAAGAAAATAAAAAGGAAAACAAACCAACAAGTAAAAGAGGAGATATACCATCATAGTAAGTTCATACTAATCACATATTTTTGTCTTTATCAAGCTCTTCATCCAATTACTCCACCTCTTTAAATAGAAAGGTTTAACCGAAGACTGATATTTTCCTTTTCTTCTTTCCAGGTCTTGCTGCCTTCCGCCGCCCACTTTATTCTTTCTACAAACTTCATTATTATACATATTTTTTTTATGGTCCACCGGAGCCCCAATCCCAGTCATTATGACAAACGCAATTTAATTTCAGAGAATATGTATTGAACTATATATTTTTTAGAAATTCCAAGAGAGATATTTTGGGAACAATCTCGACTGTACTTTGTAACCCATTTTTTTAATATAAAGTATTTGAGTTATATCTATCGTTATCTCCTTTTGAGCTGCCCATGTATTACTATGTCAAATTTCTCTTATGCATGTGGATCATTTTCTTTTTTCTTTTTTTATGTGATCGGAAATTTTTATCCCTACTATGATGGATGTGAGGAATTATGTTTATTTTCTTTAAATGTATGAATGTGTGTGTGTTTCCTGGTCCATTCTCCGGAACTCTCTTTTAAAAGAAAAATAAAAATATTTTCCATTTTCTATTATATGTATCTTATTTTGACGGACTTCTTTAAAAGTCCCACGTTTTATAAATCTCAGACAAAGGAGTACCACCTCTATAAAAACGTAGGAGGATTCACATCCTCGTGAGGTTGTCATTTTGGTCATGACGTATTCAAGCATCAACATGGCTACAGCGTAGTGTGCGAAGGGGAGAGCAATGAGTTGGTCCCCTTATTTTCTCAATTCCTTCGTGGAAGACTGTAAGGATACACAAGATTAGGGATCTGAGTTCCACTACTCATGATTACTCATCCTCATTTCACTAGTAGGTTTGCAAGAACCAGTGTATATTGTGTTTCTTCAGAGGGTAGGAAAGTGCGGCACAACCCGGTACACTTCCTTAAGGAGAAAATCAGACCCAAAGAAGAAGAAGGTGAAAAATGATACATATGCATTATATATTTCAAATATCCAGGACCACTTAGTCGACACGTGGAGGATTTCACTGAAGATAGTCCAAGAATTTAGACAAATTGCTAACTTTCAGGCAACACACCACAGTATGTGGTTGCAGGCAAAGAGGGATCTTGCGAAGGAATGGTTACTACTAAGCTACTGAGCTATTGCATGACAACGCAGGATATCCAAATGCAGGTCCAGGATTGACCTGATGAATGTAAAGTTCCAGTAAGTCCAAGGAGAATACCAGCAATACAGACTCGAACACAGGACATAACAGTCTCTGCGCAACAGATAGGAAGAAATGGTGCAAGAAAAAAGAAGAATACAACACAAGGTCAAGTGGGGGGAAGCAACCCACATAAAAATAAATGAAGGACACAGAAGAAACCAAATGGTTGTTCCACACAGCATCCACCAGGAACAAGGTAGACACCAGAAGTTACAACAGAACAAGTGCACGCAGCAGAAGTGTAAAAAGAAACATAGGATATACCTGTGGAAGAAGAATTTTGATAGGAAACAAGGGTGGATACAGACATGCCAGAGACATTTGAGACATAAGATGCCCAAAAGAAGAGAACAAGGGAGAAATCAAGTGGCTCAAGGAAGAAGTCAAAGACCCATAGGACCCCACCTCACACATCACTGACAATAGATGATGTTGAACTAGTAGCTACAACCATTGAAGATCGGTTATCAGAGGCTTGGGAGAATGTCAAAAATCATATGGCTTCAATTATCGAGTAGGTGCAGGAGGTAAAAATTGCACTGGAACAACTAAATATCAGGGTAGAGGAGCGATAGAAAGACACACCAGGAAAAACTATGGAAGGAAGGATAGCAGGGGAAACAATACAGATCATAACACAGGGGAGCGCAAATTTCATGATAACACTGGATATGTTGTACATTTACGAGGAGGCGACACAGAAGCCTCTAAAGGAGATAGATACACTGTACTTTTCATTTCCCAAGATCCCGACATATTCGTTGTACAAATTGCAAATCAGTGTCGCACAGGAAATCTAGACCAGGAAAAGGTTGGATGAGACAAATTTATAGACAGTGCAGGAGGAGAACATAACATTGAAGGAAGAAATTATCTAGTAAGGGAAGGATAATAATTTAGTGCATCAGAAGATAGAAGAGATGGAGAAATGCATTGGTGCAGTGTTTTAAACCATCCCAGACAGGGTAGGATCAAAGGAAGTATCATCAAGAGAAAATATGAAGAGAGTAGCTCAGGATTTGGAGTTGTATAAGAGACAAATAAAGGAGTTGGAGGAGTGTGTAGTACTCACTACTCCTCCAGAAGTGAGAGTGTGGTGAGATCAAGACACAATAGAATCAACGAAGAATGTAGTGCAGGCTATACATAAGATGATAGATTTTTTGGAGCAAAGTGGCGAACTTTGGACACAATTCCAAGAAGATGGAAGCTTGCAGGAGCTACAAGGAAAGGAGGATAGGGTCCATGTATCAATGGAAGAATTGAAACAAAGACAGAAGACGATGTGACTGCCTGAAAAAATTAGGATAGTTTCATAAATGAAGATTCTGCAGGAAGAAGAAAAGGCAATGCAGGTAGAGAATATTGCAAGGCAAGCTCAATTGGAGCCCCTACAGGAAAAGGCTGAGAAGTTGGTCATGGTGATCAACGCAACAAAATAAAAAGTGGAGCATATAGGCTTGGAGAGGGGAGAAATATTGAAACCTCCAGTCAGTTCATAGATGGTAGAATCCATGGTGGAAAAGAGCAACCAGGCTTAGGATCATTTCCAGCAAGCAATAGAGATGTATGAATCACTGGCACATGCAATCAAATATGCAGGAGTTAGTGAGTGACTCGAGACAAGTCACGATGTTAATGTTGGGGGTTTGTTGGCACAGAACAATTTTGGGAGAAAATCAAGGAATTTTTTAAGGAATCAAGGAAGAAATTGAAAAATATAAGGTAGTGTCGGAAAATGGGGAGTGCGTCGGAAACAGAGGAAAAGCAACACCAAAAACAGAGGAAACCGGCACCGAGGAAAAGCAGTTACAAAGTGGACAAATTGTTGCAGAGAAGTTGAAACGTGGACAAACCTAATCCTCTTCAGGTTAGGGTTTTTGTAACGTCTTTGTCCCATTTTTTGGTATAAGTAGAATGTATTAGGACTGTGAAAAGAGTTAGTTTGATTGTAGTTTGGTTGGTAGTATAAGTTTTGTGAATATTATCTCGATCTGTGAAGATTGATTGTAATGGAGGAGGAATTGTGTAGTGCACAGCACTGGAGTTTGCATGAAGATTAATAACGAGATTAAATGACTCATCTGTGTAGACGTATCCCCGGGAGGGGGTGAACCATGGTATATCTGGGTTATGTGTGAATGTTTGTAGTTCTTGTGGTTATATTTTCTTTAATTAGTTTTATGATGAGAATGTTAAAATGGTAAAGGAAATAATATTGTGAACTAAGGATGAACTAATGAAATCTGTAGACAGCTCTAAATGGATGAATATCATAGTTAGTATCCAAATCTGAATCTTATGTTGCAGTAAATGAATATATGTCATTTGGTATATGTTGTTATAATGGTTAATGAAGTTATGTGGGAATAGTTGAGTCACTGGTCAGAGATAAGATACAGCTAGGGTAGTATAATAAATGGGTATTCGAGGGCTAGAAGTTGAGTAGATCTAATTCCCCTGAGATAGAAGCACATCCCATCCCATGGTTGCAGACACTTGAGTCCCGCGACCATCCATTGAATCCATCTCAGGTGAGACTGCACAATGCACTTTGTGCGATGTGTTTCCTTCTGGTATCCAGAAGGGATGATGGTTGAAGGGAAGTTGGTAATCTTGTAGTTAGAACCTGGGTCAGCCCATAACAGCCAACAGTTGGATTGTACTTTAAACATACCTTGAAAATCATTGACATCAATGGTGATTTATCTCGCACTTGTTAATGATATACCTCAATGACTAGTAATCAAGTCGTTTTTGTCATGTTCGACATCAAATCATCTATTCGCATGGACAAAATTGTATTGTTATAAGGATCGGGACAAAGACCTTGGGTTGAGCATCCATCTACATATACACTTTACCCAGGTTGCAATGGATATTCTTCGACTAATATACATGCTTTAACATAGATCCACTGTGTATTGTTATATGGCTATGTTCTTATCACATTATAGATACAGTATGTATTATTTCATGGCTACAATCAAGTTAGGTCATAGAGAGATGGATCCACATTGTATCCTTGGTGGCCATCTCCTTAGTCAATATTATTATAGATCCGCAGTGTATTTATTGGCATCCATACTTTGAGTCACTTGTAGTCCGAGCATAGGTATGCCTACCTCAGGAATGGAACACATATTAACATTGTTTGATGGTTGTTTGTGGCTCCTACCAGGTTCCCCAAATCCATACCCTTGCTTCAAAGAATCTACAAAGTGTTTCGACCATCAACATTCATCTTCTAACTTCACACTTTGGGGGTGAATCTATTACACATCAAAATTCCTCACTTCGACAGTGTCACATTCTCATTGTCGTAAGTGTCATAAGTGTCGCACTTTTGTCGCAAGTGTCGTAAGTGTCACATTCTCTTTCCGTAAGTGTCGCATCACGAACGACACCATGAAAACACTTGCTACAAACCCTAAAACATGTTAGAAGAAGAAGCCCCATCATCTGACAATCGGAACAAATGTTTTTCTATGGGAATTTCTCATATTAGCAACTTTGGGGAATATCAGTGCTCCCATGCTCATACACGAGGAGCATTAACGCTCCTTGTCCATCTCAGGAGGAGTGTTGTAGTGCTATGTTTCCCATTCTAAGGGAGAGTTGAGTTGGTTGAGAAAATCTTGGAAGAAATCCCATTTTGTTCTAAAGACAACTATGGATGGATCAAGTTGGTTTGTCTCAAATTTGACTCTAGGGATGCATCTAAGGAATATATCACAACTATTGGAGCCATATCTTAAACTAATTCTAAATATAACCAAGGAAGTTGAGCCTCTCAAAGCCTATAAATGGAGGCATTCCCATGGTCAACAAGGGGGAGAAAATCAACAAAGCATTGTTATTTTGATTTTGGATCTTTCGAGCAAGGGTTGGACGAGGAGGACTTGGAGAGGCTACTGCAACATCATCTGGAGATTGTAAGTTTCCTTTTGAAGTTCTCATTAATATACTTCACCTATTTCCTTAAAGTATGTGTTTACATGTGCTTGTCTATGCTTGTCTTAATCTTCATAGGTCGATTAATTTTATCTAATCCATTAGAGTAGGAGGTAGTCGTTTGTTTCTTGTTGTCCATTGCCGGTACTCTTTGGAGCTCGCGGATTGGAGCATCTTGGAGAAATATCATAAACGAGGTACATCATACTTCCCCTCATTCTCTCTTTTTCGATGGATAAAATGAATCTATAGGAATGGTAGTGTCCTAATGTAATTGTTTTTCTTGGTAGAGGGGTCTACAATCCAAGGGAAAGTTCACTTGTCCGTAGGGGAATATTTATGTAACACATATCTCCATCATATGGTAAAATATGTGCATTGGTTTCTACTTGAGAGAGGAACCCATATTTGGAAATGAACTTCCCTTTAGTCTAATCATCGTCTTTCTTGATTTTCTTCTTGAGGATTGTTGTTGAATGGAAGCCTACAATGGTGTTACAAAAGTTGTTAAATTCTACAACAAATGAATGATATTTACTAATCACAACCCATTGATTTGATTTTCAAGTTAAGGATACCAACTTTGGCTTCATATAATTAAATGTGGCTATTTGTTTTTCCCTAATATATTTATGTATTTATATAAGAGAATCTTAACTCCCTTAGACTATGTAGAAAATAGGCGATTTTGTGCAAATGAATGATGTGAGGTCAATTTGATTTGAGAAAGAGTGCACCTAAAATAATTATCATATCCATAATGATAACTACATCTGAAATTCTCTTCACATACAAAATTCATTGGTTAAGTCATGATAATATATTAATCACACAAACATATAGATATAACGTACACAATTAGTGTAAAGATCTTCGAAAGATCTAGGAAGAATAAAAACTCCAAAGTCTTATTAAGAAAATAAATCTATACAATAATGAAATGAAAAATGTAAAACTAACTTTTTTCTATTCACTATATTTTCATCAACAACAACTCTATTATATTTAAAGGAAGGTATACATATAATAATACATGCCAAGGGAATACAAAGCATTAGGGGCATTTTCATATAGGGTGGTCATATCTCGATCAATACAATAATACACAAGTGTTACGATGATTATTAGATGTAATGAAATAAATGACAAGGTGTTATAATAGTTGGCCTTACATTTATAACAATTTGTTGAGTTATCCATCAATGTCAACATGACTGCATCAAATTATGTTGTGTTTTTATTAGCATGGTTGCATGCATGGGTTAATGTTTGGGTATGTGTCATGAAAATATAAGTGTAGTGCATGGATGTTTCATTTCATATTCTTTATACAAATATGCCTTTGGATGTGGGTATGGGGAGTATATATCATCTAGGACACTTTTTTGGATGACAACAAGGGCCTTTGATTTTTCCTTCTAAAAAATCACTTGTGTTGTGTTAATTTCTTTTGAGGCACCTTGTATTATCTTAGGAGAGTGATTATAGCTTTTTCACATGATGATAAATGCTTTGAGGATGTCTCCTTTTATATTTGGCATATGGTCACATGTTTATCTTTATTAAACCCCTTAGGCTCTCAATTTGGGACACTTTCCAAGTGATTTGAATAGTCTCGGAACTTGTTCATTTGATTTGGTCTCTAATTAGTTGGAAATGCCTCATTTTGGATCCCCAGCATATAAAAATATATTTGGACATGCATTTCAAGGAATCTACTTAGTCAAAATTTTCTTAACCCTCCAAAGTGTTGGCATGTGGTATAAGCCACAAATACTTTGTACCAAACCATTGGATCAGAAAGATTTATTTCCCATAATTACTCCTAATATCCCTATGGGACTTGGGGTTCCTTGGTCAAAACCCATAGATTGGTTATTTACTAAAAGACTACCTTGGCCAACGATTAGCCAATCAATCACTAACACCCTTAAGTTATTCCCATATTTATTTAAGTCACATATTAGGTTTTTGTTAGGGGTTTTTTTTCTCACTTTATTATATGTCATTAATAGGTTGGATTGACATCATAATTGTGATCTAATTCTCTTTATCTCACCTCTTATGCTCATGGAATACTTGGATTTGTTGTTTCCTTCAACCCTCCACTAGTTGGCGAATTCCTCAGCATGTTATCCATGTTATCCAGATTTGGATCCAGGAGCTTGATAGGGCTCAGAAAGGCCTAAAAAACAAAGTTCTCATAATGGCTTCAAAACGGACGTGTGTGTAGGACTTGTCTATACGAACCTAACGAAACTTGAGCAGGCTCAAACAGATGTCATATGCTCCAGATAGGGTGATCTGTTCACTTTGTCAAACATGCAAAAAATGATGAGTGTACAGTCTGTACAATGCCACGAGGAAGCTGATTGTACAGTTCGTACGGTCATACAGCTGACATGGAAGGAACCGTTAGTGCTGACATGGTATCATATGGAGGTGACACGTGGTAGGCTGACTGGGCATACGGACGGATGACGTGTTGGGAAGGTACAGGTGGACCAATTCGAGAGTGACACATGTCACCCTTGCAGTGGTGACATGTGGAACGTCTGTACGGATGACGTGGCAGGTTCGTACGACACATGGCATTGATGTAGCAGGTACAGTGGAAGGTTGATGTGGCAGGTGTTGATTGGGCAGCTGACAAGTGGGCAAATGAATGGTCAACATGTGTCTTAGTTCGGGTGAATATGAAGGTGCCACGTGGCACCCCTCTATTGGTCATTGGTTTTTTGGAAAAATCATGGAGCGCATGGGGTTCGATCGCACGACCTCCCACCGAGCTAACGTTTTGGCAGGGTCAGGCTAGCCAGCCCGCCTGCACATGGTCCTTGTTAACTATGGTGTTAAAAAAAAAATTGAGTTTGAATGGAGGGATAATCCGACGGAAAATAGGGTCAGGGCCTAGCCCCCATCCCTCAATGCAAACAAACCGCACGACCATACAGTATGACCACACTCTATATCACTTTGCGCGAAATGTGTGGAGTATAGCCCAGGGTTTCGGGACTTCCATAGAATCGTTTCCATACGACCATGGTGTTGGCGGGATTTGATATGGATGTAGCCATGGATCTCAGTCCTATGAAGGAACTCAACATATGACCCAAAGTTTTGTTGGAGCTTAGCCTTGGTGTTACCACATGCGACCATGCCACATGACTCTGTATCATTTTGTTGGTGTGGAGATCTAGGGTTAGCCACGGTCGGTCAGGCTAGCCCGCTGACCAGGGGATATTAGAAAAGGGGTTACACCGAATATGGGGGGCATGCGCTTGGAGGACAGGGACACATGTGCCATTAGCACAGAACTAGGAGCCGGGGCCTAAGGGGAAAAGCATGCCCAGATTAGCGCCTGGCCACATGGAAAGCACCCATATGACCAGGGGCTAGAGAAAAAGGTGTTGTGCCCCAATATATTTGCAAAAGTGGTTTTTTTAAACTATAGCATTTTGATTTGGGTACCGTCAATTTTGATGGGTTCATGAGATTTGGTAGAACATGACCAGATCATTGTTGTAATCCATTGTCACTTTCATTATGTACATTTAAAGATTCGAAAAGAAATAAGAAATCCCATTGAGACAAGGTCTAGAGACATAGGTGAGATTGTCGAACCCCATTATCACATTGGTGTTATGGTTTGTTGTTGTTTATGTTTCATTTCAGATCTATATATGTGTATATGGATATTACATTTCCTCTTTAATTCTTCCTTCTTTCATTCAGCTTCCTAATTAGTTAATAAACACATGCATTAACTCAACCATTGTCGTGTAAAACATATTTTCAGATCAAGTGGTATCAGAGCTAGTTGACGGTTGGAATTTGAGTTTTGCATGTTTACTAGGGAAGAGCTCATCTCAGTTGAGAAAATGGCATCTAAGGAGGGACTTACTCAAGATGCGAAGGATTTCTGAAATTCGGTGTTTTCCATGGTCGAGATGGTGAAAGTTTTGTATGAAGACTACTTGGAATGAAAGAGATCGGCTCAAGTGAAATCTTCAAAGAACAACAAAGTCAAAGAAGGATTGAAGTGCCTTATACATTTGTTTTAGAAAACATCTCTGAGGTATGCAGTGAAGGTCATTCATCAAATTCTCCTTGTTCCCATCAAGATGGTTTTGGTGCATTTGAAAAACATACAAGAGGTATAGGTTTGAAATTGCTAACCAAGATGGGTTATGAAGGAAAGGGCCTTGGAATAGAGGGCCAAGGTATCGTTAATCCCATTGAGGTTTTGGAAAGACCTTGATATTTAGGATTGGTATATGGTGAAGTGGATATTGGAGCATCCTCCAAGATGGGTTCCAAAACTTCAAAAGAAAGTAATGCTTCAAATGGMCAGCTTAAGTCATTGCAGGAACACTTCATGAAAGGTGATGGCGTATCACTCCTTGATTGTGGTAGTGAATGCTAGTCATGTCCAAAGMAAAGTGAAGATCGGAAAGGAAGGTATAATGGTCATGTTTTTACCAATTCTCTTTTTTATTATAAAAAACATAATCATGTAATCCGAAACTTGTGGAATATGTATCCATGTACTTTTTGTCATTCACCCAAGCATTGTGTTGCCAAGTGTTGGAAGAGACAATATTTGTATAGGAATTTTATGTTGACCGGGAAGGAGACACGACATAAAGACTCAACTCCACAATGGAAGAAAGAGAAGGGAAAACAAGTCTGGATGCCAAAAAACCAGTGCACTTATTGCAATAGGGGTGGACATCAAAAGGTTAATTGTTGGAAGCTTAATCTAGAGCTTCGTCCAAAGAAGGACAAAAGGATTGCGCATGTACTCATGAAGGAATAAGGATTACCAGCAAAGCAAGAGGAACACCATGAATAAAAGAAACCAACCACTTGGTTTTGTTAGAAGTGGATGTCTCAACTTCATTGTATTTTGCTTCCATTAATGTAATCACACATGTTGAAATGATGACATGTTATAACATCATTTTGAACAACATAGTGTTTTTATTTTCTTCTTATGAGTATGTAATCAGTAAGGTTAAATTTGTAACCTTTTGGAGGACCAAAAGGTCCTTAGTGGGGAGGTGTGATCCAGATTTGGATCTAGGAGCTGATAGGGCTCAGAAAGGCCTAACAATCAAAGTTCTTAGAATGGATTCAAAATGGACGTGTGTGTAGGCCTCGTCGATACGAACCCAACGCAACTTGAACGGGCTCAAACGGACATCGTATGCTCTCGATATGGTGATCTCCTCACTTTGCCAAACAGGCAAAAAATGATGACTATACAGTCTGTACAGTGCCATGTGGTAGCTGATTGTATAGGTCGTACCACTGACATGGAAGGCACAGTTGGCGCTAACATGGAAGCATCTGGAGGTGACACGTGGCAGGATGATTGGGCGTACGAATGGATGACATGTCGAGCAGGTACAGGTGGACCAATACGGGAGTGACATGTGTCACCCTTGCATTGGTGACACGTGGCAGGTCCATACGGATGACGTGGAATGTTCGTACGACACGTGGCACTAATGTAGAAGGTACAGTGGCAGGTTTTTGACTGGGCAGCTGAAAAGTGGGTGAATGAATGGTCAACACGTGTCTTAGTTCGAGCGAATGTGAAGGCGCCACGTGGCCTAGTCCTGGGCTACCACGTGGCACCCCTATATTGTTCATTGGTTGTTTGGAAAAATCATGGAGCGCATGGGGTTCAATTGTGCGATCTCCCACCGAGCTAACATTTTGGTAGGGTCGGGATATATAGTCTGCCCGCACATGCTCCTTGTTAACTATGGCAGTAAACTTCTATGTGAGTTTGAATGGAGGGCTAATCCGGAAAAAAAATAGGGTTGGGGCCTATTCCCCAGCCCTCGACGCAAACAAATTGAGCGACCATACAATATGACCACACTCTATATCACTTGGTGCGAAATGTGTGGAGTATATCCCGGGGTTTCGGGACTTCCGTAGAACCATTTCCATATGACCATGGTGTTGGCGGGATTTGATATGGATGTATCCATGGATCTCAGTTCTGTGAAGGCACTCGGCATATGACCCAAAGTTTTGTTGGAGCTTAGCCCTGGTGTTACCACATGCGACCACACCACATGACTCTATATCTTTTTGTTGGCACTGAGATCCAAGGTTAGCCCCAGTCGGTCAGGCTAGCCCGCGGACCAGGGGCTAATGGAAAAGGGGTTACACCAGATATGGGGGACGTGCGCTTGGAGGATAGGGACACATGCGCCATCAGCACAGGACCAAGAGCTGAGACCTAAGGGGCCAACGCGCCCAGATTAGCGCCTAGCCACATAGAAAGCACCCATATGACCAGGGGCCAATGAAAAAGGGGTTGCGCCCCAATATATTTGAAAAAGTGATTTTTTAAAACTATAGCATATGATTTTTATGGATTTATTCAGTTGTTTTTGGAGATTTTTGGCCCTTTTCAGGGGATATTGGGCCTTTTTTGAGGCCAGATATTGGGGGGAAGTTGGGAGATGGTTACCAAATTCATATCTATATATACCATGCCTTCTTGAGACCATGGGAGGAGGTTCAAAACAGGCTTATGCTGCTGAATTATTGAACCAAAGCCATTGTCATGCAGGGAAGCTATTGAGGAGCGCACCGTTGTGAGCCATTTATGGGAGCTTCGTTCATCTGATTTGGGTGTCATTAGTTTTGATGGTTTCATGAGATCTGGTAGAACACGACCATCTCATTGTTGTAATCCACTGGCACTTTCATGATGTACATTTAAAGCTTCGAACAGAAATAAGAAATCCCACTAAGACAAGGCCCGGAGACGTAGGTGAGATTGTCGAACTTCGTTATCACATTGGTGTTATGGTTTGTTGTTGTTTGTGCTTCATTTCAGATCTATATATGTGTATATGGCTATTACATTTCCTCTTTAATTCTTCCTTCTTTCATTCAGCTTCCTAATTGGTTAATAAACACATGCATAATAACTCAACCATTATCGTGTAAAAGATCTTTTCAGATCAATTAAATTGGTTTGTTTCTCTAAGGTCTCTTCAGTTTTTTCCTCCTCCACTATATCTTTCTTTACCAACATCATCACTCGAAAGATATTTTAGTATAATTTATAAGTGAGAAAAGACACATTCTAACTAAAAGAACTTGGATGACCATATATGCATTTATGATTTTTCAACTTCTTTTATGTGTGTGTGTGGTCCTATTCTAATTATAAGAAACACCATTATAACAAAAGATTTGTATTTAATTTCTCAAGATTTAGAAGAATGAAACTACGTTCAACATAAATAGTAGACTAGCACAACACTGTCATAAAAAGTCAAATAAGTTTAAGAAGAATGAAACACTGAAATTCTTGTTCGTGGGTCGTTATGCTTTTGTTATATGTTTTAAGTATTACATTATGGTTTTAATAAAACGTTCATATATTTGATTGGTAGGAATGAAATGACTAACTTTCTCATCACAAACCACAACTTTATTTCAATTGTACATAAAAAGTCAAATAAGTTTAAGAAGAATGAAACACTGAAATTCTTGTTCATGGGTCATTATGCTTTTGTTATATGTTTTAAGTATTACATTATGGTTTTAATAAAAGGTTCATATATTTGGTTGGTAGGGATGAAATGACTAACTTTCTGATCACAAACCACAACTTTATTTCAATTGTACTCTGTGTTGTTTGTTTGAAAGGGAATGAGAGATGCAAAGGGGTCAAATGACAACTTTCTCATAACTATTTAAAGTTTGAGTAAACAATGTAACTATGACTTTCAAATGGGAATATCAATGTCAAACTTTTCGGTTTCTCAAAAGGTAATCTCAATGTCAAAATTTGAGGTTGAAACTTGTTTTCCTAAATAGAGAATCTATAATATATTAATTTAATAAGGTAATGCGGGGTGGTCGATGCAATGGAGGTCATTTTTTACCCCAAGGGTAATATAGAGGTTCACTATGCTTGGATCCTAGGTAGAACCACCAACAATGAAGCTAAATAGTACACCCTCCTCTAAGGTGTCTCTTTGGCCAAGGAAATGCAGATTTAGAATCTCATCATATTAGGTGATTCAATGAATGCAATTCGATGCCTAATAAAAGGATATGTGCCTAAGGATGCTCAACTGAGTAATATCATAAGAAAAATAAAGCATGTTCTCATGGCCATCCCACAATTCATATTCTGGCATATACTTTAGGTGAAAAATGGTCTAGTCGACAACCAAGCCAACTAAGTTAGCCATGTTGGAAACAAAATGGACATTAAGTGTCAATGGGTGATCTTCCCAACTCATCATCCTGTAATAAATACAGATCACATTAGATGTCATGCAATGAATATGGGTGGTGCACATAAACGTGGTGTTAAACGTCAGGCAACCAACTCACATCCCACTCTCACATGAGGTTTTAAGAAGTTCCAGTCACTATGTAATTTTGTCATGCACTCTCCATGCTCGCGGTAGGATACTACAGAGGGTGCACATCAAAACAGTCAAGATGAAGGTTATGATGCTCATGTGGGAGGTTGTGGATGAGACGATTGTTGTGTTTGAAGAATTATTAGTTCTATTTTTTTCCTTGTTTATCATTATGGCAAATCATGGACAATAGGTTGGGTGTGAGAGCTATCTATATTTGTCATTTTGTAGTGATATTGATGTGAATTTATATGCTTAGTTTGATTTCTCTCGGCATCTCAGGAGGATTTCGAGCTCAGTAATTCTACCAGTCTGGCTCAATTCTATTCATATTTCAGGAGTCTGTGTTGGGTCTTAGAGGTTGTGGTCGTGTGTTGGGGGTTCAGCTTGGAGAGTTTTTTTGTGTTCTTTAGGCATGGTGTTATTCCTCTAAGAATTGGGTGTCTGCACTCAACAGGAAATATGGCTATCATCTATGTGTTGATTTTTCATAAGAGATGATATTGTATGTGAATGAATATATTATTACAATGATGAGTGTTCTATATATAAAGAACATATGGTCACCATGGTGACCATCCATGAAGAGATGTGTCCCTTGGGTAATAAATATATTTATACTTTATATTATATTATACATATAATATAAATATACTTTATATTTATGCTTTTTTTATATACTTTATTTTATATATATATACTTTATATCATAAATATGTTAATACAATAATAATATTATAATTAATAATATTCCTTAATAATTAATAATATCATTATTGATTATCAATCTAGTAGAATGTCTTTCCTATGTTTCCCAAACATCAACACTCCCTCTCAACGAGGGAGACATTCTACATTATGCCAAGATTACCTCTGAAGATTACCTTTGAAGATTACCTATGTGTAGCTCTCGAATAGCTTCAACATGTCACCATGACATCCATTACCTCGCAATGCATATGTATTTCATCATGTGCACCCTTGTGACTTCACAACCAATGCATCCAAGGCTTGTGGGTAGTTCTCAAATAACTACAACATGTCCCCAGGACATCCACTACCTTGCGATAACATCTGAAGCTATCACTCCCTCTAAAGACGGACTACATCGAGCTTGTCCCTGAAGTACTCAAACTCCATCCTTAACAATGGATTTTTCATCACATACACAACCTTCTCATCGATAGCCACATATTGGAGCCTCACTACTCCCTTCTACACCTTATTGGACCCTCATTGATCCCTTCTGTACCAAGTGTCTAGCAACCAAGTGTCACTTCCATGAGACACGGACTCAAAGTCCGATACCATACGAGCTCACAACCATTGACTGTTGAACATGAAAATCTATACATCCTCGGATATCCATAGTGCAACATGACTTCACCCCATGAAACCAAGGTCAGTGGGTAGCTCTCAATAGCTACAACATGTACCCAGGACATCCACTCTATGTGATGCATCAATACCTAATCATGTGCACTCATGTCTCAGTGCCAACCCTCAGATATCTATAGTGCAACATTACTTCACCCCATGCAACCAAGGTCTGTGGGTAGCTCTCAATAGCTACAACATGTCCCCAGGACATCCACTTTATGAGATGCATCAGTACCTAATCATGTGCACTCATGTCTCAGTGCCAACCCTTTTTTGTGCTTGATGAGAACACTCAGTGCCAGCCCTTTTTCATGTTGGATGAGTTCCACATGTCTCAGTTCAAACATGACTTCACCCCATGCAACCAAGGTATATGGGTAGCTCTCAATAGCTACAACATGTCCCCAGGACATCCATTTTTTGAGATGCATCAGAACCTGATCATGTGCACTCATGTCTCAGTGCCAACCCTTTTGCATGCTTGATGAGAACACTCAGTGCCAGCCCTTTTTCATGTTGGATGAGTTCCACATTTCTCAGTTCAAACATGACTTCACCCCATGCAACCAAGGTATATGGGTATCTCTCAATAGCTACAACATGTCCCCAGGACATCCACTCACTGCGATGCATCAGTACCTGATCATGTGCACTCTTGTCTCAGTGACAACCCTTTTTCATGTTGGTTGAGAACACTTCCTCTGAAGAGGGACCACACCAAGCTTGTCCCTGAAGTACTCAAGCTTCATCCTTGATAGCGGCTTGGTAAACACGTCCACAACTTGATCCTCTGTAGTCACGAAATTGGAGCCTCACTTCTCCCTTCTGCACTATATCCCTGATATAGTAACATCTGATCTCAATATGCTTTGACCGATCAGAGACCATGGGGTTCTCTGACAAATTCATGCAACTTTGGTTGTCACACCAAATGTAGGTCACCTCTAGTTTAAGACCAAATAACCAAGACAGAAGTTCTTGAAGCCACACTGCTACTACACATGCTTCCAAATACTCAGCTTCAACCGTACTGAGTGCCACACATGATTGCTTCTTGCATCTAGTGAAGCCTCCTGCTCCTTATTGTAGTACCCAGCTCCCTCTGGAACTGAATTTTTGGCTACCTCTAGAGCATTGAATATCAATTGAATCTTAGACCTGCTAACTTCATCACTTTTCCTCCAGAACAATTCTTGTCATCCTCTTCTCATAGGTCTTACCTACAAGTCAAATTCAGTCCAATAGTCATCAATTTCGGAAGCCACACTACTTCGCGCCTTGGTGCACATGCTTCCACATACTCTTCTTTAGCCGTATTGAGTGGTACACACAACTGCTTCCTGTTGCTCCATGAAACCATATTGGAGCCTAAACTGAAGAAATATGTCAAAGTACTCTTCCAATTAGGAATACTGTTGACCCAATCTGAATCTAAATATCCATATAACCCGAACTCATGGTCTATCACATACCATATTCTTGTATAAAGTAACATCCATAGCCTCTGAAGTCATGTCCTACAACAACTTCAAATCTGGTACCAAAGGTGTATCCATTGCCTTGCATCTTCACCTTACATAGTAAGTCCAAAAATTTAACCTCTAGTACAGTTGTACTTTTCTGCATGCTTTCTTCACCATCGAATTGATCTTGTCCTCTGTGTAGTCACCAATGCAAATAGAATCAACACTACATTTCCACATGAGACACCTACCCCATGCTTTTCTTTTCTCCAACACTTATCTCTCTTATTTTCACGGGCCCTCCTGTGAGGGAGTTAAGCCCAGTCTCGCTTTGATACCATGTTGATTTTTCATAAGAGATGATATTGTATGTGAATGAATATCTTATTAAAATGATAAGTGTTCTATATATAAAGAACATATGGTGACCATGGTGACCATCCATGAAGAGATGCATCCCTTGGGTAATAATTATATTTATACTTTATATTATATTATAAATATAATATAAATATACTTTATATTTATGCTTTATGCTTTATGCTTTATACTTTATTTTATTATATATGTGTGTGTGTGTGTGTGTGTGTGTGTGTGTGTGTGTGTGTTATTACAATAATAATATTATAATTAATAATATTGCTTAATAACTAATAATCTCATTATTAATTATCAATCTAGTAGAATGTCTTTTTGATGCTTCCCAAACATCAACACTGTGTTTCGTCCATCGATTCTTCAGGAAATTCTGAAACATACCCATGGAAAAATCTCACCATAAAAAAGGAAACATCAACATAGCCAAATAAACATCCTGACTGGTGGATTTGGAGTTTCAATCAGGGATGGGCCTCGAGTATTGGTGTCTTTGCCAATTTATATCGTGTGCACTATAGCTCTCCTCAGTGGATGGGGATTTCCTTCTCCTAAATGGATCAGGGAAAGAATAGGGCTCTAGTTCCTTTCCATGATCAATTAGACAATATGAAGTACCTTTGGAGCTCCCTACAACAACTCCAAATCACATTCCACGGCTTGTCTACCCAGGTGACGTTCATTATGGAAACCCTCATTCAGCAAAAAAAGTCCATGCACCAACAACATGACAAAGTAGATGTCATCCCCCAATTCACATCGGATTCTTTGGACACAAAGGAAATTTTGATAGCTAATGGATCTTCCCCCACAGTATAAATTCCACTCTCGGGTCTGAATCTTCCATCTCGTGACATGGAAATAGAAGACATGGAACCTCATGATCACTCCAAGTCTGGTACTTGATGTTTTTTACAAGTTTTTGCATCCTTGACATCTTTTTTAGGGTATAATCAGTCAAATTTTGTAATGTAAATTATTCCATCGGAGAACAAACATATTTAAAGATAGAGAGGACTAGTTTACTACTAGAAAAGAAAAATATTTTCCTCGCCTAAAGGCATATTTTAAGCACTTTGTAAAAACGTGATACGCTTCGGCAACACCCTTTTTTTATTAATATAATATCCACCAATTATTATTAAAAAAATAATAATAAGGTAATGGAAGTTAGCTATATTTTTTTAATTATCTTAATTTTATATCAATATAGTATAAACATTCATTTTAATTAAAAAGAGATATAAACTTTGAATTTATCATATACATGAAATTTAACAATTTAAAGTTAAACAAATTTAGAGAGAAAAATCCATATTACTATATTCTTAAAATGAGCAAATGGGAATAGTGAAGTGAATTAGAAATAAACATGTAAAATGATTTAACAAGGAGATGTTTATTTTATCTTCAAAATTATAGGAAGGAGAAATGTGGAGATATGATTGAAGTGGAATCTTATCCTCAAACTAGTGTGGAGGTTGTTAATAATAATATCTTCCTCAATCACTTTGGTGTAACTAAATTTATTGACATGTTTCATTAAGACAAGAAATGTTGCACCATTGTCTCTCATGTGATTGAACACCACGATAATAGCCAAAATAAAATCAAAGTATTGAGCATGGGAGTCAAAATAAGGTGTGACAAGAATGATTAAATTTTAAAAGTATAAGTGGGCACGTGAGTGGCACCTTGCCAATATTGTATGTTGCAAGTGATGAACTCTTTAAAATTGTTGAGTCTGATGCCAGTGACCAAGTATTGGGGGCAATTATTAAACAAGTTAAGGCGGGCAGATCAAAGCCACATGAAGAAATCATACATTTTTCTTCGGGGACCTCGATTGACAACAAAAATAACTATGCAAAACTTGACAAAGAAATAAAGGCAGCCCTCAATGCAATCAATAAGTTTGAAATCTATCTCATCAATAAAAAAATTATGCTTAGAATTGATGTTTCAATGAACAAGGTGTTACATAAGAAAATCACTAAAGCAAGTGAATTAAAATTTGCAAGATGGCAAGCTCTAATTGCAAATTTTGATTATAATATTGAACATATCAAAGGTTCTGAAAATTCTATCCCTGATTTTCTCAATAGAGAAAACCTTTAAGTGAGAGTGAAAACAAGAGAGTGTGTGCAAGCGAGCGAGGACAAGCGAACATGGTAAAAAAAAAGCAAAATCGAATTCAGAAAGCCATTATCTGGTCATTGTTATTGAATGGAAAAATGGAGGTGAACAACTAAGGAATATCCCAGACAATGAATATTGGGAAGTATATGCCCAATTATGGAAACCTACATGGAAACTCATAATAATTGAAGTTCTCAATATGAATTTGCAGCCAATTCATCTCCTACCAAATTATGTTCTAGAATTCAGAAGAATCCCATTTTATACTGGAAACACTCCATATATGCTTTATGACAGATCAAGCATAGTTGCAGTTGATGCTACTTCATCTTTATGCTAAACCTTCAGAGATATAAACTTGATTTGGCAACAGTTTAATAATAATACAGGATTATTTCATAAATATTTTTCACTTTACAGACCCTGCTCCTATGCTCTTTGGCCAGATCAAGATCCCACATAGAAGTTCTTCGGAACATACATGAATTATAGTGAATACAGAAAGGCATGGTGGAATTTTCTCAAGAAATAGAATAGGAATAAGACATATTTCACATTATTGAAATTTAGAAGTGTATATACAAGTATAAGTGGATTATATCATGTTTTTCTATCTGATTGGTGGAGAGACTTCAGCATAAACAAAATCGCAGTGGACCCAGCATGCTTAAACATAGAATGCACAGCCAAAGATATTCCACTCAAATAAATTTGTGATCTCTCTGAATCTGACATAATTATTGATGACATGATCTTGTCAATGTATGCAACTCATCATCTCCAATGGCTTGTAAAAATGAGAATATTTGCACAATCATTCCAAGGACGAACCATCATAGTATGTAAGCTTTATTCAAAATCTTGGGAAACTGGCGGAGGTTATTCGCAATAATATAATATGGGGATGTTTTGTGATCATGGCCAATATCTTCTCCATATGATTTTATTTT
Organism: Picea engelmannii; assembly: GCA_009831015.1. Classification (NCBI taxonomy): domain Eukaryota; kingdom Viridiplantae; phylum Streptophyta; class Pinopsida; order Pinales; family Pinaceae; genus Picea; species Picea engelmannii. The sequence goes on along the minus strand of ML781604.1, from coordinate 218,901 downwards.
CATGCAAATCCTTAGAACTTGGAGCACTTCTCCGACATTTGGTGTGGTTTGACCCACATTCTAAGGAATCTATTGGAAAGTAAATAATTTACGGAAAATATTGTCATTTTGTACTAAAAGAGTTTGTCAGCCATTTAGGATGATTCTTGAAAGTTTTGTCGGTCTGAAGTCTAGATAAATTCTATAAATAAAGCTTGGGGGAACTCATTTGGGGCATCGAGTCTTATAGTCTTGGTTATTCTTTGTCTTATGATCTCCCTCCTCCCTGAGATCTAGTTCTTTATGTCATGAGTTTGATAGTCTGTGTAGGAACTACTTCGCTAGGAGCCTATGAACTAAAGTGGAAGAACTCACAAGTTTGTTTGAAGAGTTTTCCAGTAGCACCAGAAGCCGAAGGGTTTCCAGATAATTCTTGAGGTCAATCTATATTCTACTCAGGTATGAGGTATCCTAAAATGTGCTATGGTCGAAAGCTGAATTTGAGTTTGTAAGTCTTAAAAGCTTTGTAAATGTTTTCTGAAATTAATAGAAATATTTCCGCAATGCATGTTTATATCATTCCCTCTGAGTAAAATTTCATTTGAGGTTCACCCGAGGTTCGCTAAGGAATCTGGAACATGATTATCCTTATGTTTTTCCAACTAAAACAAGGAAGTCGCTTAGGGAGTTTGTTGAAGGAAATGTGTTGAATCTGCTTGAAGCAAAGGTGTTAATTCATCATGTTTCCTTAATCACAATATTCCTCATCATTATCACTCTAATTATTTCATCATGGTACCTTAATCACAATATTCCTCATCATGGGCTTGAGAAATTGAAGTTTTATGTGTGTTGTTTTTATTCGATGCATATAGTTACTTAGATACATGATGTCCCTATGTGTCTTGAATCATTAATTCATCATGGTGCCTTAATCACAATATTCATCATCATTATCACTCTAGTTATTTCATGGGCTTGAGAAATTGAAGTTTTATGTGTGTTTTTGTTATTTGATGCATATGGTTACTTAGATACATGATGTCCCTATGTTTATTGGTTGTGATTTCATGGCGGATGTTATGGAAAATTTTAAGCATGGGTTTAGATTGGGAAATAAAGTGTATCTTAAGTTGTAGTTGTCATAAATATATTTTTAGTGCAATATATTAAGAAGTGGGATACATGTCAAAAATTTGGACTATTGAGAATATAATGATTCAAGTTTTACTGCAATCACTCAAAAATCTATAAATATTGAATCAATGGATTAAGAACCCTCATAAACCCCCACTATAGCCTAATTATATACTATGTGCATTTAAAATTTGTAATCTTTTCCAACAAAAAACAATTTTTTTTTTGGTCAAATTCCCATTAAAAATCTTTGATTTTACATTCCATGAAGAGACACCAACTAAAAAAATATGAATTGTTGGCTCATTATCCTACTCCATTTATTAATATGTTATTTAAAAAAATTAGTGAGTACACATAAACATTGAACAAATATAAGTAGAAATCTTAGGCATGAAACTTAAACCATGTTTAATTTAAGAGATAATTATCAATCTACCACCTTTAAGTACAAAATTCAAACAACACTTAACCTAGTTAGTGATTAATGAAGCATGAAATCCAAATTATTCTACGTGATTTGAGTAAATATTAAAGAGCTAACGTGAAAAATTTGAACTATACCTAGCCTTGAAATTGAATAGTGAATTTATATACTAGATCTCAATGGTAGTAAATCTAGTTTAGTATTAAGGCATGAAACCTAAACAAGCATTCTTGTGTCCTTAGTAAATCATAGAGGGTCTAATAACACAAGTGAAAATTTATCTAGACTTGCTCATCTCTTTAAGAAGATTTCTCTTATCTTACCATCCTTCTTAAATGTAGAGATGCAGAACATCTAAAGAGAGACAAATGAAGCAGTGTACAAATTAGCCAATATGGATGAAAATCTAGATTCGGGCTAAGAGATGGAATGAAAAAGGATATCAACCACAAACCCCCCAAATTCCTTCATATTTAAGGCATACTTTTCTTGATTAACCGAGTGTTTAAATTAGAAGGAACAAAATAGTTTAGAAGTATAAGTGATCCTTTTCAATCCACATTTTACATCACATGAAGAACAAAAAAAATCATTATAAATATATGTCTAAGAATAAATAGGAATGTAGATCACATGGAAATAGGAATCATGGTTTAGAAGAATGAGTGATCCTTTTCAGTCCACATCTTACATTACATGAAGAACAAAAAAAATCACTATAAATCTATTTCTAAGAATAAATAGGAATGTAGATCACATGGAAATAGGAATCA
>ML781604.1:191767-216566 GCA_009831015.1 Picea engelmannii | reverse complement strand
GTGTGTGTGTGTGTGTGTGTGTGTGTGTGTGTGTGTGTGTGTGTGTGTGTGTGTGTGTGTGTGTGTGTGTGTGTGTGTGTGTGTGTGTGTGTGTGTAGAGAGAGAGAGAGTTTTGGATGAATAATTAGTTGGATGGATACAAGTATATATCTCATTTAAGACCGATGTCCTTCTCATATATAAATAACTACAAGCATTGGTGTTTTTCATGAAGATGGTATGATCTTCGATGTTAGGCTCACTCTGGTGCAATCTTTGATAATTTGTCTCTCTACTTCATTTCTTAAACAAACCTAATCTGATGAACAAATAATATGACCTCTATCCTACTTTTGGAACTTCAATTGAGTGTTTCTCGAGCCTTTGACTAGGTAATATTCTTATCTTCATTTTCATGCTATGTGTTAAGTCTTCATTTCAATTTGAGAAAGCTATACTCAAAGGTTAGCCCTAGTGCTATCACTAGAGGTGGATCATTTTGATGAGTGATAAAGTTCATTTTAACCTTAGAAAATGAATCACAAGTGTAAGTCCCATTTTTTTTAATCCAATGTTATCACATGTTAAAGAAGGGACCTATAGATTCTAGATTCACAAATTGTTTATTAAGGTAGCACAACTACTTCCCATCATTCGCAATATCTATAAATGACTAGCCCAATTTTTTCCCACTCATAATTTGTAAGTTCCATCCTTTGTATAGATGTAAAGTCTTCATTGAGTACATTAATTTTTTGTTTGATACGATGTAAATCTATCTTAAGAGAGTAAGTGTAAGGACCCAACTTGATGTTCCATTAGCAATGGCATCATGGAGAGAGCACCAAGAAAATATGAATTAGGGTGAATAACACGTTCATACAATTTGGTAGCATTGGTGACCAACCCACAATGATTTGTGAGATAATTAGGACAATCTACTAGTGCATAGGCTAGGAGGACCAAGTATGTCTTTCCTAGTAGAGTTGGACAACAAATCATATTCTCAGTATCAGGATTCAACGGAGTACGATGTGACTTGGAAATGTGATGGATTGTGTTTGTTAGCCATGGAAATAATGTTTCCAAAGTGCATTGAAGGAGTGTGAGTGTCCAGAGAACCAAATACACGATATTCATGGAATATCGTGTGTTGGGCTAAGATGGATGACAACATGGTATCATGTTGGGAAGTGAGTTTTTCAAGTATTCTTGTCTCATGGCAAAAAAAAGTAGGTTGTCAATGGTTGGATGGCGATGATGCAACATTTCCTATGGTGAAATGAACACTCTAATATTCTATAAGTTTAAGGTGTCAATATTGGATTCAGTGAATAAATGTTGTTTAGAGTAGTTCAGGTGATATAAGTGGTTGATGGTCATATCCAACTAGCAAGGTCACATCGATGCCACACAAAAACTAGGCTTCTTGAGTTGTATGGGATGCTTATAAAGTGAAACAAAAAGTCTTCTTGAGTGGTACGGCACCCGCAAATGCTAAATTACTTGGTAACTTCTATTGGGATGTTGAGTAGTACTTGGAATAAATGAATGGAAGTTCAAATGAGGCCAATGTGAATTTTGTTGCAATGTTCTTTATAAGTATCACAAATATTTGGCGAAGAAATTGAGTAGAGTACTTGGAAACTAGGTGCGGTAAAGAGAAGATTGACTACTAGGTAGAGATGAAAGTAGCCTTAAAGGCTCAATTTAGGCAAGTGAATCAATCTTAGATTTCATAGAACCAATTGTTGGCTCTCAACCATATAGGAAGGATTCAAGGTTACATCAAGGAGTTTTTAGGCCTTGTGTTGCATATCAAGGATATGTCTAAAGAAGACCAATTGTTCTACTTTATGAATGGATTTCAACCTTCGGCATAGAGTGATTTGTAGTACCAGAGCATGTAGAATCTCACGACAACCATCATTGTAACAAACAAGTTGTTGGACTACAAGGTAAAGGAAAAATGTGGTCCAAGGATTAGTAAGGATTCTCCAGGAGAGAAGTAGTTTGGTGAGAATAAGAAGGTAAAGGGAAGACAAATCCTTCTAGAAATATTGGCGAGGAAAGGACCAAGTGGACATATGCACCTAAGGAAAAAGATAAGCTTATTTCTTGTTACATATGTGCAAAATATCATTATGATAATAATTTTCCAATGAATTTGAAGTTGTTGTTATGATCCAATGCCTTAAAAATGATAAAAAGTCAATAATATGATATGAGATGAGATAACATGATCTTAATACTATATCTCCTTGATATATATATATATATATATATATGAGACAAAGGGGTATAATTATGATGAAAGCGTGCAATGAAGGGTTCTAGCCGACCTACTAGAAATGTAATAATTCAATATCTACAGATAAATAAGGGGTTATATACATAACATGGGGATTTTTCTAGGGATTAACATGCCCCTCCCCTTCAAACAAGTGTTGTCCTCAACACTTGACTAACCATGGGTGCTTATGCACAAAGAACTCATCTTCCCATGTTTCCTCTTCCACTAGTAGGTTTTTCCATTTGACGAGGTACTATGTAATTGTTTGATTTTGCAATTGCTTAATTCTTATTTCAAGGATTTTTTTTTGCTCTAGTATGATTTTCCCTTCTTCATTGATCTTTGGTAAAACAGTTTGGACTGGGATCTTTTTGCCGATGACCTTATTTAAGAAAGAAACATGGAATATTGGATGTACACATGAATATGGAAGCAACTCCAACTTGTAAGCCATACTTCCAATCCTTTGCAAACCCTTATAGGGGCCATAATATTTCGGTGCTAATTTATTTTCCTTATTTTTTTTCTTGAGGGACATTTGTTTGTATGGTTGTAGCCTTATAAATACCCAATCCCCCACTTCAAATTCCCTTTCATTGTGGTTTTGATATGTTTGTTGTTTCATCCTATTTTGTGCCATAACCAAGTTGTCCTTCAATAGTTTGAGGACCTCTTGTTGGTTCCCTATGTGGTCTTCCACTGCTTGAACCTTTGTATTCCCTTTCAAGGCTGATGTGATGGATGGAGGATGACCTCCATAAAGTACAGTAAATGGGGAGATTTTTTATGAAGTATGGAAGGATGTGTTGTACCACCATTCCACCAAGGGAAACCACTTGAGCCATTGTGTCTATTTATCGGATAAAAAGCAATGAAGATATCCTTCTAGACATTTATTCACAATATTAGTTCACCCATCGGATTGAGGGTGGTAAGATGAGATATGAGCCAATTGAGTACCCAAAAAAGAAAATAATTCAGTCCAAAAATTTCTCGTGAAAATTGGATCTCTTTCACTTAAAATAATCTTGCGGACTCCATGTAGCTTTTGAATTGTTTCCATGAATGTTGTGGCTATTGTACTTTCTTTAAAAGGATGAGAAAGAGAACAAAAATGGACATACTTTTTTAGGTGATCCACTACTACCATGATGATAGTATTTCCTTTGGATTTGGGCAAACCTGTAATAAAATCCATTGAAACTTCTTCCCAATGTTGGCTTGGTATAGATAATGTTTGTAGGAGACCTGGAGTCCTTATTGTCTCTACCTTATTCTTCTGGAAGACCAAATATTCAGAAACAAACTTTTGAACATCATTTTTAAGACCATCCCAAAAAATATCCTTCTTGATTATGTGGTATGTTTTCAAGAATCTTAAATGTCCCCCTATAGGAGAAGTGTGCAATTCTAGAAGGACCTTATGTTTGAGTTTGGGATTCTTACATAAATATAGGCAATCATGATACTATAACAAATCATTATTCCATAAGAAATCATTCTTCCATACAAAATTATCTACTGAACTGGGGTTCTTATGTAGTTGTTCAATGATATTGAATTAATCTTGATCGTGCTTCCATTATATCCTTGTTTATTCCACCCAACCAGATTGTGAAATAGAAATAACACATATTGAACCTTTCGACATATGCCATAGAATTATGTTTTCCTTTTTGTAGATAATTTCAAATTCATAACCCAACATATTTGAAACCCATTTTTGTTTATCTTCTAAAGATAATAGTTGCTCCAAGAAGTACTTCAAACTATCATAATTTGTTTTTACTTTGAAGTGTCTTCCTATTAGGTAAGGCCGCCATTTTTGAACTACATGTAATATGGCCAACATTTATTTTTCATAAATGGGTTTGAATATTATTTTTTTCCTTTAATTTGGTTTCTTTAAAAGGTAAAGGGCCTTCCTTCTTGCATTAAAAATGCACCAATTCCATGGCCTGAGGCATCACACTCCATAATAAATTTTTTTGTAAAGACAAGTGTGGCCAAGAGTGGAGTTGTACACATAGCCTCCTTAAGTTTTTCAAACGCTTTGGTTGCTTCTTTAGTCCAAGAAAATGATTCCTTCTTTAATAATGTTGTTAGAGGTGTTTCTATTTGACCATAGTTCTTGACAAACTTGTGGTAATATCTTGTCAATCCTAAGAATCCTCTAAGTTTCTTCAAGGTTTTGGGAATTTTCCATTCCCTCATAGATTTATTTTTTTTAGGGTCCACTTTTACACCTTCATGAGATACAATATGACCCAAATATTCCACTTCTTGAACCCCAAAGGCACACTTGGAAGGATTTGCATAAAGTTGTTTTTCTTCCAATAGTTGTAATACTCTGTCAAGATTTTGTACATGCTCTTCCCAAGATTGGTTGTAGATTAGCATGCCATCAAAAAATAATAACACAAATTTTCTAAGGAAGGGCTTGAAAATAGAATTCATCAAGCTTTGAAATGTTGAAGGTGCATTAGTAAGTCCAAATGGCATAACCAAAAACTCATAATGACCTTCATGTGTTCTAAAAGTTGTTTTAGGAATGTCTTCATGCCTCATTCTGATTTGATGATATCCCTAATGAAGATCCAACTTAGTAAAGAATTTGTCTCCATGCAATTCATCTAACAATTCATCACTGATGTCATCCACCCTTGTGGCCAATACCTAAAATTCTAAATTATAATATTCAATATCCCCTAATCGCTTGATTCTTTTCAATTGGATGAAGTATTCATGTTCCCAAAATTTCCCAAATTGTGCTTCTAAGTCTCTTGTAAATAAACCCCAAGTATAATGATGAAAAGGGGGTTGTCGTTTTACTATCTATTAGTACCATTGATATGGTTTTATCTCAAAGTTCAAAGTTGTTATGTGAATTCTTTTCTTATCATCCATAATATTATGTATTTCAAAATATTGTTCTATTTTGTTCACCCAAGTAAAGACCTCTGTTCCATCAAACTTATTTAATTCAATCTTGGGAAGGTTGAATTTAGGACCCCCGCCATAATTAACTCCACTATTAGAGTTAAATCCACTTGTTCAACATGACTTCTACCTTTATTTTCATGGGTTCCTGGAATTTTGATATCTCCTTTAGGGTGTTTTTCATATAAAGTCTGAACAATCAAGGAAGACATGGAATTTTGCAATTCCTTCATAGATTTTTGTATTTCTTCCATATTTTCATACATCCGCTTTTTCATGTCATTCTTATTTTATTCCATCTTATTTTTCATTTCTTCCATCTCCTTATCTATATTATTTTTCATTTATTCCATATTTCTTTTCATCTCATTGTTATTCTCATTCATCTTCTTATCCATCTTGTTTTCCATTTCAGTGATCATGTTTTCCATCTCGCTGATTTCATATTGAGTCATGTTTGAGCTTTCTAGAGGTTTAGCTAGTGAAGTAAATTTTGGAGGAGGCTTTGGAGCCATGTGAGAAAACAAAATTACTATTTTCCCTCTTTATTAAAAATTTTGAATCACAAAAAAATATATCTTCCAATTAAAATTTATGTCAATTGTAAGTTACATACCTTTTTAGCCCTTAATTTGGAGTATGTCCTTCTGGCCAACTTTCCTTCTGATTTATTTATGAAATTTCGGCCCCTCTGAGTATAAAATTTTGACCTATAGTACTCTGAAATGTCTTCTCTTCAATGCCACATGTATGATCAAAATTGGATGTGCCAAGTGGAAGTTAGGGTAACTTCCCCGCACCTTGTTGAGTTTTGTCCTTTCCAGGAGAGTGAACTTGTACATCATACCACACACACAATATTCCATATCCAATTCTAAAACTCATACCATAAATACCGCATATGGTCATATTTCCAATGCAACTAGTCTAACTCAATTTGAATCCTCACTAAATAATATATGACTACTTTACCCAAAACACATGTTTGAGACTAGTTAATATGACTAGTCAAATACCTTATCTTCCACAGAGTGTATCTCCAAAATTATGACTATCCAGAAGCTGAAATTGTTACCACAGATACCTTGATATATCCTCTAAATAATATCTAAGTTTCATGGTTTTAATCATCCCATAAAAAAATTTATAGCAAAAATTCTAAGATGACTTTCATGGAGAAGAAAAACCCTAGGATCAATGAGCTCTGACACCAAATGTTATGATCCAACACCTTTAAAATGATAAAAATTAAATAATTATTGTCCACTTCGAGGGGGAAACCTCCTTTTACAATATATCCACTTCATAATACAATATGAGAAGAGAAAATATTATCCTGGTACTAGATCTCCTTGATATATATATAGGAGACAAAGGGGTACAATTATGATGAAAGGGTGCAATGAAGGGTTCTAGCCGACCTACTAGAAATGTAATAATTCAATATCTATAGCTTAATAGGGATTTTTATACATAATATGGGGCTTTGTATAGGGATTAACAATTGTACACTATGGAGCAAGTGGAAAATCCTTTCATTGGTGTTTTACAAGTCTTTGGTTTTGTGTTAGAATATGATCCTACAACACACCAAGAGAAATATTTCACAATACCTAGCTATGTTCACATAAATATGAATGTAAAAACAAATAATGTGATGGTGGTATTAGTGTGACCCATAACTTTATGAAGGAAGAAGTGGAAATGAAACTTGGACTGAAACTTGAACCAATGCAGACTTATTTCAAAGTAGTCAATTCAAGAGTGGTTAAGGTGATTGGCATGCCTAACAGAGTCACCTTGAATATTGGTGATTGGAGCAGAGTAGTAATCTTCATAGTTCTTCCCATGGATTATTTTGAAGTGATTCTTGGGTAGTATTTTGTGAGGAAGGAAAAGGAAACATATGTTCCTCACTTAGACAGTTCAGTCATATTTTCAATATAATAACAATGTGTCGTTCCTATAGTAAGGATCTAGTGTGAAGTTGTTAGAAGGATGACTAGATTGATTTTGGTTTCTACAACCAATCAAGGAGTTTAATGACCTTGTTGTTGTAAGACTTGGATGTGTAAAATTTGATGGGAGATTAGCACATGGAAATCCAGGTGGCATTTATATGCAACATTTTTTGGACAATGGTTTAGTGAAGGTATTAGAGAAAAGACTCACTAGGATTGAATCCATAGTGGGATCCACAGTGGCAGTAGTGAATTGAGTGGTGGATGATTTCTTAGATAAGCAAGATGTTCTAATTTTAACTGGATAGATGGAGATAGTAGAAAATTTGGCTAAGGAAGCTTATGGAGCATTCGACTTACATGGTTTGGACTTGAAAATAGTCCAAGTTGAAAAGGTTGAGGTGTGTTGAACTTAGTATGTAGCAACCAAGGAAGAGATTAAACCCCCCTTATGCACACTTAGGAAATATGGTTTGGAAAGATGACCTAAAAATGAAATATTGTTCGAAGAGGGAGATGGTAGAATTGGTTTGAATATGCCTCTCTTGATGTATTTGACATAGAGGTAGTGTGTTCTTTCAACTACTTCATGTGACTAAGTGGATTCTGGATAGGTTTCTTGTGCATATGTTGGCGGTGGATTTGGTAGAAACCTTAAATATTCCTTTCACTAACTCACAGCAAGGAGACTCACTTCCCAAGGAGCATCCAGTGGGTCCTAGTGCACCTATAAGAAGGTGCCTTAGAAAATTATGTTTAGGATATGACTTAATAGTTTGAGGAAATGATGGAGATATTTTTGTTTGTCAAACGAGGTTGTACAAGAAGATTGAAATGTAGAAGGAAAATACTATTTTGGACATGGGGAAGTGCATTCTCATGGCTTGAATGAAATGGTTGGATTAGCTACTTAATTAGTTCAATATTTGAAGGGATCCAATGTACAAAAGCATGGAAAAAGTTTTAAATAATTGATGTAGTAGTAGGTTTGGAGAGTGTGACAAGTGAACAACGGTGTGACCTTCTTAGTAGAGGTTGGGTTGCATTGGAAACAACCTATACATCTATTAAATATTGTTGGTAGGTTCTTGAGGATGTTGTTGGGGAGGAAAATGAATTTAAGTGGGGAAGGATGTAAGGCCCTATCCTTGAATGGATTTGAATGACTCCACTGTAATATCAACTCAATGGTCAATGAATGGCATGGATTGGCAGAAAGTAAGGTTGATTCCTAAAAGAGTTGGCTTAAGGCACCTTTTCATGTTGGTAAGGCACACCAAAAATTGGTCGGGTGCCCTTAATTAAAGACTACATTCACATTAGAAATTTATATCTTTCTCATAAGTTGGATGCACAAAGAGAAACTTGGAAAGGGAAGTAAAAGGAGGTTACCATAGATAAATGTGTCTGCATGAATGCACTATGCATGATGGACAAAGTGGAAAAGTGGGACACTTTTTGGGTGCACTTGGGAACATGTAAATTGAGCACACTCAAATGCACCTCGGTGGGCACACTTCTTAGGTGCACTTAGATGCACATTCTAGGCACACTTGGATGCATGACAACTGGACTTGAATGCATTCTTGGGAATAACATTAGACATTGGGTGCACTAACTGATGTTTTTGGAATGTGGTACATGGGGTGTGACACCATAGGATGTGGCATCATGGGACACAAATATCGATGGTAAACTCATGAGGGGCATAGTTGAGTTGGACAATTGGGCACTTGGATATACTTGGAATTGGAGTGGATAAAACAGTGCCTGAGAAGAAGGAAAAGTCCAAAACAAGTCTACTATAAAAGGAGGATGGATCAAAAGTGAAAGGAATTGAATAAGTGCAATAGAAAAGAGTTCAAAGTGTTTTTTAGTTGTGATAAGTTCAAGTTTGGCACAGTTTGATGAATTTGGCTCTAGATAAGTGAATAGAAGAAGAAGATAGGACCTGCAATAGGTAATCCTACATTTTCTTCAAGGGTGGAATTGGTAGTTCTTGTAGGTAGTTGTTCCTTTGGTAATTACAGTTTGTAAAAGAGCTACATCAAGTTTCTCATGCTCCTATAATGTACATTGTAACATTCTTCACATAAATAAAGTTAAGGAGTTCTACTTGGGTGCCACATGGACATATGCATTTTGGTTTCTTTACTTGGATGAATGTTATGTTGCTTACTTTTCTTTTTTTTGGTAGCTAAGTATTGAAATATTGGTCCAAGTATAAGTATTGTTGGGATATTTTAAAGGCCATAGTTGGACATGTGCTTATTATTGAATGAATTTGTTTTAGTATGACTTAGTTCCATTAGACAAACTATACCTTAAGGTGAAGTTATGGGCGGACATTAAGTGAAGAGGAATAGTCTAGTTGTAGTAGAGGCAGGATGGCTAAGCCCCTACAACTAAGGCAAGGTAGTGTCACACTGCCTCTGATACCAAAAGTAAAGAAAAATTTGGGAAAACTATTAGGCCCATGACAAATTTCATTAGAACCATGTTAAATGTGGAAATTATGGAAGTGTCTCTTCACCACCAACACCCATTTTATTAGAGGATTCGATGGGATCATGTTGATGAGGACTTCGATAAATCAAGTGGGGGATAATGTAAGGACTCAACTCTAGGTTTCATTGGAAAAAACATGATAGATAGTACATTGTGCAAACATTACTTAAGGTACATAATGATTTCATATGATTTGGTAGCCTTAGGGATATATTCATGGTGATTCGTGAGACAGTTAGAATGGTGTACTAGCTCGTAGTCTAGGAGGACCAAGGATTTTTTTCCTGGTAGGGGAATATGATCGATGTGGTTCTACCTAGTAGGATTCGACAGAAGATGACACAACTTGAAAATGTGATGGATTGTGTGTGTTAGCCATAGAAAAGCAATAGTTTTCATAAGTGTATTGAAGGTGTGTGAACGTCTAGTGAACCAAATATATTATCTTCATGGACTATCATGTGTTGGCCTAAGATGGATGACAACATGGTCTCATGTTGGGAAGTCAGTTATTCAAGTATTCTTTTCTTGGAAAAGGAAATAATAGGTTTCCTATGGTTGGGTGGTGATGATGTAGCATCACCTATGGTGAAAAAAACACTATGGCATTATGTAATTTTAAGGTGTCTGGATGGGCTCCAATCAGGATATGCCAATTATGCATAGTTCAGGTGATACAAGTGGTTAATGGCCATGCCCAACTACCAAGGTCACATTAGTGTCATGCAACAACTATTCTTCTTTAGTGGTATAGGACACTCGAGAAAAATACAAATTATAGTGCCCTGACAATAAGTCTTGAGGTGTACTCATATAAAATATATGTAGGTAATTAGTTTAGGTTCCATTATTTATAAAGCATGATATTTTCTTCTACCATTATTAGACTCAAATGCCATAGGTGCATATTCCAATAGTGGTTAGATACAATTTTCATTATTTTCTTCTAGTAGCATGATTTTTTTTCTAAAGTTATTTTTGTGTTATGTATACCTTTTATACATATCAATTAGACTAGAATTGATGCACACACTTTGATTTGTGACTAAGAAACATGGTGCACTAGGGACCAATTCAATTTTCAATGAAATATCTCCCAAAATTTGTATTATTTTTTATTGAACATTCAATAATATCTTCAAAACATACCAAAGAGAACCTCCACCATCATAATTTCTTTTTGATGCCCCGTGATAGGGAAACAATTGATCCAGTTCACATGAATTATGTGGTATGGATGTCCCAATTGTATTAAATCTTGATATATAAAATATCAAAATATGAAATATAAACCCTTAATATTGAGAATTAAATCCATGTATTTAGAAATACCAAAACATTCACACCATGAACAAAATAATATGGAGAATAACCCTTAAGGTAGGGTAACATCTTCAAATACTATTATGGAAGGAATAATTCCACAAGACATGATTGCTACAAAACAAGACATCCAACATACATCCAATACAATGATACTCATATGTATTTATACTTTCTCATGAGTATTCCTAGGGGTTTATGCCAACTACACCTTATTAATATAGTGTTTCCTCTTAACTACATAGTGGACCTATTTATTACCCATGAACTACCAAGTGGGAATATTCCATGATTATGGACACATTACATTCATGGTTTCTTTGGGTACCTCCCTAGATACCCTGTATTATCCTCCCTAACTACATTTCTTTCTAGCACCCTTTGCATATTTTGTCCCTAAAACATGGAAAGAAGCCATATAATATGACTTGCTAAGCAATGTAGTGAACTAGTACCATGGATGAGCATCCATATATCCTAGTGAAATGTGGACATGGGGTCCAACTATGGCATTTCCTCCTCATGTTGAGCATATGTTGTCATCAATGTCAACAAGGTCATGGAATGTGACGATGTGACAGAATGGACTGTGATAGTGAAACAGTGTGACGGAATGGATTATGATGGTGTGATAGAATGGACTACGATAGTGTGATGGTGTGAAGGTGCGACGAAATGGAATGCGATAGAATTTATGAAAGTTGGGCAGAAGACATTATGTAGGGTGGCTTGAGCCAATGAAACGAATGATGCAGGAGACCATGACGAGACAAATCCAGTGCAACAAGCGGTGGAGTGGAATGCGTGATCCCGATGGATATCGGTGTCCACCCACCTATTCCAAATGGCTCACATGCAATTTTCATCATTGGCATTTATTTCCTAGATTTTCAAGTCCTAAACTTCCAGGACTGTTTTGAGGTCCTAAGCAACCTTTCTGGAGCTCTCCACAGTCAAAATGTAGACGGAGTTAGAGTTAGATGGAATAATATGTAGTATTCGGATATACCTTTCCAGTGGGATATCATGCACCTAAAATGGAGATCGTATGCAAAAGTTACGACCTTGGGAAGTTGTTGTACCAAGTTACCCCATCGAGGCCCACATGACTTTTGGCGCTTCATCTTCACATTGGGGCCGCAAACCATTTTGGTTTTTAATATTTCGGGGCCAAGGTTTTTGGATATTTAGGTTTTTTCCATTTATGTTAAAAAGGTCGTTTGATCCTCATTATACTCATATTCTTGTGAATGAGCGTAGACATCACATCTCTTCTCAGAGATAAGTTGCCACCATTCTAGCAAGTCTTTCACTCTATAATTTTACAGTTCTATACATTTTACTCATTAATAGAAATTGTATATTAATGTATATATGTTCCTCTTATTATATATATATATATATATATATATATATATATATATATATATATATATATATATATATATATATATATATATATATATATATATATGTTATATTATTGGATCTCTTGCAATATCTCAGTATATTTCTTTATTATATCTTCACTCTCATTTCATGCTCAAAATAATCTAGATCAGTATCCTCCCTCCTTAGGAAGCAATGGTCTCCATTGCATTGAGTTCCCATGGGATATGGGAAAGCGTTTGTTGAATATGATCCTTAGTGAGATTCTTTCCTTCCTGGAGACATTGTGTTTCTTGGTTTGTCGAAGGTTGTTGCGAACTTGATGTTGGAGGGGTTGGACCTTTTTAACTAGTCAGATTGCATGAGATGACTGTGTACATAAGGAATCTTTGTGATATTCTTCAATTTTTCCAACCTGCTTCTACCAGATAGAGGGGGCTTGAACAGAGGTCGGTCAGAGTGTCCTTCTTTTCACTTCCTTCCCAAATCATGAAGAAGCTAAAAAAATTTGCATGAGAGAAAAATTTGCTTCATTGTTGTGTCGAAACAGTAGTTGGAACTACCTCTGGTATCCTAGAGAGGTGATCCCCTAGAGTAACAATGACACTACGGGGTCAAGACTCATAAACAACATGGAGCTTCCACATATATGGTTGGCCCAAAATAACATCACAGAAATCCAATGGGGAAACATCACACAATACCTCATCCTTGAAGTGCCTGATGCCATAGTACATGTGACATTGTTGGCTAACATGAGGATCTTGTCCCTAATGAAGCCACATGATGTTGTAAGATTTAAGGTGTGGTGTTTTTGGAAATCCCAACTGTTTGACAACCTCTACTGAGATGAGGTTCTTTTGGATTCTTCTATCAACAATGAAATGCAACGGGATCCCCTTTGTTGTATCATGTTGTCATTGATGTCAAAGAGTTGATGTCTTGGCATAGTAATTTTTTTTGTATCATTTATGTATTGATTGATGGATTATGTTTTCATTGATATAATTGATTTCAACGGATTGATGTAATTGATGTCAATTTGTGTCATAGTAATGTGTTGGTTGATAGGAAGAAGTTGTATCATTGATGTCATGCCATGGATGATAGGAAGTACCAAATGTATGAACTCTAAAGTGGTCCCCTTATGGTGAAATCACTCACGGTAAGATGCTTTGCGAAGTCCAAATGGTTAAGTAGTTGAGTCATCCTAGATGTGTAGTTAAGGAACCCAAGGTTGGTTGTGGAATAATGTAATGAAGATAAATGAATTTGTAAGTGATACTATTCTAGATGGATAGTGCTCGTCATGCCATTTATGTTGATATGTGGAACATCACATAATTCCTCATGATTAGAGAGTTATGGTATTGAGAAGTTGGAGAACCCTCATGTGTTGTCTAGAAGCCCCTACAAGGTCAAAGAAGTCAAATTATTCTAGAAGCTCCTAGAAGAAAGTTGAATAGTCAAAGTGGTTAGTCATGGGTTAAGTGGTTGTAATAAGAAAATAATTAAAAATAAATTAGTTGCAACTAGAAGTGGAGATTTTACTATTTGTGGAATAAGTGGTTTAAAGTGGAAAAGTGGTTAGAAGTGGGTTAGCCCATAAAAGAAGGAAGTTGGTTAAAGTTGGTTAGAGGATAACCCCTAGAAGAAGATACTTGAAGAAGTATAAATAAGAGAGAAAGGGTCTCTGATGAATGAATCTCTTGAGCATAATTGAAGATCTATTTTGGTGAAAGATTCATTGCAGTTACTCATGGACGCATCAAAAGTTACGTAAGTCTGAGGTTTGATAGTGAAAGTTTGGAGGTTCAGAAAACCCTAGTTTTTTGAATAACTATGCAGGCTACAGTGGGTCAGGGCGCTTATGTACATGGGTTGAAGGAGATTAGGGAACGTACAATTGGAAAGGACATGAAAATCTTGAGTAAGTGTTGGTGCTAGGTTCCTGAAGTCTGAAGCAAGTTCCATATCAACATTCTACAAGTACAGATATGTTACAGAGGTTTTGGGATGGGTACATATTTTCTTGATGTTTATACTTGCTCATGGTATGGTGAATTCTTGAGGCATTCTTTGTATGGTTGTATTGATGTCTGAATATGGTATTTGGTTGGTTACATAGTTCAGTTCTATTATGATGGAGAGATAACCATGATCTGTTATGGCGTATGCATGAGGAGCATGCATAGGTTGATGGATGGTGTAGATATGTTTTTGGTTGGTATGGTACAGGTTGAGTAGTGACAGGTTACTGGTGCATGTGACAGAGGCAGGAAGGGTCTGAAGGGTATAATTTTTTAAGGTTCAGAAACCCTAGTTTTTGAAGGTGTATGCATGCTAACAGAGGGAAGTACGCATACATATGTGTGTTGAAGTATAGGAATATTATGTACATACGTGGGTTGCAGTAGAAACAGGTCGCATACCTATTGACAAATTTGTTTGTGTCCACAAGTAGGGTCTTGTACTTGAGGATTGGATTTCTCACATCTCATTTGGTGCTAATATATGCAAGTTGAGTCTTGGATTGAGAGTTAGTACTCTTTTGGAGTTTTTCCTCTTTTCAATTGATGACGATAAACCCCAAGGATTGTAGTCTGTAATACAAAAGAAACTTATACATATATCGTGTGTTCCTTGTGTTCTTTATGGTAATAGTTATTGATGATGATGATGATGATGATGATGATATATATATATATATATATATATATATTGTTGATATATGTTTATATGCAAGAAACTAGGTATGAATGGAATTAATGAGAAAATGTATTGCTAACTAAGGTGTTTTGTAAAGAAGTAAAAAGATACCAACATTGATTCACCCCCCCCCTCTCAGTATGGTCAGTCTGTCTAACAATTGGTATCAGAGCGGGCCTTCACCATAAGCCTTACAAGATTGAAGGAGATACATGGACACACAAATGGATGAACATGCAGATGAAGTTTCCCTCTTTGATGAGATGGATTACTCGGCATGGATAATAGAAATGAAATGGTTTTTGAAGGAAAAAGGAGAAGGTGTTTGGAACATAGCTATTGGTGGATCATTTCCATTGAATAATAATTCAAATTTTGCAGCTCAAAAGGAAGCAAAGAAGAATGATGCAATAGCTCTCAAAACCATTTTAAATGGACTCTCAGGTTTTGTCAAAGAAAGGATGGGACAATGTACTTCTGCCAAGGATCTATGGCTGAAGCTAGAGAATGTATATCAACACAAAAGCTCCATCAAGGACAATGAAGGTAAATACTCTCCAAAATCCTCTAATTGCAATAATTATAAGTGTGATGATGTTGAATGTTCTTCTACAAATGAAGAAGAATATATAGTAGAAGCTTGTGTAGATGAAGAGGAATATTTGTTGAAGTTCAAAGAAAATGTTTTATCTGAGTTATGTAACACACTCAACCCCTAAGTACCCTTTTTAGGGATGGCGCATCAAAATTTCACTTCCCTTAATTATCTTGAATCCACTTCCCATAGTTCCCATCACCTTATGCTCGTAAATAGATTTCCAATGGTGGTTACCATGCTCAAATATGAGCTCTGGATCGGAAGTTAAGCCCTTCCAAAGCTCTTCATTCATCATTGGTCAAAGGCCACGTGGCATCCACATTTAATACAAAGTCTTACGAGAATTCGGTGTTAGGTGCTTCGGTGTTGAACGCCCCTTTTTCTTTCTACACATATGTCCTTCAGAGACCATAAATCTCGAACTCTTACCACGTGTCTCCGACCTTTGGGCCTTTCGTCTTATCTATGATACTACTCCCCAAACCTCCAAAGTTTTGAATTCTCGGACTCCTGAAGGGTCCACACTTACACGTGGTGGTGCAATAAATGTAGAGGCAAGGACAGGTGGGTCTGTGTACTCCACCCGCTAATAAGCCAAACATATATGTGCCAGGGGGGGTGACATGCGGCATGGAAAAGGTGACATGTGGACCTATCCATGGATGACACATGTCATGTTCTAATGGGAATATAAGGTCTGTAAAGAGCACAATTTGAGGTGACATGTAGCATGATGAATACGAGTCCACGTCACCCTAGGTGATGTCAGCGTGCCATGTCACTGTGGATGAACATCTTTCAGGAGCCCCTAGCTTCTCCTACCTCCGAAATCTCCCAGATTTCTGAATCTTGAACTCCCACTAGTAGTCTCCCATTACCCCTTGTATCCTATGGTCGAGATGGTACCATATAGTTTCATAGATCTACGACCTTCATTGCTTCACAACTTCAATGTTTGGGTGATTCACCGTGTGATTTCCTTGTTACTCCCGGAGTGGGTCAGCGTCGAGCTGAACACAGTCTAGATCCAACGGTCAAAGGGGATCCTGAATGATCCTCGGATCAACTATCCTCATCACTTCGCGACTTCGGAGTTCGAGGGTTTGCCATGTATTTTTTCGTTTCACTCTCAAACTAGAGCTTTGTCGAAGTGTTTTATGCTACCCTTTTTCTAGTTGATCGAACAATCGAGAAGGGTCTCAAAGGATCCCTAGATCCATGACTCGCATTAATTCGCAACTCCGACATTCAGGGGTTTTGGTTCTATGACACCTCTGTTATCCTGAAGCATTCAACATTGGGATGACCATAGTGTAGATCCAACGGTCAGGGAAGCTCCCAAGTATCCTCAGATCTACCATTCGCATTACTTCGTGACCAGTAAGTGGGTCATGGTTTAACGGTGGGTTAAATCCCCATGGTCATGGTTATGAAATCATCAGATGTCGATCGACCTCATGGGTAACCACAGTGATAGGTAGCATTTTGCTAGTTTGAGAGTGATAAGGTTATAACCTCCCGAAGCCTCGGACTCCGGGAATCCTGAAACCAAGGTAGCTTAGTTCCTCTCGAACCTAGCTAAGGGTTCCCAGACCTTGGTCATATGAATCCTCTGATAGGTCTCGGGTTGCATGCCCACCTCTTTACCATGATTTAGTTAGGGACGTGGTCACAAGCCCTTGGTCACATCGACGACTGGTTTGAAGGAAGTACCTTCCATTCACTGGAATTAAGTTTTAAAACAGAGGAAAGTATTTCTCGACCAGTACAAGAACCGTAAACTTTTCTTAGACTCAGTTACAAACATACGTCTCATAGATTTCTAGTCGTTAAGTTGAAGCAAGAAGAAATATTTCAAAAGCATGGGTTCATAGAAATACCATAATCATTCCTACGTTATCCATACAATACAAACTTTTGTCATAGACACATACATTCAATCATCATTTCCATTTTAGTATACAGAGCATAAAAATACTTATTAGGTTTTATAGCAAGATTTGTCTCACCCTATGCAATCTTGCACATAGGGCCTTATTCCATTTCCCTATGTAGACTTATCTTCCATGTTGATAAAATCCAAAGACAAAAATTAATATTTTTCCACATATACGCATCTTGCACATTATACAACATGTGTATACGTAGGTTGCTCCACTACATCCCGCATACATCGGGATTTGTGCCAAAAAACGAAATTAAATGTCGGGTTTTCATGTCACGAAAGAAGATCTATGATCCTTGGCCTTCCATATACTGGAAATGTTCTAACTCGTCCCTTTAGCTCCATTTTGAAGGCTATAAATGGGCCAATTCCGAGCTATGGAAAGAGGACAAAGATTTCAACTTTGAGAGCAAAATTACTCTGGAGAAATTATTTACTTAATATTGAGTTTGCATCCCTTTGTCCTTTAAGTCTGAACACATGGTTCATCCCCCAAGCTCTTCTCTTATTGATTGAGAACCCCATTGTTTCTCTCTTGTGAGCTTGCCTTTGGTGGAAGATTGAATTAGTGGAGGCCTAGCTGGAAGGAACTTAGTTTCTCAGTCCAAACCGTGCCGACACGGAAGTTTGTAATATTCTCACTTTTGTTGATCATTTATTAATAGAAATACTCCTTTCACATCCAATTGATATCTTGCAAATATATGAGTTATTATCCATGGGCGTATTTGTTATGTTTATTAATGGATTATGCTATCTAATTTGCTAACCTTTTATATTATCACCATATGCTTGCTTTGCTTGTTTGTTGAGAACTTGTTGCAGTTATATAGCTTTAAGTCGAAGTGCTCAACGGTGGACTTCTTCAAACATCTGAGCAAGGTAGGCCTCTTTCTTATCTCACTTGCATATTGGTTTATATAGCATGTTTTTGGGATAGAGTTTATTTCTACAGTTGTTTTCGTCTGTTGTGGTTTACCCTAGCCATAGAGAGATTTTCCTCGTAACATCAGGAAAACCATATAATGAAGCAACTACCAAGAGGAGTGCATGTTTCCACCCAACTGTAGGCATAACCACTCATGAATGGAGTTACCATTGGCCGCCCCCTAGATAGACCATGATGCACTGAGAGAGACTCTTTCTTCTTATTCGGCGACAATCAGGGATGGAGGTTACTCTCCTCCTCCCACGGGAATTGGCAAAACAATTTTCTTTCTACCAAGCAAGGGGATCTGCATCATTCTATGCAACCTCGTTTATCAACTTGGATTGAAAACATTTCTAGTAGCCTGTTTCACCCAGAATGAGCTTGCCTTTTTGTTCTCTCCTCAACCAAATAGTTGCATGCACTCTTCTCTTGCTTTATTTTTCCTCTTCCCACAAGTTCCTTTCTCTTCTTTCCTTCCTCAGCAAGATTTTGTGGGCCTAAATACCCAGATCATGGTCAGGTCAGGAAGTATTTCAGATGGGTACTCTGCCCATCTCCTCATTAACTCTTGAGGAGGACTTCCCAACTACCAACCTAAGTGGTAATTTATTTATGGGTCAGAGGACTTTTTTGGGTCTAGGAAATTTAAATCCAATAAGGTATTGGTCTTGTGGGGGTCATCTCAACCATTTGTGGTCCCCCTCACCATCTCTCTCATAGCATCATGGTCTATCTTGGCAACCCCCTCCTCATCAGTTATGCAACACTGTCCATTTTATTTAATAACATAAAATACTTATATATATTTACATTACCTTTTAAAATAAAAAGGTTCATTAGTTCCAATGTCCACACATATTCAGTCTGCCCATAGTCTATAGGCAAGTTATAGTTATATTTACAAGCTGGGGGAAACAGGGGTATTACAATCCCCTCCTCCTTAAAGGAACATCGTCTCTAATATTCTACCTACCGATGTGTTATGTATGTATAGAAGTAAACAAAAATGGGTATGCATGTTTCATGGCATCCTCCATTTCTCATGTAGCCTCATCCAAACAAAAGTGTTTCCACTGCACCTTGACCTGTGCAATGGTTTTGTTCTTGAGTGGTATTTCATTCCTTTCTATTATGCTTTGTGGCTCTGGTAAGAATTATCCCTTTGGTTCCACCTAAATCATAGACCAATCAATTATATGATTATAATCATATATGTATTTCTTCAATAACGAAACATGGAAAACATTATGTGCCTTCACTATGGGAGGAACGGCTAGTTTATCTGCTACAGGTCCCACTCTATCCAGAATTTCAAAGGGTCCACAATATCTAGGTGCCATCTTGGCATAGGATCCCATTCTCAAGGAGATTTTCTTGGGTCTAACTCAGAGATACACATGATCCCATGTCTTGAACTCTCTAAGAGTCCTCTTTCTATCCACATAACTTTTTTGTCTATCCTAATCTATTTTCATATTTTGTTTTATCTTAATTACTTGTTGTTCCATTTCCTTTAGCATATATGGTCCGATTGTAATTATTTCTACTGGGTTATTCCAACTAATTGGAACATTTCATTGTCTACCATAGAGGGCCTCAAAAGGGCTCATCTTTAATGACTCTTGATAGCCATTGTTATAAGCAAAATCTACCAGTGGTAGATAGTCTTCCCACTTCTTGGGTTGATGTATTACATGCATCCTTAACATGCCCTCTAACACTTGGTTTACACTCTCTGTTTGTCCATCAGTTTGAGGGTGATAGGATGTATTGAATAACAATTTAGTTTCAAAACCAACAAATAGAGATTTCCAAAAGTTTGAAGTAAATTTTGTATCTCGGTCGAATATGATTTCTTTAGGCATGACATGTAGTATAAATATTTCCTTCATAAAAACATTGGCAATATCTATTTCCTTGAAAGTGTATTTGACAGGAATAAAGTGAGCATCGTTGCTCAGTTTGTCCACAACTACCATGATGGCATCATTCTGTTTGGTTGATTTCGGTAACCCTGTGATGAAATCCATGGAGATGGTTTCCCATTTCCATTCTGGGATTGGTAGGGGATGCAACAACCCTGTTGGATGTCAGTTCTCTTCTTTAACCTATTGACACTCTACACATTTATCTAAGTAATCAACTATGTCATTTTTCAGTCCGGGCCAATAAAATAGCTTCCTAGTGGTCGTGATGATTTTCCGATAACCATGATGACCAGTATATGGTCTTTTGTGTAGTTCATCCATTATGAACCTGTTCAAGTCATCACAATTTGGGATATACAACCTATCTGTGTAAGTTACCAGACCATCATTCAACAATTGATAACCCTCATACTTCAGCCCCGTGGGCTCTTGCTCTAAGTATGATTTCACAGTATTGAAAAATGCATATGTTTCTTGTGCACTTTTGATTATCTCCCTGATGTTCATTTCACAGGTGCTTACAGCTTCCAAGTGAATCACTTTCATACATATACTAAGGGCATCATCCACCCTATTTTCTTTTCTTTGATATGTTTGATTTCAAAATCGAATTCACTAATGAGAACCATCAATCTAGCTTGTCTCGCATTGAGTTTTGGTTGATCAAACAAATATCTCAACCCACTATGGTTTTTCATAAGCACGAATCTTCTACCTAGGAGATAATGCCTCCACATTTTTAAAGCATATACTATGGTAGTGAACTCCAGATCATGGATCACATAATTGATTTCATGCTCATTCAATTTTTTGGATCCGTGGCAAATCACATGTCCTTCTTGCATAAGGACTCCCTTGAGCCCTTCCTTGTAGGAATCTATACACAAAAGGAATTCCTTCTTTAGGTATGCAATCTTCAGCACAGGTGCATTGGTTAGAAGGTATTTCATCTCTTGGAATATCTCTTCACATTCTGATGTCCAAATAAATTTAACTCCCTTTTTCTGAAGGGAGGTGATTGGGCAACCGATCTTGGAAAATCCTTTTATGAACCTTCTATAGTATCTTGCTAGGCCCATAAAGGATCTAATATCATATACATCCTTTGGGGTAGGCCAATCCATAATGGATTTGATCTTGTCAGGATCAACTGCCACTCCTTCTTCAGAAATAACATGGCCCAAGTAATGGACTTGCTTCTGAAAAAAGTTACACTTACTAAACTTAGCATAGATCTAATATCCTCTTAGCACTTGAAGCACTAAATTGAGATGTTCTTCAATATCTTTCCTACTCTTAGAGTAGATTAAGATGTCATCAATGAAAACTAGCACAAATCTATCCAAGAATTTACTGAGTACATTAGTCATCAAGCACATAAAAGTGGTTGGCGCATTGGTAAGCCCAAATGGCACCACCACAAATTCCTAGTGACCATATATTGTCCTAAATGTTATTTTTTGGATCCCTTCATCCTTAATTCAAACTTGATGGTATCCAGAACTCAAGTCAATCTTGGAGAAAATTGTAGCACCCCTTAATTGGTCAAACAATTCATCGATCATTGGCAAGGGATACTTATCCTTAATCATCATCTTATTGAGTTGTTTATAGTCTATGCACAACTTGAGGGTGCCATCCTTATTTTCACAAAAAAGGTTGGTGCTCCCCATGGGAACACACTAGGTCGAATGAAGCATTTTTTCAACATCTCCTTTAGTTGTAGTTTGAGTTCAACTAGCACTGGTGTACTCATTCTATTGGGTGTTCTGGACACTGGCACCGCTCCCGGTACAAGTTCTATTGAAAAGTCGATATCTCTTCTTGGAGGTCAACCTGGTACCTCCTATGGAAACACATATTTATACTCTCTTAGTATGGGATGGTCCGCTAGGCTTGGTTTATTGGCCTCAACAAAGTTCAACACTTGTTTTGCATACAAGGGACATCCTTTTCTACAATATTTGTTCACTTGAAGGGATGATATTTGTCTCACTGAGACAGGATTTTGAATCCCTTGTAGGGTTATTTTTATCCCTCTTGCATCTTCATACTCCATTTTTTTATTGTAACAATCCAACTTGGTGTTATGGGCAGCCAACCAGTCCATGCCAATCAGCAGGTCATATGATCCTAAAGGGAGCATGTTTAAGGTGGCTTGGGTGGGTAATCCATTCATAATAAATTGTCATGTTGGTATGACCTATGTTACCTTTCTTTTGGTTCCAGTGGCTAGTTGTACCAGCCAAGATTTAGCATGTTTTTCTTGATGCAATTTACATTTCTCAATATTTTGATGGGAAACATAACTCAGATTAGAACCAGGGTCAATTAAAATGGAAACTAGTTGGTTGGAAATCATACCTTCCATCTCCACCATTGAAGCTTGGTGGTCAGTTTTCCTATTATCCAAGGCTACATAGATTTGTGGCATGCTCCTAGCCACATCATTGACTTTGGTAACCTCTTGGATGGTGTATACCCTCCTATTGTTCTATTTTATATGTGGGCAGTCCCTCGGAATATGTTCTTCTCCACAACCCCAACATTTCAGGGGTTCTCTCTTTGTGTCATCAGTGTTAATTAGGGTTGCTCCAAAGGGTTTGTTACCACTCTGAGATGGAAAATTCTATTGATACACACTTCTAGTAGGAACGCTAATCTTAGAACTTTTCCCATGGTTCTTAAATTTTAGGGATTTAAACCCCTTCTTCTTGAATCTTGAATTACTCTTCTTCTTCCAATCCTCATGAGGTTATGTCTTATTCTTGAATTTCTCATAGCAATACCTTTCCTTTCGAATAGTATCTTCTAAGGTCTTTGGCTCATCAAATTCAATTATGTCTCAGAAGGACTGAGGCAATCCACTAATGAATCGTTGCATATTTACCTTTTCATCCTTTATGTAGGGTACATACCTCATTAGCTCAAGAAATTTGTTGATATATTCATCTATTGTGAATTGTCCCAGCTTGAGTTCATAGAACTCCTTGGTCTTCCCATCAAAGTATTTCTCTGATAGATACTTCTTCTTGAAGTATTTCTCAAATTGTTTCCATGACAAGTCATTCTCATGAATTCCTTTCACATTCCTAAGGTATTCCCACCAAATGGAGGCCTTTCCATTTAGGTTGAAAATGGATATTCTAGCCTTTAAGTTTTCAGAGTAGTCATGGACTCTGAAGTACTTCTTCATGCTAGGTATCCAAACTTCTACTTCCTCCCCCTTTTTAATTTCTCCATTGAATGTGGGTGGTTTTTCTTTCTTAAACTCTTCAATCCCATGGCTCTTGGAATGTTTCCTCTTCTTTCTTCTCCCTTGGGAATGTGAACTAGTCTTGCCACTAGAAGATTCCTTGGATTTGTCAGTCTCTTCACCAGAGGATTCTTTCGTTGAATGTCTCTTGGTTCCATGTTGGTCCTTATTTGAGGTGGTCCTCCTCATGTGGCCACTTTCAGGACCATGCTTTTGTATCTCTGGTGGAATTTAATTTTTCTTAGTATGATGTGTGTCCATGTGACAGGTTGATGGTCCATGTTGCAACTTCCTTTGTATATTTAATAGGCTTTGCAGTAGGATTGCATTAATTTCAGTTTTCTTTTCCTATTTTTTTATCAACCTTTCATTATCAACCTTAAAGCTCTGTAATTCTTCCATCATGCTTCTTATGGTTTCATCCAAATCTAGATGGGTTTCCACCTCCCTCTTCTCATCAAATTATTCCTCTCTATTGTGGGATATTTCCCCCAATTCATGGTGTGTCACCATCCTACATGTTGTAGTTTTCCTGTTGTCCACTGGCTGCTTGAGTGTTGATAAAACATCCTCTATTAGTTGTAAATTCTAACCTTGTAAAATATCTACTGCAAACTGATATTCAGAAAAGAACAGAAAATATACAATGGCAAATACAAACATTACACAAATATTTTTCACCTGGAAACCCAAACCGGGAAAACCAGCATATATTATATTCATACATTGTGTTACATTGTTTACAATACAATATACATATAGGAGCCAACGGCATCCAAAACCCTAACCCAATGACCTGGATTAGTCCAAAACCCTAATTTATTAACCAGAAATAGAAAACCATCGGCAAAAAACCATGTGCCGAAAAAAACCACCTAAATATCATGTGGTCCCGGAAATATGTCGTCCCGAAAAAAAAATTCGGGGGCGTTGCCCCCGAACCCCTGCACCCCCCCTCTAACCCCCTTGCACGCCCAACGCAGACGCTCAAACACTACTACTCATGCAAAGAATATAACACATACCCAACATTCTCCCA
>ML781604.1:169976-187411 GCA_009831015.1 Picea engelmannii | reverse complement strand
TTGTGTTACATTGTTTACAATACAATATACATATAGGAGCCAACGGCATCCAAAACCCTAACCCAATGACCTGGATTAGTCCAAAACCCTAATTCCTTAACCGGAAATAGAAAACCATCGGCAAAAAACCATGTGCCGAAAAAAACCACCTAAATATCATGTGGTCCCGGAAATATGTTGTCCCGGAAATATGTCGTCCCGAATACCCTCGTGCAAAGAATATAACACATACCCAACCTTAGTTACTTATCTTACTAGTTTATGAAATATAAACCACATAGTTCAGACTTTTGAAACATATAACAACAACAAAAAGTCTCATTCCTCTCCCTAGTAGTGGTTTAAATAGGTCTCTTATGAAAGGCTAGGGTAGGGTGTTACCCTTAAAAGTTCCCTAACAATATTTTAAGTGACTCGTTCATGATCCCAAGTAGTCCAAGTGTTTTTTCTCACTCTGATACCAATTTGTAACACACCTGACCCATAAGTACCCTTTTTAGGGATGGGGCATCAAAATTTTGCTTCCCTTAATTATCTCGAATCCACTTCCCGCAGTTCCCATCACCTTCTGCTTTTCAAGATCTTTCCAATGGCGATTACCATGTTCAAATCCGAGCTATGGATCGGAAGTTATTCCCTTCTGAAGCTCTTCATTCGTCATTGGTCAAAGGCCACGTGGCATCCACGTTTAACACAAAGGCTTATGAGAATTTGGCGTTCGAGGCTTCGGCACTGAATGCCCCTTTTTCTTTCTACGCACATGTCCTCTGGAGTCCAGAAATATCGAACTCCCGAAGGACCCTGAACTCTTACCACGTGGCTCTGGCCTTCGGGCCTTTCGGCTTATCTACCATACTACACCCCAAACCTCTGAAATCCTGAATTCCTAGACTCCCGAAGGGTCCACACTTACATGTGGTGGTGTAATAAACGTAGAGGCAAGGATAGATGGGTCTGGGTACTCCACCTACAAATCATCCAAGCATATATGTTCCAGGGGGTGACACGCAGTAGGGAAGAGGTGACACGTGGGTGACTCATGTCCCACTCTAATGGGCATACAAGTTCTATAAAGAGCACAATTTGAGGTGACATGTGGCATGTTGAATACGGGTCCATGTCACCCTAGGTGATGTTAGTGTGCCATGTCACTACGGACTGACAGCCTCCAAGAGCCCCTATCTTCTCCTACCTGTGAAATCTCCCAGAGTTTTGAAGCCCCAACTCCCACCAACAGTCTCCCATTACCCCTTGTGTCCTACGGTCAAGATGGTACCACATAGTTCCATAGATCTTCAGTGTTCGGGTGATTCGTCGTGTGATTTCCTTGTTACTCCCAGAGTGGTTCAGCGTCAATATAACCACGGTCTAGATCCAACAGTCAAAGGGGGTCCTGAATGATCCTCGAATAAACACTCCTCATCACTTCACAACTTTCGCGTTCGAGGGTTGGCCATCTATTTTTTCATTTTACTCCCGAAGTAGGGCTTCGTCGGAGTGCTTTACACTACCCTTTTTCTAGTCGATCAAACGATTGAGAAGGGTCCCAAAGGATCCCTATATCCACGGCTCACGTTAATTCACAACTCCAATATTCGAGGGTTTTGGTTCTATGAAACCTCTGTTCTCCCGAAGCGGTCAGCATCGGGCTGACCACAGTGTATATCTGATGATTAGGGAAGGTCCCAAGTATCTTCGGATCTATGGTTCGCATTACTTCGTGACTAGTAAGTGGGTCAGGGTTTAATAGTGGGTTAGATCCCCATGGTCATGGTTATGAAACTGTCATATGTCGGTCGACCTCGTAGGTAACTGTAGCAATAGGTATCCTTCGGTTGGTTTGAGAGTGGTAAGACTATAACCTCCCGAAGCTCCAGATTCTCGGAGTCCTGAAAACAAGGTAACTTAGTTCCTCTCAGACCTAGCTAAGGGTTCCCAAGCCTTGGTCATATGAATCCTCTAATAGGTCTCGGGCTACAAGCCCACCTCTTTATCGTGACTTAGTTAGGGTCATGGTCATGAGCCCTCGGTCACATCGATGACTGGTTTGAAGGAATCACCTTCCATTCACTGGACTTAAGTTATAAAACAGAGGAAGGTATTGCTTGACCAGTACAAGAATTGTAAACTTTTCTTAGACTCAATTACAGACTTACGTCTCATAGATTTCCAGCTGCTAAGCTGAAGCAACCAGAAATCATTCAAAATCATGGGTTCATAGAAATACCACAATCATTCCTACTTTAATCACACAATACAAAAGTTTGTCATAGACACATACATTCAATCATCATTTTCATTTTAGTATACAGAGCATAAAAATACTTATCAAGAAAACTAGATAGTGAAGCAACTGCCGAGAGGGGTGCCCATTTCCACCCAACCATAGGCACAGCCACTCCTGAACGGATTTATCGTTGGCCACCCCATAGTTGGACCATGATGCACTAAGAGAGACTCTTTCTTCTTATTCAGCAACAATCAGGGACAAAGGTTACTCTCCTCCTCCCACAGGACTTGGAAAAACGGTTTTCTCTCTACCAAGCAAGGGGGTATGCAGTCTTCTCTGCAACCCCATTTATTAGCTTGGACTGAAAAAGTTACCAGCAACCTGTTTCACCCAGAACGAGCTTGAATTTTTGTTCTCTCCTCAACCAGAGAGTTGCATGCACTCTTCTCTTGCTTGCTCTTTCCTATGCCCACAAGTTCCTTTATCTTCCTCAGAATTATTGTGTGGGTCTGAATCCCCAACTAGTGGTCAGGTCAGGAAGTATTTCAGATGAATACTTTGCCCATCTCCTCATTAACTCTTGAGGAGGACTTCCCAACTACCATCCTGACTAGTAACTTATTTATGGGCCAGAGGACTGTTCTAGGTCTAGGAAATTTAAATCCAGTAAGGTACTAGTCTAGTGGGGGTCATCTCAACCATTTTTGGTCCCCCTCACCATCTCTCCCATAGAATCATGGTCTATCTTGTAAACCCCCTCCTCAGCAATTATGAAACATTGTCCATTTGATTTGATAACAGAAAATACTTATATATATTTACATTACCTTTTATAATAAAAAGGCTCATCAGTTCCAATGTCCACACATATTCAATCTGCCCATAGTCTATAGGCAAGTTATAGTTATATTTACAAGATGGGGGAAAATGGGGTATTACAAGTTAGGTGATGTTAGCATGGAAATAGGACATTATTCAATTGCTTCTGAGTATCTTGAAAAATTCACCGAGGAAGTCCTAGAAAAATACCCAAGGCATACCATGGCACTAAAGAAAATGCTCAAAGAACAAGAAAAAAGTAAAAAGACTCAATTAGAAGAAAATGAAGAAAATATCAAAAGACTAAAGAATGAAACAATTAGTCAAGCAGAAGAAAAGAAGAAGGTTTATGATGAGCTTAGAAAAATCCTTGAATTCAATGTCAATCTAAAGACAGGAATTGAAGAACACAAAAGGATAGAGTAACTATTAAATAATCAAGTAAATGAAAAGGAAGAGTCATGTCATAATCTGGAAGTTGAAGTTGTTGATCTCAGAAAGAAAGTAGAGAAGTCAAACACTCACATCAAGTTCATGAACAAATCAACCATCTTGAATGAAATCCTAGATAGTCAAATATCTCCAAATAATAAATCAGGTCTTGGATACAACAAGGAAGCTATACACTTTGAAGATATCACTTCCAAGAATCATGAGATAAGTCCTTCATTCTCAAAAGATGGAAGCAAAGCTACAATTAAAAGACCTACACAAAGGAAGGAATCTCTCAGAAGAACGGAGCAAAGAAGACATCAAGAAGCCATCCCTACACCTCAAAGAAAATTCAGAAGAGAGACACCTTCAAGGTGGGCACCAAAGCAAAGGTATGAAAATGTTTTTCATGGTCATTGCTTCTCATGTAATGAATATGGTCACAAAGATTTGGATTGTAGACATTATGCAATGAAAGATGTTGAAAGGTTTCATAACACCCTAAGATATTGGAGATGTAACCAAGTGGGACACATTGTTGCTCATTGTCACACCATGAGATGCTACAGCTACAGTGGGTTTGGCCACAAATCCCAAGATTGATATAACACAAGAGGAAATTCCATGAGGAGTGCTTCATATAGCATGGAAAGAAGAGCACATGAAACTAGGAAGGAAGAAAATGTTGAAAATATGGAAGCTCAGAGCTCAAGTTCTGAGAATCTGGGACACTTTCAGAAGTGGGTGAAGAACACTGAAAAACCAGAACAAAATGACAACCATGAGGTAAGCTCAAGCTTGACATTTTCTCAAGCATACACGGGCTCTTGAGGGATAATCCACGTACATCCTCGAGGTGACCTATAGAAAGGTTGCATACATACGCGAGTTGTCTCTAGAATAGGTCATGTACCTGTGGTGAAATCCTTGGAAAAGAAGGTTATGCAAATGAGTTGCAACATGGTTTGATGGTATAACTATGTTTTTCAAGGTCTTACATGGACTGTTTGATGTATGTATGGTGATGACATATGTTTGAGTGTTGAAGCATATGCTTGATGCCTATATTGGATGCATGGTACTAACCCTAAAGTGTGGATTGAGGCATTTTTCTGTTGAGGAATAGTGCTATTTATGTCAGTGAAGTTATGGAACTTTGTTTATGAGATATATCATGTTGATGTGATGATAGCTAGAGGTATATCATTGATCTATTGAGGCACACTCTTGGTACATTGGTTAGAGGAGCTATTGGATGCTTAGTAGTTACTATAGTGAATGGTTTTTTAGGAAGATTTGTTATGGTACATGGCTAGTACATATGTGAGCTCCATTGATGTATCTTATTATGTATTGTTAAAGGCATATTTGTTGGATGTATTGGTGCATTCATTTGGCATGTGGTTGAGCTACATATTGGGATAGGTATTTGATGAGTTGATGAGGTAGTTATATTGTGCATGATTGATGAATTATAACTTGATGCACGATTAGTACATTATTTGAGGCACTTGCTAGTTGTATCATTGGTTCATAGATTTATGTGGCATATTTGGATGGATATCTTGATTGTGGCACATCTTATTGAGATTTGGTGCATGGTTGATGCACTATCTTGGTACCGGTGGTGATACATGTTTGGTGCATGGTTGATGCACTTGTTGATGGCATATGGTACATGATTGACACTTGATGGTTGAGATACATTTTCTTGGATTGTATAACTTGGTTTATGATGGAGGCATATCATGTGTGATATGACACTTGTTTGAGGCACATGGTTGGCATGTTTAATGGTTGATAATGTTATTGGTACATTGATAGAGGCACTTTTTGATGATCCTGATATATGCTTGGTACACTTTTGGCACATATTCTTGGCATATATACTTCAATGATGATTTCTTATTGTATGGTGTTGATATACATAGTTGATATGCATGGTTGGAACATGGTATGGCACAAGATGTACATGGTTGATCCATTGTTGGCATATCTTTTTCTTCATGGTTGATGCATGAGATAGTATATATGATTTTCATACACTTGATGTATGGTATGGCATGATTTTAGATGGTTGATGCATGGATAGGTCCAAGGATCGTCATAGGAATAGAATATCATTCTTGATGAGTTGATCCATGTTCTAGTTGAGCAGTAGCATTTGTAGAAGAAGTAGATTGCAGTGGTAGGATATTGTTCATATTGTAGATAATATGGGTGGAGATATACCCATAGGGGGAGTTATTCATCGTCCCATGATTGGTTATAGATGTATGATTCCAGGTGGAGAGATGATATAGATGATTGGAATCCATGTTACCAGTATTGTGTCAAAGTGATATCCCTTGTCCAAAGGGGGAGAGATCATTCATATAATGGAACAACATGTAGGGAGAGCAGCCCATGGGACAGTGCAGCCAGGAGGAGCAGCCTCAAGGACAATTCAGTTAGGGGGAGCAGCCCCAAAGAGATATACCCTTTTCCAATGATGTCAAAGGGGGAAACATAGCCACATTGATGTGGTAAGATGGATATTGATGAGAAGCATTTCCATGTCCAAGTATTGCCATCAATAATTGGTGTTGCCATCAATAATTGGTGTTGCCATCAATTCCAAAGGGGGAGATTGTTGTATCATGTTGTCATTGATGTCAAAGGGTTGATGTCTTGTCATAGTAATGTGTTTTATATCATTTATGTATTGATTGTGGATTATGTTTTCATTGATATAATTGATGTCAAAGGTTGATGAAATTGATGTCAAGTGGTGTCACAGTGATGTGTTGGTTGATAGGAAGAAGTTGTATCATTGATGTCATGTCATGGTTGATAGGAAGTACCAAATGTATGAACTCCAAAGTGGTCCCCTTATGGTGAAATCCCTCACAGGAAAACCCTTTTTGAAGTCCAAATGGTTAAGTAGTTGATTCATCCTAGATGTGCGGTTAAGGAACCCAAGGTTGGTTGTGGAATAATGCAATGAATATCAGTGAATTTGTAAGTAAGACTATTCTAGATGGATAGTGATCATCATGCCATTTCCAGTGATATGTGTAATTTCACATAACTCCTCACGATTAGAGAGTTATGGTCTTGACAAGTTGGAGAACCCTCATGTGTTGTCTAGAAGCCCCTAGAAGATCAAAGAAGTCAAATTATTCTAGAAGCTCCTACAAGAAATTTGACTAGTCAAAGTGGTTAGTCATGGGTTAAGTGGTTGCAATAAGAAAATAATTAAAAATAAATTAGTTGAAACTAGAAGTGGAGAGTTTACTATTTGTGGAATAAGTGGTTATAAGTGGATAAGTGGTAAGAGGTCGGTTAGCCCCTAAAAGAAGGAAATTAGTTAAAGCTAGTTAGAGAATAACCCGTAGAGGAAGCTACTTGGAGAAGTATAAATAATATAACAAGGGTCTCTTATGAATTAATGTCTTGAGCATAATTGAAGATCTATTTTGGTGAAAGATTCATTGCAGGTACTCATGGATGCATCAGAAGTTCTGTAAGTCTGAGGTGTGACGGAAAAAGTTTCGGAGGTTCAGAAAACCTTGGTTTTCTGAAGTAGTACGTAGGATGCAGTGGGCCAGTGTGCGTATGTATGCAGAATGAAGGACATCAGGGCACGTATAGCTCAAAAGGACATGAAAATATTGAGTAAGTGTTGGTGCCAGGTTCCTTAAGTCTGAAGCAATTTCCAGATCAACATTCTACAGGTTCAGATCTGCTACATAGGTTTTGGTATGGGTACATATTGTCTTGATGTTAAGACTTGCTCATGGTATGGTGTGCTCATGGTATGGTGAATGCTTGAGGCATTCTTTGTATGGTTGTATTGATGTTTGAATATGGTGGTTCGTTGGTTGAGTAGTTCAGTAATGTTCTAATTGAGAGATATCCATTATTTGTGATGGTGTATGCATGAGGCACATGCTAAGGTTGTTGGATGGTGTAGATTTGTTTATGGTTGGTATGGTACAGGTTAAGCAATGACATACTGATTGCAATGACAGGTTACTGGTGGATGTGACAGAGGTAAGAAGGGTCTGAAGGGAAGAAGTTGTGAAGGTTCAGAAACCCTAGTTTATGAAGGTGTATGCATGTTAACAGAGGGAAGGACGCATACATATTTATGTTGCAATATAGGCAAATTGTGTACATACACAAGTTCAAGTATAAACAGGTCATGTACCTATTGACAGATTGTTTTATGTCCACAAGAAGGGTCTTGTACTTGAGGATTGGATTTCTCACATATCAGTTGGTGTTTAGATCTGCAAGTTGAGTCTTTCATTGAGAGTTGGTGCTCTTTTGGAGTTATTTCTCTTTTTATTTGATGTTGATAAACCCCAAGGATTGTAGTCCATAATACAAAAGAAACTTATACATATATCTTGTGTTCTTTATGGTGATGGTTACTGATGATGATAATATATATATATATATATATATATATATATATATATATTGATATATATATTGTTGAGATATGTTTATATGCAAGAAACTAAGTACGAATGGAATTAATGAGAAAATGGCAATTGCTAACTAAGGTGTTTTGTAAAGAAGTAAAAAGAGCCCTACATTGATTCACCCGCCCCCCCTCTCAGTGTGGTCAGTGTTTCCAACACCCTTCACCCACATCTGTGAATGGAAGAGGTGCTCCCCCTCTTCAGTATTTGTTGGTGCTTCTGGTTGGATTGTTATGGTTGCAGTAGTGGCAGTGGGGTTTGTGTCGATGATATGTCTTCTTCCATTATTTTCTGAATCATATTATGAATCCGGGTTCATATATTTTTCTTTGATCTCGGCCACCAATTACTCTTTTGAGCGACATTCATCGGTGTTGTTCTAGGGGATTTTATGGAAATCGCACCACTTTCCATTGTCATTCGTTCTCTTTCCCTTACCCTTCCTTTAATGTGTCTTGGACTGGTTTTCAGGAGGTTGTTTGTTAGGGCCATCTTTATCATACTTTAGTTGTTGAGGATTTGTAGACCCAAACTCCTGTTTGTTCTGGTGCTTAAGTTTTTGCTCGATTTTGACAACATATTGATAAGAATATCCCAGTGATGAGACGTCCAGAAAATCCATTTCAGTTTGGATGTACTTGTGTAGAGCCCGAAGGTATTTCAGAACCAAATGTCTCTCAGAATATTTGATACCAATTTTGGTGTGTAAGGTATGGAAGGTATTGGTGAAATATGGCACTACCTGGCCCCTCTCTTGACACAGCATGTTCCATCTCATGTACCGATATTCATAGTTTCCAAAAGGGTAATATTGTTCCTTTACGACATCTATGAAAGATTCCCAAGTGGGTTCGGCCTCGAACATTCCAAAATCCTCTGTGGAAATTTTCTCACAGTAAGTTTCCCACCAATGTTTGACATGGGGGAGAACCTTAAGGATCACGACGGTGATATTTTCCCTGTCACAAAAAATATGCACAGAGAAATTACCTTCTAGCAGATTTAACCATTTTTCGAGAGCATCTACATCTATCTAACCTTCAAATACAAGAATATCAAAATTAATTTGTACCTTGAAGGGAGCGGTGCCTCCAAAGTGGTTGCTTGATGAATATGCATCTGTTATTATAGGCAGGCTTCGAAGGATTTGGGAGAAATTCTCCATAATTTCATCCCTTTGTCGTGTGAGAGCTTGCTTCAGCAACATATTAATAGAATATTTTGCTCCGACGTTTTTCTTTTCTTCTACCATGGAGGGTTTCTTGGGCATGTGAGAGAAATT
Source organism: Picea engelmannii (assembly GCA_009831015.1). Taxonomy (NCBI): domain Eukaryota; kingdom Viridiplantae; phylum Streptophyta; class Pinopsida; order Pinales; family Pinaceae; genus Picea; species Picea engelmannii. The sequence goes on along the minus strand of ML781604.1, from coordinate 178,176 downwards.
GTCCTCAAGAGAGACAAGCTCAAGACCCAAATTTATATACTCATACCTCATCGGGGACATGCACTGAAAAATGACCAAGAGAAGCCTGCTCTAATACCACTAATCTGGATTATTTTGAGCACAAAATGAAAGTGGAGATATAATAAAGAAATATACTGATATATTGCAAGAGATCCAATAATATAACAGAGATATATCAGATATATATAATAATAGGCACAGATATACAATAATACACAATTTCTATTAATGAGTGAAATGTACAAAACTATAAAATTACAGAGTGAAAGACTCGCTAGAATGGTGGCAACTTATCTCTGAGAAGAGATGTGATGGATACGCTCACTCGCAAGAAGATTATTACAATGAGGCTCGAAATGAATTTTTTAAATAAATGGAAAAAACCTAAACATCCAAAAACGTATCCCTCGGAATATGAAAATCCAAAATGTTTTCTCCCCCAATGTGGAGATGAAGCACTAAATTCATGTGGGCCTCGATGGGGTAAGTTGGTACAACAACTTCCTGGGGGCGTAACTTTTGCATACGATCTTTGTTTTAGGCACGTGATATCCCGTTGGAAACGTATATCCTAGGATTACACATTAAGCCATCAAAATTAGACTCTATTGAAAAATTGACTGTGGTGAGCTCCAAAAACGTTGTTTAGGGCCTCAAAATGGCCCCAGAAGTTTAGGACTCGAAAATCTAGGAAATAATTGTCAATGATGAAAACTACATTTGAGTCAGTTGGAATAGGTGGGTGGCCACCGATATCCATCTGGATCAATGTAAAAGGATGAATAATTGTGACTTGAGTCTTGCACTCTTAATCTATCCATGCAGCAGATGCTCTATAACCAGAATGTGAATTGTCGTGACAATGAACATTTTGGTAAAACAAGGAAGATTTCATCCGTTTGATTTAGTCAAACAATGTCTGATAACAAAATTTTGCCCACATATAACTAACTGGATTTTTATGTGGTAAAAAAATTTCCACAATGTAACCAGCATGTGTCCACATACTTTATTTAGACAAAAGTGTAACTGACAAGATTTTGATGTGGTCAAAGTTTGTCCACAATATAATTGTCATACTTTATTTAGACAAAATTGTAACTAGCGGGATTTTGATGTGGTCAAAGTTTGTCCACAATGTAACTATTACACCTCCACATACAAGAAGGTGAACTCAGGAAAAATTACTATAAGTATGGATGTGCTCTAATTATGTAGTAGTGTTAAAAGTGTGCGAAGTGAGGTGGAAGATGATATTTTAATAGTTCATAGGAACATAAATGTAAATTTTTCAAGATGTGTTGAAAGATTTATTAATGTAACATATTTTTCTAAGTCTAGGGTGGTAGGTTGGTTCTATGGTGAGTCGAATCTCACTAAGGATTGGAGTCCTCGTTATCTGTAATAGGTTGGTTCCTGAGAGGATTGGTGTCCTCATTATTTGTGACAGGTTGGTGACTGAGATGATTGGTTTCCTCGTTATCTATGATAGGTGGGTGCCTATTGAGCTGAACATTTTGTAAGTTGGTGCTTGCAGAAGAACATAAAGAAGATGTTATGTAGCTTTTTCCTGCATTGGGTTTCCATGTAAAAAACTTTGTGTATTGTGTTTACTTATATTCTATTTTGATGTCTGATTGTATCTATCATTAAATGCACACTTCTAAATAACTTAAATGGCTATTTTTTTATTTATGCTTGTATCTTTCATTAAGTGCACATTTCTAAATAACTCAATTGGTTAAAAGGAAAGAAAAATACAGAATATTAATGCAATATTGTTCACCGCCCCCCCCCCCTCTCAGTATTTTTGTTAGTATCAACAAATGATATTAGAGCTAGGTTACTTCAGTAACATTCTAACAGTTGGAAGGAAGATCACAAAGAAAGTATGTCTAGTAAAGATTATTTTTCAACCAGACCTCCTCTATTCAATGGAACAAATTTTTCATTTTGGGAAATTAGAATGAAGACTTACTTGATGTCTCTTGTTATGGAAATCTAGAAGAGTGTGGTAGATGGTTATAAAATCCAAACTACTCTTCCAACTGATGAATTCGGTAATAAATATTACTATAGTAATGCAAAAGTTTTGAATGTTATCCAAGGAGGACTTGCATAAACATAATTTGTTAAAGTGATGCCGCTGAAATCCTCAAAGGAAATATGGGACAAATTGATAAAAGGTTATGAAGAAGATGAGAAAGTAAAGTTGGCCAAACTTCAATCTCACAGAATGCAGTTTGAAAGCCTAAAAATGAGTAAAGATGAAAATATTGTAGGTTTCTTTCTAATAGTTGATGAGACCGTAAACACCATGAAAGGGATAGGAGAGGAAATTAAAGAAGCTATGGTAGTTCAGAAGGTATTGAGATCTCTTCCCTCAAGGCTTGATGCAAAGGTCTCAGTTATAGAAGAAATGCATGAACTAGACAAACTGACTATGGATAGGCTCCATGGAATTCTGATTGCTTATGAGATGAGAACTAGGAAAGAAAAACCAAATCTAAATGGTGCAGTCTTCAAAGCATCAGTCAAATTGTCAACATCTCAAGATCATGATCCATCGGAGCACTTATTAGAAGAAGAAGAAGCTAGATTTGTGAGGAAGCTAAAGAGGGGCTCTAGAAAATATAAAGGAATGCTACCATTTAAATTCTTCCATTGTGGCAAAGTTGGTCATTTTTTCTCTAAATGTCCCTTTAAAGGAAATAGCACCAATGAAAAGGAAAGGATAAACCTAGCAATTTTAAAAAGTCTTTTAAAAGGAATAGTTTTTATGCAAAGGAGGACGACATCTCTGGCTAAGAAGAAGATGAGTTAGATCTATTTCAGGATGAAAAACTTCTCATGGCTTTGGAACAACACAAATCTGATCAAACAAACACATAAGAGTGTGAAGTTGTAGTTGACATGGAAGGAGAACTCATTAGTTCTTTGGAGGAAATCTCTTGAATCAAGAAAAAGAACAGAATAAGAAAATAATAGCAGGTCTACAAAGACAAATACAATAAGTTCATCGAATAAATATTCATCTTAAAAATTAAGCTAGAAGAAGCCAAAAGAAAGGAAGAAGTATTGTTAAATTAGATAAAATAAAAGGAGAGTATCTGCGACAAACTAGAAGCAGGAATAGTTTCCTTAAGAAAATATCTAGAGACTCGATTAAAATTCATAAAAGGATCTGAAACTATAGATAACTTTCTAAGCAATCAGTGATCACCAGATGACCAGATAGGGCTATGATATAAGGAAAGTCTAAAAATTGTCAAAGGTGAGTCAAGCACTAGCATGACAGCCAACAAGAAGCCTACAAGCTATGAAAATGCTCTCAAGAGAAACAATAGTCATCCTAACCAAGTGAAATATGAAAAGAAGAAGCAGTCAAAACTGCATCATCCCAACTATGAAGCAAGGAAGCAACAGGTGCCTGAATCTTATCAAGTTGGCAGACAAAGACCAATTCCTAAAACTAAGCTTTTTCCAAGGCATCCAATTTTTTTCTATGGATATCGTTTCTCTTGTGGAAACTTTGGACACAGTATTGTAAGTTGCATATTTTTTAGATATAACAGAAGTATATGAAAGAGATTCAACAAACCTCAAAAGGATATGGTTCAAAATTCTTTCAATAATTCCTTCTCGCCTTTACTAAATGACCTTGAATGCCACATATGAAATAATTTTGGACACAAGGCAAGTGAATGCAAAAGAAATTTTTTTCCTATCTTTAGGAAAGACAAACAAAAATATTTTACCAAGATCTGGAGGAAGAAAAATAAAAGTGAATAAAATTGTGGAATATCTCTATATGCCAAAAATCAAGAAAATCAATGGTACATTGATAGTGGTTGCTCCAAGCACATGACGGGAGATAAAAGTTAGCTTGAATTCTTAACTGAAGAAATAGGTGGTAATATCACTTTTGGAAATAATTCTCCAGACATAATAAAAGGAAAAGGGATTGTTATATTAGATGAATATAAAACAGGAAAGACCAAAGGAAAAAATGTGTTGTGCGTTGATGATCTAAAACATAACTTATTAAGTGTAAGCCAAATGTGTGACCAGGGACACAATGTTCCTTTTCATTCAAGAGGTTGTAAGGTAATGGATGCGAATACATAGAATATTGTTGTTAAGGCAGTAAAAACTTTGGGGAATGAGTATGTTCTAGAAGAAGGCAAAGAAAAATGTTTCATTAGTAAAACTGATGAGAGTTGGCTTTGGCACAAAAGACTAGGCCATATTAGTGTTGATAATCTTGCTAAGATAGGAAGAAAAGATGGTGTGAGAGATATTCCTAAGATCTTCAAACCTGAGAATATTGTCTGCAAGTCATGTCAGTTTGGAAAAAATTCAATAGTTCAATTCAAGGCAAGAGAACACTCCATCACTCGACCTCTTGAGATGATCCACACAGATCTTTGTGGCCCTGCGAGTACACAATATCCTCGAGGTGAAAGATATTTCATTATGTTGATTGATGACTATACCAGAATGTCTTGGGTTGGATTGTTGAGGCATAAATTTGAGGCTTTTGAAAAATTCAAAATCTTCAAAGAATAGGTAGAAAATGAAATGGACTTAAAAATCAAATTCCTAAGTTCAAACAGAGGAGGAGAGTTCACATTTGATGAATTCAACAATTTTTGTGAAAAACATGGGATCAAGAGACAGTTTACTATTGCCAGAACCCCTCAAAAAAATGGAGTAGTGGAACGGATGAACAAAACATTTCAAGAAATGGCCATGGCCATGCTTGATGAATCAGAAGTACCCAGAAACTTTTGGGAAGAGGTTTTTAAAACTATTGTCAACATTATTAATAAGGAACACATAAGAGTAAATAGTGAAAAAAAAACCCTATGAACTATGGCATGGCAGACCAGCATCAATAAATCACTTCAAAATCTTTGGCAGAAAATGCTACATTAAAATAAATGAATACAACTTAGAAAAGTTTGACTCTAGAGCTGATGACAGTATCATATTAGGATACTCCTCCAGAAGTAAAGGATACAAGTTCTACAACAAAATAATCCACAAGATAGTTGAAAGTATAGATGTAAAATTAGATGAAGGACCATTTTATCTAGTAAGACACCATCATCATGATGAGCCACAAGATGACATCATGAATTAGGATCAAGAAATATAGGATTCAGAAGAAGAGGAGATAATGGAAACATCACAGCCAAAGACTGCATCAACGTATGTTCAAAAACGTCATCCGGGAAATCAGATTCTTGGAAATAATGAAACAGGTGTACAAACTACAAGAAAAATTATAGATACATCTACCTCTATCAATTTTGCACTATTTTCCATGATTGAACCCCAAAAGTTTGCGCAAGAAAGTCAGAATTACCATTGGGTTAAAACCATGAATGAAGAACTAGACCAAATAGAGAAGAACAAGACATGGGATATTGTCCCAATACCAAATGCCAAGAATGTGATTGGCATTGAATGGGTATACAAAAATAAGTTAAATGAAGATGGACAGATAGACAGAAACAAAGCCAGATTGGTATGCAAAGGGTATGCTCAAGTTGGAGTGGAGTTTGAAGAAATTTTTTCCCATGTTGCAAGAATTGAAGTTATCATAATGTTTTTGGCTTTTGCATGCTACAGAAAATTCAAAGTCTACCAGATGGATGTCAAATCAACATTCTTGAATGGTGATATTGAGGAAGAAGTTTATGTGGAGAAACTAGAAGGTTTTAACTAAAAAAAAGGATCATGTATGCCATTTAAAGAAATCCCTATATGGGCTAAAACAGGCTCCAAGAGCTTGGTATTATAGACTCGGCAGGTATCTACACCGGCAAGGTTTTAAAAAGGGAACAGTTGATAGAAACTTATACATCAAGGATAAAGATAATGACCTGTTAATTATTGTAGTATATGTTGATGATATTATTTTTTATATTAAAGCATTGAAATAATGAGTAAGAATTTTGTAGTTGCAATGCAGCAAGAGTTTGAGATGTCCATGTTAGGAGAACTCTGCTTATTTCTTATCTTATAGATTCATCAATCAGAAAAAGGAATTTTTATTTCCTAAAGAAAATATCTCAAGGAAATGTTGAAAAATTCTAACATGGAAAAATGTGCACCAGTAAGCACTCCCATGACTACCAGTTGCAAACTCATCAAAGAGGACGATGATCCAGAAATAGATCAAACCATGTACAGGTCCATGATAGGCACTTTACTTTATCTCATAGCTTCAAGGACTAACATCATGCAAGTTGGTTGTTTGGTAGGCATGTTTCAGTCCAATCCCAAGGAAACTCATGTTTTTGTAGTCAAAAGAATATTCAGGTACTTGCAAGAAACTATTGATTATGGATTGTGGTATCCCAAGAACACAAATCTAGTTCTCAAAGCTTATACAAATGCAGATTGGGAATGAAATATTGATAATAGAAAAATCACTAGTGGAGGTGCATTCTTCCTTGGTATTTGTTTAGTATCATAGATCAGCAAGAAACAAACTTCTATTTCTCTTTCTAAAGATGAAGCAGAATATATATAGCTGCAGCATCCTATTGTGCACAATTGTTGTGGATAAAGACCAATCTCAAGGATATTCAAGTTCTGTGTGATCAACCTATTTCTATAATGTGTGATAATGTTTCTATCATGTGTGACAGTACAATTGCTATTAATCTCTCCAAAAACCCTTTTCAACACTCTAAAACTAAGCATATCCCTATCAAGTATCGCTTTCTCAGAGAACGGGTTAAGGATCAGGTGGTTAAATTAGAATATGTTCCTTCCAAAGAGAAGAGTGTGGATATATTTACCAATTCATTACCTATGGAATCCTTTGTGTACCTCTAAGAGAAGATGGGATTCCTTCCCACTCCTCATTCAAGTACATAAATATTCATGACAGGTTGGAGGCTTCTAAAAGACCTGCCCAGCCTAAGGGAGAAAAGTGAAAGAAATTAAGCAGTAGACCATATAGCATTCTGATAGGGGGAGTCACTCTTAGGATGTGAATACTCATACGAATAGTTCTCTTTTCCATTGATGTCAAAGGGGGTGAAACATATAGTTGTGACAAACAAGATCATACCTCAAGGGGGAGTGAACACCAGAGTAACACACTGATAGGGAGATATTGACAAGGGGAGCATCTTAATAGTACAGTTTCCAACAATGACAAAGGGGGATTTTGTTGAGCATATGTCTTCATTGATTTCAACAAGGTCATGGACTACAACGGTGTGATGGTGTGATGGGGTGACGGAATGGATTGCAACGAAATGGACTGCGACCAAATTTGTGAAAGTTGTGCAGAAGAAATTTTGCAGGGCACCTTGATCCAATGCAATGAATGATGCAGAAGAGTGTGACGAGACAAATCCAGTGTGGCAATTGATGAAGTGGAATGTAACAGGATAAAGAATTGTGACTTCGGTCTTGCACTCTTAATCTATCTGCGCAACAGATGATCTGTAAACTAGAATGTGAATTGTCATGACAATGAATGTTTTGTTAAAACAAGGAAGATATGGTCAATTTGATTTAGTCAAACAATTTCCTATAACAGAATTTTTTCCACATATAACTAATCGGATTTTAATGTCTTCAAAATTTGTCCAAAATGCAATTGTCATGCATCCACATACTTTATTTATACAAGGGTGTAACTGACAGGATTTTGATGTTGTCAACGTTTGTCCACAACATAATTGTCATATTTTATTTAGAAAAAATTGTAACTGACATTATTTTGATGTGGTCAAATTTTGTCCACAATGTAACCGTTACACCTCCACATATAGGAAGATGAACTCGAGAAAAATTACTATAAGTATGGATGTTCTCTAATTGTGTAGTAGTTTGAAAAGTGCACGAAGTGAGGTGGAAGATGATACTGTAACATTTTATAGGAACATAAATGTAAATTTGTCAGGATGTCTTGAAATATTTAGTAATGTAACGTTTTTAGCTAAGTCTAGGGTGGCAGGGTGGTGCTAGGGTGAGTTGAAGCTCACTAAAGATTGGAGTCCTCATTATCTGTAATAGGTTGGTGCCTAAGAGGATTGGTTTCCTCGCTATCAGTGACAGGTTGGTTCCTAAGAGGATTGGTTTCCTCATTATATGCGACAAGTGTTGATTAAGGTTGGTTGTCATTGATGTCAACCCTTGAAGAAAGCCC
>ML781604.1:118760-160164 GCA_009831015.1 Picea engelmannii | reverse complement strand
TTATCTTCCTAGTTCCATTTTGATCTATAATAAGTTTGTTGACGCTCATACCCTTGCCTTGATGATTGTTGTTCCTATGAGTGGTGTTGGTGGTGATATACAAAGCCTTTAGCTCTCAATCCTTCTTTCTTTGACTCTTCAATGAGTGGTTATTTTGAGTCATTTATCACTTTAACTTCTTCTTCTTTTTTATACCCTTCATGGGGATTTTATTTAAGTGATATTGTAGTCTCTTATTATGATTCAACTTTGGACTCTTCGTCTAATGTGTCATTAAGTACTACAACTAGTTCCCCTGCAATGAATTCTTTAGTTACCCCTTTGGGCCCTTCTTATTGAGTAAGAAAAATATCATGCAATGTAGTTTTATTCTTCTTGTACCAAAGCTTCAAAAAAAACATTGCACATTAATATTAATTGTACCAATTGATTCCATCTAGGGATATTCCAAAATGATATCCACATCATTCATACATATAGCATAAAATTTTGAATGAAACACATATGTATCCATGGTAATCTTCAAATATGTAACACTTTGAACCATTTTCACCCTCAACATGTGTGATTTGAATATTCTTTGTAGGAACTTGCAATATTTTAGCAAAGTTAACATTGATGAAATTATGCTTGCTACTAGGGTTTATAGAAATAATAATAATTTCCTATTGAATACATCCATGAACATGCAATAGGAAGTTTTTGCAGGAAAACAAACCCTCGGTGTTCTTTTAGCCTTCTTAGTTCCATGAGACCATCTATCTAACTATATAATTTCATATTCTCCATCTAGAAGTTTGGATAGTGACATAATATGAGTTGACTTCCCCCATATGGAAATGTGATCCCTTAGATTTAAGCATGGAGCTAGTTTCCATAAGGTTGGATTTGTTTCCTTCCAAAACTTTATGAATTATTCAATATTAGGGGCATTATTTTGTCCTGTAAAACACATATTGCTTGCTATAACCCAAAAATAGAACTAGGGTTTTGAAAAAGTAGCCTACTTTTCAATGGAGCTCCTTTATGAAACTAGGGTCTAAGAATACTAATTTAAAACAATCATAACTTATATGATACTTCTATAATTGGTTTTTATGACCACAATTATGAAATTCCATCGCTACTCCGCAACTATTGGCATTGCTTTGACTAAAATTTGGGTACTCTATCAAAATATATCTAATCTGCAAATTGTGTTCATGCAAAGGTTGGTATTGTTCATTCATTCCACGGGGAAAGCCTTGTCTCTGAGATCTAAGTTTCCATCCTATGACTGTAATGAAATTATGGGAAAGGGAAACCATGTGGAAATTATTACCCTATGTGAAGGCGATTGTTGTCATTAAGAAAACTAATTACAACAAAGAATCCCTTGAGTCCCAACACTGAAATTTTTTGGCCAATATGTGTTAGAGGCCATAAGGGAAGTGGGATAGCGGGAGGGAATGCATGATATAGAAGGGGATCCCATTACTTGGGTTGTGAAAGATAAAGGGGAAAGAGAGTTGGTGGATTGGGATTGTTGTAGAATCTTATAAACTATGAAACTATGGGAAATTAGGTTGTGTGAGAGTATTAGAGCCAACCATAGTATATGTATTTGTTGACTCATAGCCTTAATGGCGGGGTGGCCATGTTGCAAAAATATTACAAGAAACAAAGATCCTATGGTTGGATGGAATGTCCTTCATCTGCAACTAGTTGGTGTTTAATTCCCAGAAAAGTATATTTTATGGTTAATTTGTAATTATGTAAAGTAATCTCATTATTATGTTATGAATTTAATGTTGTACCAATTTGCATGTTTAATATTGCATTGTAATTATGGTATCATTTTCCATTGGATGTTTTATTGTTTTTGCATGAGTATGCATTGTCATGTTTTCATGCATTAATCATTTCATATTATGGTAGTGAGGAATTGTGGTATCAAAATTGTGGTTTGAGGATTTCATCCTAATTAGATGGTTGGGTATGTTAAAGAATGATATCAAAGAAAGAATATGAAGGAAAAATTGTGTTTCAGAAAGTACCTTGTAGCCTCAACAATGGATAGAGGTTATTGGGTACATTACATAGTGGTATTAGAGGTACTAGTTACATCACTAAGGTTGTATGGGCCAGCAACTAGTTTATGTATACATAAGTTACATGTTGCAAATTATGTGTTTGATAAAAAAAAATGTGTAGAGGTTTCCATTGAGAAAGTTTGAAATTTCCTAGATAGGGTGGGGCATGGATTATATGCTAGTATGGAAGAATGGAAGAGGAAATTAATTAAATTCCAAAGTTCAATTATGTATAAAATTGGACAAAATCCAGAAACTGGTGAAATTTTTCAATTTTGGACAGGTAATGGAAATTATGGCGTGGACATGTACTAGTGATGTGGACTAGCAAGGTGACATGGAGGTTCCAAGTGGTTCCATTTGGATTCTATATGGAGGTGAAAACTCTCAAGTTTGGGTCCATTGTGACAAAGGAAGTTGGGCCCGCAAATGATGGTAAGTGGTTTGCAAAGGCTACAAAGGTGGTATTTCACAAGGTTGCAAAGCCTCCACAATTCTTTTCTAGGTGATGTGTGTCCCCTATGTGATAAGTGATTTGCATAGGCCATGGTAAATTTTATCATGTTATGGATCTGCAATTGATCACAATAGGTGGACCAAAAATTAATTAAATGTAATACTAAAGTTAATCAATTAAGTGGGAGATGTTGGAAAATTGGTTGTCATTGATGTCAACCTTAAAAGAATCCCTAAAGAAAATCCCAAAAGCCCCTAAAATTTATGATGATGTGTCCACTTCAAGAAGCCTTGAAGGATCCTTGACATAAATGTATATAACTCCAAAGTGGTCCCCTTATGGTGTAGCTTTTAAGCATGGCCCTCACGAGATGAGATAAAGTGGTTGTTTCCACATGCCCACTTTGAGTTGTACACAAATGGAGCCCATAATATATCCAAGATAAATATTACAATCCTAAAAATGTCCAATATAAAGATTGCAAGATGGAGATTGTTGAAAGCATTATTTTTGGTCAATTTGGATACCCTATATTTGAGGGAAGTTTTACCCCACATACCTAACTCAAATGGGAGCACACGTTACATGATTGGAAATCTTATTATGAGACATTTACAATGATATATGGAAGTCCCTCTAACTCCCTAGGAATGAGGAGACATGAGTTTTTCCGTCCAATAACCCCGCTAGAAAATTGAGTTCGGCTCAACTAAATTTTTGACACAGAATTACTATAATTACATGATAGAATTTTGAATTTTTAGTGAAACCAACAAAGAGATCAAGTATGAGGTGTGCTCAAGGTATTGGGGTGTCTTTCTGGTGTGCAAGAGAAGTCTAAGGGGTTCTCTTAAGGTCTTTCTTATTCTCAAGGTATCCTATAAGGTTGTGATGTTTTCATAAGGTTGTCAGGTTGTCGTATGCACTAATATGAGGTTGTGATGTTTCTGTATGATCTGCCATGAAGTTTTGATGTTGTCGTGAATGGATATTTTTGTGAATGGATGTTGTCGTGAATGGATGTTACCATCAGTGGATGTTACCATAGGTGGATGTTTTCGTCAGTGATTACATTCTGGTAATTATGTTATGAGGATTTCTATGGTTTGAAGGATTTTCTACGGAATGAAGCACGAAGGTGAATTTAGAAGTAATCTATGTATTAATATCTTGGATTGATGATATCTTATTGAGTTGGTGCTAAGTTGAGAATATTGGTGTCTTCATTCAACAAGTTCGTGCTTGTTCTTTAGGGAGTGGGTGATTCCTTTCAGTTGGAGCTGGTAAAGCCAAGGGGTTGGTGCCTCCTTCCAATCAGTATTGGTAAATTATGGAGTTCGAGCTTCTTTCAAGTTGGTGCCTGTAAATAATGGGGTTGGTGTCTCCTTCCAGTTGGTGTTGGAGAATCTTGGAAGTTGGTGCTTCCTATGAATGTAATCTTAACATGATATAAGAAAAGCATTATGTGGCTTTCTCTCATTCGAGTTTCCATGTAAAAATCATTGTTTTCTGCGTATGATTTTTTGTGATGATGAATGGAATTGTTAATGGTTAATTTTTACATGATATTTTAAGGTTAAAATGGTAAAAAGTGCTCAATATTGACTCACCCACCCCTCTCAATATTAGTGAATATTCCAACAATTGGTATCAAAGCGGGTTACTTCAGGAACAATCTAACAACTGGAAAGCAGATCATGGATAAGAAAGGAGAATTTAACAAAAATAGAACACCATTGTTTGATGGGAAAAATTATTCTTTTGGGAGCATAAGAATGAGAGAATTTTTACAGGAAAGGGGATTTGATGTTTGGCAAGATATAGTAAATGGATACAATGCACCATATTCTCCCCCAATAGATAATGTTAGGAAAAATATCAAAAAATACAATTCAAAGGCTATAAATTTCATTCTAAGTGGTCTAACAAGTTCGGAATTTGTTAAGGTTATGCATTGTGATTCTAAAAAGGAAATATGGGACAAGCTCAAGAATATTTGTGAAGAAGATGCTAAACTAAAAGGGGCCAATCTTCAGACTTACAGAGGACAATTTGAACATCTGAGAATGAAGGAAGATGAAGATATTGCAGCTTGTTTTCTCCGAGCTGATGAAATTGTGAATATTATAAGAGGACTAGGAGAAAAAAATGAAAAATCAGTTATTGTGCAAAAGATACTGAGATCTCTCACAATGATATTTGACCCTAAAATCTCATCTCTAGAAGAAATACAAGATCTGGCTATGTTGAGCGTGGATGAATTACATGGAATACTTACAGCATATGAAATGAGAACAGAACAGGAAAATCCATCCAAAAGGGAAGCATCTTTCAAAACCTCCAAGAAGACAAGAAAGAACAAGTCAATATCAAAACCCTACTCCGACAATAGTGATTATTCAAACAATGAAGAAGAATCCAACTTTGTAAGAAATATGAAAAGAGGAACCGGTAAGTAAAAAGGCAAACTTCCTTTCAAATGCTTTAATTGTGGTAAAGTTAGCCATTTTTCTTCCAAATTTTTGTATGCAAGGGGTTCATATAATGATGAAGAATAATTTCCTAAGAAAGAAAATAAATATTAGAAAAGATACAAGGAAAGAAATAAAGGAATATTTTTGAAAAACAAAAGCCTATATTCAAAAGATGGTAGTTCCTCATCCGATGAAGATGATGATAGTGACAGCAACTCAAGAAGAGTACTCTTCATGGAGTTAGAGACTCAAGAGGAAACTACTGAAAATTATGAAGAAGAAGGAGAAGTGGATCTTGAGGAAGAATTGATCATTGCCTTAAGTGATCTAAGAATAGCAAAGAAGAAAAACAAGTCTCTCAAAGAAGAGTTAAGTAAATTGAAGGAAATATTTCAAAACCCTAACAAAAATTATGAAGAAGCTAAGAAGACTATCATAGATCTAAAGATTTAGTTGGAAGAATCCAAATTGATTGAAGAAACACTCAAGAGAAAACTGGAAGAAAGGAATAAAATAGAAGAGAATCTGGAAGCTGAAATAGTCTCACTAAGAAAGGAATTACAGAAGAAGGACATCCAACTAAATTTTGGCAATAGCACCAAAATACTAGATGAAATCATCTGCAATAAAAAACCATTCAATGACAAGTATGGACTTGGATAGAAACAAAATAATATTGATGAGGTTTAAGTTCTATGATGACAGGAAATGAAGCAGAGCAAAGAATTCATGCAGATACTATCAAGAGTTCCATCAAGAAAGAAGAATGCAAGCCTCTAAAGAAGGACATACAGAAACCAAAAATAAATAAGAATCAAGAAGAAGATCTTGCATTCAGAGGAACATGGAATCAACAACTAGAAATGAAGAAAACCCAAGAAGGAAATCATGATTTCAGAAGAACAACACCAACTAGAAGACCACCCATACCCATGTACGAAAATAGTTTTCTTTTCTTGTGTTATTCTTGCAATAATTTTGAGCATAATGCCATAAATTGTAGAGCCTATGCAAAGGGGAGAAATTCCTGGAACCGAAGCATCTATGAAATTCCCAAAAATCATTATGAAGGAAATTATCCCAGATAGTCTCGTGAGGCATTTGACATAAATTATAACAGTTTTGGTGCTTTGGGTTGTAAAATTGAATGTTACAAATGTAAAAATTTTGGACACATAGCCATAAATTGCAGAAGTGATTTGATAATTTCTTCAAGATAAAATAAGCATGCTCCTTTCAATCATATAGGGGAACAATATAGAACTTGGAAAAGGAAGCAAGAAGATTTGAAGGTTGAGGAATGTGGGTTTGCCTTACAAGACCAAAATAGAAGAAGCCATTGGTATATTGAAAGTGGATGTTCAAAGCATATGAATGGAGACAAAAATGGATTTGTAATATTAAATAAAGAAAAAGTGGGGTCTCACACGTTTGGTAATGATAACTCAGCCAAAATTATAGGAAAAGGCACAATCAGTCTTGGAAACAAAGATGATGTGGCAGAAAATGTCCTACTTGTTGAAAATATGAAGCATAATTTTATAAGTGTGAGCCAAATGTTTGATTAGGGACACACACTTATATTCAATTCAAAGGAATGTGAAATAAGGAAAGAAGGATCAGGCAGACCAGTGGCAGCAACGACAAGGACTCCAAACAATATATACATCTTGAATTAGATCAAAGAAGAAAGATGTTGTTCTGGAAAAGAAGATGAAATTTAGCTTTGGCATAGGAGAATGGTCCATATTCACTTTGATTATATTTTCAAGATCAACAAGAAGAAAGTCGTAAGAGAAATTCTATAAATTGCAAAGCCAACAAATACTATGTGCAAGTTGTTTATTAAGGTTGGTTGTCATTGATGTCAACCCTTGAAGAAATCCCCGCAGCACAAAGGTTTGGGTAATGGACCAAATATTGTTTGATGTAAAGATGACTCATTATTGTCTTGTCATGGTTGATAAGAAGTAAAGATGGATGAACTCTGATGTGGTCCCCTTATGGTGAAAACCCTCACGGGAAGACACTTTGCGGAGTAAGAGAACCCATGCTTAATTGTGGAATAATGAGATCCTAGATGGATAGTTCTTATCATTCCATTTCCAGTGGTATGTGGTGTTAGCAACATTTCTTGTATAGGGGTATTCTCCTCTCTGATTTTAGGCCTCTGGTGTAAACGCATAGAAGTGGGGTTTGAAAGCCGATCAGATGTGTTTTATTCAAGAGCCGCAGACATAAGCGCCGAGCGCAACTCACAGAAGAAGTTCATTTCGGGCTTAAAATCAAGCGAGCGAGCAGTCTGATTTCAACGGCAAGGATCAATTGACGAAGCAGATCGACGGTCATCAGATTTTCGGGGCTGTCAAGTTGCTCGAGATTTAGCACAAAGGGTAGCGCCCATAGTTCAAGGCAAGTCTGGGTCGTCCAATCCAATTGGGGCAAGTGGCCGCCAGTCGACGTATCGGGGATCGGTGTTTTGGGAGACAAGGAGCCTCCCATTCTTTACAACTGAAATCGTCGATCGGCGAAACGCTGAAAGCACCTTTGGAGCCGAGCCCACGGTCTTAGCACCAGGTCACGTCAAGCGAGCATGTGGATGAAGAGGCCCCCCTTTTAAATAGCGGATGCTACCTCATCCATTTATCTTAAGGACACACGGCGCACATCCGTGCCATGTCGGCATTCGAGAATTCGAGGAGTAAGCGCTCCTCGTCATTTCACCTCTCGAAACCTCGAATCCCGAAGTGTCGAAAGCACCTAGAATCGGACCCTTGGTTTTGGCGTCTGGTCACAAGGAGCAGGCCTAGAGGATGGGCACTAGCATTTATCGTTCTGTACAAAAGGGAGGCCAAAAGCGTCGAATTGAGTTTCAGAGGGAGGGGGCACTGTGTTCTCCAGACGCCGATCTGACGTGATCTAAATCCCGTTACCTGTTGGGTATGAATGAAGAAGAGAGAGGGTGGTTGAAACCTCGCCTCACTCGTTAATTGCAAAGTATGCATGTTCTGGCTGAAAGTCTACCCGAGAAGGTCCTCTGTACTGGTTCTATTCATGGAAGCCACGCCGAGTCCTCGACTCGCCAAGGAGGTCTGCACACGCTAGCTCGGCTCTTAATGGCTCAGCTACTTCCCTTGCAGGAGCCATGCACAGTTAAGGTGGCGTCTGACAAAGAATAGCCATCCGAATTTGGCCGAAGGGACACCAAGTCCTGGGTGCACGATCGATCAAAGTCTGCATGCACAGACTTTCAGAAGACATGCAGACGCAATGTTTTCTAATGCAGTGTCTTGTTTTTGCTGTTGTGGTTGTTTTTGAGTATATGTAGGTGTTTTCGCCATTTTTGTAAGCATCGATGGTAGGGCGGAGCTCCCGATTGTAAAGTTTTAACACACTCTAGTTCTCTGGTCATGCATCTGTATGTGAGATTTCTTGTTTTATGACAGACAGTCTTTCTTACTCCATCTAATTTTCATCTTATGCCGAGAGAGTTCGTGAACGACTGATTCGTGCGAATTATTGCAACCATTTTATGATAAAGGATTTATTGTTGCATTGTTGTATTCTCCGGTGTTTTTCATTTGAATGCAAGAAGATCTTGCGTTTAGATGTTTCCTCCTACAGTCTGTTAGAAACCTGATGTTTACGACAGATTTTTGCATCTCTCTGATACAAGTCTTCCCCCTACTCACCCTTACTACAACTTATTGTCTGAAGTTTGATTAAGACCTCACATGCCCACGCCTACCTGGCCTAGTTTCGGAGTTAGAACCACACCGTCTTGAGTTGGCTTCCAATCGATCACCCCATTAAACAAATCGTGACACAAACTGATGGGTGTCGAGCTCCACTCCTACTGCAATCCAGGGGTGACTTCCGACGCTAACATGTGGAACGTCACATAACTCCTCATGGTTAGAGAGTTATGGCCATGAGAAGTTGGAGACCCCAAGTTTGGGCAATAGACCCAAGTTTGTTTGATGGATAACGGTATGAGTTATGATATATTTTCAGATAATAATATTCTATATGGATAGTACATGTCATTCCATTTTTGGTGGTATGTGGAACGTCACATAACTCCTCACGGTTCGAGAGTTATGGCCTTACGAAGTTGGAGGACCCTCATATGTCATCTAGAAGCCCCAAAAGGTCAAAGTAGTCAAAGTGGTTTAAGAGATTCTAAAAGGTAAATAATAAAGTGAAGTAATGAGTGTATTATAATTCAAAGTGAATACAAAATAAATTGTTTCAATAATAAATTTAATGGAGAATTTAGAAGTGGGTTAACCCTAAAATAAGGAAAGTGGGGCCAAGTGACCTAGAATATGTTTTTAAGGAAGCTACTTGGAGAGTATAAATAAGAGGCAAGTCTCTCTCATTTTAATCACACTTGAGCATATTGAATATCTATAGGTGTCTGAGGTAACCAAGGATATCTAAGCCGAAATTCTGAGGGAAGGTGAAGAAAAGAAGGTTGAAATGCAAGGAAGGATAAATTCTTTTGATGGTGCTTTCTAAGGTTTACAGCGATATATCTCACAGTGACATTGGTTCCATAATTATACTTCTACTTCAGGGTGGTAGGACGGGGCAAGGACATGTGGTTGTAGCCACCTTCCGGTTGTAGCCGGAGAACATAGGGGGTTGTAGCCAGAGAATTGGGGAGTTGGAGCTTCCCTTAGGTTGTAGCCTGAGAAACTAGGGGGTTGGAGCCTCCTTCCAGTTGCAGTCGGAAAACAAAGGAAGTTGGTGCTTCCAATGAATGTAATTCTTCAATACATATAAGAAAAATCCTTCCGTGGTTTTGTCCCGATTTGGGTTTCCATGTAAAACATTGGTGTATTGTGTATGTGTATGTTTGTTCATTTGTTCATTGCTTATTTACTCTGCAATTATTTGATGATAATGCTTCATTGATATAACACTTGGATTATATGGAAAAAAAGGATTAAATTTCTCTATTACTGATTCACCCCCCCCCCCCTCTCAGTAATCCAACACAAGCACTGTCAGCATGGAAAACAAACAAAAGTTGAATTCAAGACAAAGGAATGCCCTACGACAAAACCATTGGAGATTGTACACACTGATTTATGTGGGCCCACTGGAAGAAAAGGACCAGATGGTGAACAATACTTCATGCTACTCATTGATGACTACACCAGAATGACCTGGGTTTGCTTCCTTGAGAAAAAGTCAAAATCTTTCGAATGTTTCAGGGTATTCAAGGAACTGGTTGAAAATGAAACTGATTTGAAAATCAAATGCTTAAGATCAAATAATGGAGGTGAGTTTACTTCAAATGAATTCAAGTATTTGTGTGAATAATAGAGAATAAAAAGACAATTCTCAACAACTAGAACACCTCATCAAAACGGAGTTGTTGAAAGGAAAAATAGAATTGTACAAGAAATGGACAGAACCATGTTGAATGACTCCAAGTTAAGTGATATCTTTTGGGTACAAGCAATGCATACAGTCGTTCATATCTTGAATGGAGGATTGATCAAAAGGAATAGTGATAGTACTATGTATGAGTTATGGAAGGAAGATCAGCCAATGTCAAGCACTTTGTTTGGAAGCAAGTGTTACATAAGAAGGAAAGACAAGAATATTGGAAAATTTGACTCTCGGATGGACGAAGGCATATTTGTTGGGTACTCATGCAAAAGAAAAGCATATAAGTGCTACAATCTAATACTCAGCAAGATAGTGGAAGGTATCAATGTAAAATTTAATGAAATTGACTTGTTAAAGACCAGGAAGGAAAGAATAAATTCAAATATATTTGAATAATGGGAAAATGAAGAACTTAAAAAAAAAAAAAAAAAAAGGAGGAAGACGAAGAAGAAGAACAACAAGAGAACCAGTCAAAAGCAGAACAAGAAGAAAACAACCAACAATATTTTTAGACACCTTCTAGGACACCAAACCATTGGGTTCATAAGAATCATCCACCGGAACAAATCATTGGAGATAGAAGTGTTGGAGTAGAAACCAGAAGAATATGAAGGCAAGCACAGACACTTGAACAAAGACATTTTTCATTATTGTCCACAATTGAACCAAGTAACTTTGAAGAAGCTAGAAATGATGAACATTGGATCAAGGATATGGAAGAAGAACTAAATCAAATAGAGAAGAATGGTACATGGGAACTAGTTCCAAGACCAAAGGACAAAAATGTGATTGGGACAAAATGGGTCTTCAAAAACAAGCTAAACGAAGATGGACACGTAACCAGAAACAAAGCAAGACTAGTGTGTAAAGGGTATGCTCAAGTTGAAGGAATAGATTTTGAAGAAAACTTTGCTCCCATGGACAGAATGGAAGTAATAAGAATGTTCTTGGATTTTGCATGCTCCAAATAGATCAAATTGTATCAAATGGACATAAAATAATATTTTCTAAATGGAGAATTAGAAGAAGAAATCTACATAAAACAACCAAAAGGGTTTCTACTATCAGAAAAGGAAGACTATCTTTGCATATTGAAGAAATATTTGTATGGACTTAAGCAAGCTATGAGAGATTAGTGCTCAAGATTGGACAGGTACTTGCAAAAATAAGGATTCAAAAGGGGAAATGAAGATAATAACCTCTACATAAAAGTGGATCAATGCAGTATGATTATTATTGAAGTGTATGTTGATGACATCATCTTTGGAAGTGATGATGATAGATTGATTCAGAACTTTGCCAAGGATATGCATAAGGAATTTTAAATGTCCCTACTTGGGGAGTTGACTTTACTCTTGGGACTCTAGATATCTCAACTAGATGAAGGAATTTTCATTTCCCAAACCAAGTACATCAAAGAAATGATAAAGAAGTTTAAAATGGAACATTGTAAACCTATGAGTACTCCTATGGTTACCGTTTGCAAGTTTAGAAAATATGATGAATCTAAAGAAGTGGATAAAATACTCTATAGATCAATTATTGGTAGTATAATCTATGTGACAACTTCAAGACTAGATGTAATGCAAGCAGTTGGACAGGTCACAAGATTTCAAGTGGCACTAAAGGAAACCCATGTTCTACCAGTGAAAAGGATCTTCATTTATATTAAAGGAACAACAAATTTTGGGATATATTATCCAAAAGGAAATGATTTAACTATGGTCGCCTACACGGATCCAAATTGGGTAGGAAGTATTCATGATAGAATAAGTACAAGTGGAGAAAATTTCTACTTAGGTGACTTCTTAGTGCCCTAATTGAGAAAGAAGCAATATTTAGTATCCTTATCCATAGAAGAAGCGGAATATATCGCAGCATTAGCATGTTGTACTCATATTCTCTGGATGAAACAAACTCTACAAGACATACAAGTGAGATATGATGAACCTATTCCAATCATCTGTGACAACACCAGTGTTATAAGAATCTCCAAGAAGACGACGATGCATTCCAAGACCAAATATATTCCTATTAAGTTCCACTTTCTACGGGAAAATGTCATAGAAAAGAATATCAAGTTGGAGTACATTGGGACAAAAGAAAATATTGCATACATCTTCACAAAGCCTCTTCCTAGGGAAAACCTTTTAGTATCTTCAATAAAAAATAGGATTAATTTCTACTCCAAATTGATTTCCATAATCTTCTGCAAGAACAAAAAAGGGAATGCTATCAAGGGGAATTACCCTTTTCCATTGTTGTCAAAGGGAGGGAGAAAAATACTAAAATTAGAAGCATGAAGACAGGGGGAATCAGAATGAAGACAAGAGGATAGTACAGTCATTGGGATCAGAGCACGAAGACAGGAGGAGCACAGTTGTTTTACTAAGTTGTCATCAATGTCGAAGGGAGATATTCTTGGAAAATTGGTTGTCATTTATGTAAACCATATAATAATCCCTTAATCAAAGCCCATAATCCCCTAAAAGCAATGATAATGTGTCCACTTGAAGAATCCTTGAAGGAGCCTTGACATAAATGTATATAACTCCAAAGTGGTCCCCCTATAGCATAGATTTTAAGCATGGCCCTAACGGGATGATATAACATGTGGTTTTTTCCACATGCCCACTTTGATTTTTACACAAATGGAGCCCACAATATTCCCAAGATAAATATTACAAGCCTACAGATGTCCAAGATAAAAGATAAAAGATAGAGATTGTTGAAAGCATTATTTTTTGTCAATTTGGATACCCTATCTTTGAGGGTATTTTTATCCTAAATACCTAACTCAAATGGGATCACACGTTACATGGATAGAAATATTATTCCAATACCTTTCCAATGGTATATGGAAGTCCCTCTAACTCCCTAGGAATGAGGAGATATGATTTTTTCTATCCAATAACCCTGCCATAAAATTGAGGTCGACTCAGCTAAATTTTGGGGACAGAATTACTATAAATACAAGAGAGAATTTCAAATTTTTAGTGAAACCAACGAAGCTATAAAGTCTGAGGTGAATTCAAGGTGTTAGGGTGTCTTTCTGGTGTGCAAGAGAAGTCTAAGGGATTCTCTTAAGGTATTTCTTATTCTCAAGGTATGTTATAAGGTTGTGATGTTTTCGTTAGGTTGTGAGGTTGTTGTATGCACTGTTGTGAGGTTGTGATGCTTTTTTATGATCTGCTATGAAGTTATGATGTTGTTGTTATGTTTTCGTGAGGTTGTGATGTTGACATATGCGCTACTATGAAGTTGTGATGTTGTCATGAGTGGATGTTTCCATTGGAGGACGTTGTCATGAATGGATGTTACCATCAATGGATGTTATCATTGGTGTATGTTTTCATCAGTGATTACATTTTGGGAATGATGCTATGAGGCTTGCTAGGGTTTGAATGATTTTATACAGAATGAAGCATGTAGGTAAATTCAAAAGTGAGCTATGTATGAAGATCTTGGATTGATGATATCTTATTGAGTTGGTTCTAAGTTGAGAAGATTGGTGTCTTCATTCAGAAGGTTGGTGCATGTACTTTAGGGAGTGGATTCTTCCTTCCAGTTGGAGCTAGTAAATCTAAGGGGTTGGTGCCTCCTTCCAATCGGTACCGGTAAATCAAGGAGTTGGAGCTTCTTTTAGGTTGGTGCCTCCTTCCAATTGGTGTTGGAGAATATTGGAAGTTGGTGCTTCATATTAATGTAATATTAACATGATATAATAAAATCATTCTATGGTTTTCTCTTGTTTGGGTTTCCACGTAAAACTCATTGTGTTATGTGTATTTTTTTTGTGATGATGAATGGCATTGTTAATTTTTAATGTTTACATGATGTTCTTAAGGTTAAAATGGTAAAAAAAAATCAATATTGATTCACACCCCCCCCCCCTCTTATCAGTTTTGGTGAATATTCCAACAAGAGAAAGGTAAGATAGGGGCCACGAAGACCTGACATGGTAATTGAGAGGAAAGGGAGATGGTATAACCCCAAGAGAGGAATATATGGGTTAATTGTATATGATATGAATGTAATTCAATGTGAGTGTAGAGAAAAACTCCAATATAGATAAGATATATAAGTTATTCAATAACTCCTTAAATAATAGGAGAACCTCCTCCAAATACCCCAATACATTCATATATCCAAATCACATGTCCTCAACAATTACTACATGATCTCTATATATAACTATTCACACATTGCACATGTGGCCTATTTATTATTAGTTCAACCATTATTACATATACATTTACCCATTACATGTACATTTAACCCCATATATGCCCCCCTTGGTGTCATATCATATATATTTAACCCTGTATATTCCGCCCTTGGGGTCATACCATATATGGTAAGACCCCAATGTGGGAATATATGGGGTTAAATGTATATGATATGACCCCAAGGGGGGAATATATAGGGTTAAATGTACATGTAATGGGTAAATGTATATGTAATAGTGGTTGGCTTAATAATAAAGAGGCCACATGTGCAATGTGTGAATAAGTATATATAGAGATCATGTAGTCATTATTGAGGAAATGTGATTACTCTAGTCATAGATATAATATCATCATATAAAGCACAAATATGAGGAAATCCTATTACTTGGTTTCATCATATGTAACACCCTTAATTTTGAATCTTTGAGGACAAATCTTTTTGAAGGAGGGTACTATGGTATGACCCAAAAGGGGGCATATATGGGGTTAAATGTACATGTAATAGGTAAATATACATGTAATAGTGGTTGACCCAATAATAAAGATGCCACATGTGCAATGTATGAATAGGTATACATAGAGATCATGTAGTCACTATTTAGGACATGTGATTTGGATATATGAATGTATTGGGGTGTTTGGAGGAGGTTCTCCATGTTGGAATATTGAGAGGGGGTGGGGGGTGAATCAGTATGAGAACTTTTTACCACTTTCAATCACAGTATATATAAACTTCAACTTTATCAATAGTTTATCACTTATGCATTCAGTATATCATTGTATCATAAACAATATCATTCATCAGTGCATAATAAACAACCCTAGATACATAGTACACCATAATTTGCATGGAAACCCAAATGGGAGAAAACCATGGAATGCTTTCTTATATACATCGAGAATACATTCATAGGAAGCACCAACTGGAAGGAGGCACCAACCCCCTATTTATAGGCTCCAACCTGAAGGATGCTACAACTCCCTGAATTCTCTAGCTACAAGTGGAAGGAGGCTCCAACCCCCTATTTATAGTCTCCAACCTAGAGGAAGCTAAAACTCCCTAAGTTCTTCGGTACCAACTAGAAGAAGGCTACAACCCCCTTTCCTTTCCCCATCCTACTTCCCTGAAATATAAGTGTATACTCATTGTCACTACCATTGATATTGTCACTTCCACTGTCACTAATACACCAACCAACCTATCACTATTACTATCACATCAACCTGTCACGCTCATTGTCACATCAAACTGTCACGCTCATTGTCACATCAACCTGTCATGGTCACTATCACACCAACCTATAACTACCATAGTCACATCAACCTATAACTGATGATAAACCAATCATCCAACCTGTCATTGTCACTAATATACCATCATCAACCAACTATAACCAGATCCACTCACATGGATACCAAAACCATCACCATACCATGTACATAAACCATGTACTAGAACCTGTACCATAACATGTGCATCAACCATGTACCAGAATATGTACCATACCATGTACATCAACCATGTACTAGAACCTGTACTATATCATTTACATCAACCATGTTCCGAAACATGTACATCAACCATGTACCATAACCTGAACCATATCATGTACCAATATCACCAAGAAGTGCCTCTAACAATGTACCATATCATCATCAAGATATGTACCTCAAACATGTGCCAAAATAAGTATCAAACCATGAACCATAACATCACCAAGATATGCGTTAAGCAGATACCATATCACTCCTGATATGTCTCAATCATGCCATACACCATGTACCATAAGATATCATCAATAATGTGTCTCAACTAAGTACCATAAGATGTGCCTCAAGCATGTGATAACATCACCGTGACATATACCAAACTAGATACCAACATAGCCAAGATATAATTATAATAATGTATCATATCATCACAAAGGTGTACCATATCATGTACCATCATCATCAAGACATGACTCAAGAATTTACCACAAAATAACCCTCAATAACACATGTAAAGAATAAATTTGATCCTGTAGCAGGCCTAATACACAAAATTATATACCTGTATCTCTTCCTCAACTTCAACAACAAGAAAATATCATCTTCAACAAACTTTACCTCAGTCTCCCAGTACTAGTTTTGGATTAGTCACAGACCCTAACTTTCAGCAAGCATAACTACGTACCTGTAATGAACAAGGGTCTAAAATTTCAACAAAAGATACTCTGATACCTTTCTTCCATATCCTCAAAATTTCAGGGTCTGAAACTTCGCAAAACAGAAGTTATAGAGAAAATGGCAAACCTTGTTGAATTATATCCTATTCTAGAAAGCAAACGTGTACAGCATGATACGCACTCAATATTTGATATTGGATTATGAAACTCACAAAAAATATGCTACAGATTGTTATGTTTCCACTAAAATTGGTCTCACAAAATTTGGATCCTCTATGAATAATTTATGATTGTTTTGTCTGGAACACCTACTTGATACTAGTTTCAGAACTAGTCAAAAACCCTTTCTTCCACAGAGTGTATCTCCAAAAGTAAAATGACCCAGAAGTTGAAATTTTTATCACAGTTACCTTGATATGTCTTCTCACCAACCTCGAATTTTCAATATCTAAATCATTCTAGACAAAAAAGTTATAGCAAAAATGGTAAGATGACCTTTAAATAACATACCTTAGAACACATCATCACAAGACTTCATCCTCCCTTGGAATTTCTCCCTTATTCACTTCATATTCCCTCTGAAATTTGCCTCAAATATCCTTGGTTGCCTTAGATAAAAATCACTTGAGTTAATGTAACAAATGAACTCCTAGGTGCCTTATTTATACAAGATATGGCACCCTCTTTTTAGGGCTGACTTGACCCAAAAAGAATTCAATTTAATTTTTAATGATTATTCCATTGAGGCTGAATTTACCAACAACATCCTTAATATTTATTTTAATATTTATTGCAATGGAGATGACTTGTAACTTCTTGTTTGAAAAAACGTTTCATCTTTTAATTAATTTGGGGTCTACTTGTCACTTCTTGTTAAAACTATTTAGGGATTCTTAACCATACTTCGAGGCTTCCATCCTCAAGAGGGCATATCTCCTCAACCGTGAGGAACCACATGGCATACCACATATCATTGGAAAAGGCATGACGAGGACTATCCATATATGAGGTTGTTACATGCATTTACATTATCCTTCATGTCTTTATTCCTAAAAAAAACTTTAGGCTTCATGACCACACCTATGAGGCTTCTCAACCACTTAACCACTTAGCCATCTTTCCAGGGCTTCTTCTAGGGTTGAATAGGTTTGACATCAATGCTTCTAGATTTAATCTAGAGTTGAAATCAATGAAAACAAATTTCCAAAAATCTCCCCCTTTGGCATTGATGGAAACACTCATACTCCAGTTGTGACCAATGCTCATGATTTCCTCTCCTCATGTTTCTCTCTCTCCCTTTGACATAAATGGAAAAGGGTATCTCCCGTTGGGGTTGCTCCCCCTGTCTTCATGCTTATGTTCTTTCTCTTATGATCTTTTTTCTTTATCCTCCTTTGATAAAAGGGTAACTTCCCTTGTCAATATACCTTCTATGAACAATCTCTCTTTGTCTTCATGCACTCCCTCTATCTTCATGCTTCTAATATTTTATTTTATGTCTTTGTTCTTTCTCTTCCCCTTTGGCATAATGTTAACCACTTCTAACAATTTCTCTTTGCAAGATGTTGTGTAGATTAATGTAGGGCTCCATGTATATACTTCATTTGGTTGACCAACAAGTGTCGCATAAGTCGGCATTCCTTCAACTAAGCTGACTACCTCAAAGTTGACTAGTGTCGGTATACCCATAATTTGAGTTTCGACATTTCTAAGTATATCTATAAGGCTCTATTAATCTTTGTTTTGCAAGATTGAGGTAATTCAGTCTTGGTGCTAATGAAGGTTGACCCAGTCGTATCCATGTATCCTGAGGTAGGATATTTACTTGTGATCCAAAGTCGACGACTACCTGGTTAATCAATACCCCATGGATTTCCAAGTCGACCCCTGGGTCATAATCTTTATTCTTATAGGAATGTTTCCTAACATCTTTAGTTGGTCTTTGTCCTTATTTATACTCTCTTTGTATATTAAGCAGATCCATCAATCGACCAACTAAGTGTTTTTCCTTTAGGGGCTATAAAAATTCTTGTACAATGTCTTCATTTTGTCTTCCTTTGTTTGGTTGGTCTTGATTAGAATTTTTGAAGAATTTAAGTGCTTCCCTCATAATCTGTTCTTCTTTGTCTGGATTTGGAAACTGACTAGACTTCCCTGGTTATCGATATTGAAGGGGATATTATTAATATCTCGTCATGTGCCTGATCTAGTAATGATATTTAAGTTTTTTGAATTTAACACTTCTTGTTTAGAGACTGTGTGTAGGAGGTTTACGTTCTTTTTGGTCATGATCTTATCGAGTACTATTGGGCATTATTCTAGTGAATGATCGTCGACGCTGCAAATGTTACAAAATTTCAAGTTGACCTGATATTTTATTGGGCAGTCAGGGCTAATGTAGTCGTCTTTCCAGCAATTGTAACAGTAAGGCTGACCTCGACCTTGGAACCTGGCTCTACCGCGCCCGCCTCAACCTCGACCTCGACCATAGTAATCAGTTCTTCTCCCAAAATCGTTATTCTGATCAGTTTCTTCGATGCGATAGATTATGTTTATACTTCTATTTCATGCATTTAGTCGACACTCAGATGTTTTATGGTAGTGCGCTTCACAAATATGGCACCACTTGGTATTCTTCAAGTTGTGCGGACAATATTATATAGTATGGTCAGTTAGAGTTTCACATATGTTATAGTATGTATCATCTTGCATGCATCATGCATCTGCTGCTATTGGTACTTGATCGTTGAGGCTACAAGTATCTTTGGTGTGACTGTCTTCGCAGCATGTGGTACACCACAACTCGCTTCTTCTTAAGGTTGTATTTTTTATGGTCTATTGTAGATGTTCTATTTTTTCTTCTATCCTTTTTTTTTACTAGGAATTCGATCATCCGACTCAACACGTTGTGCTTTCTGTAATGTGTCCTCACATGACGTTATCTCATAGAGTCGTAATGGAGTTCTGATTCATTGTAGTAATCCGACTACATACCATTGTACTAGTAGACTTTGATCAATTGTCGATGGGATTTGGCTAAGTAGATCTTTGAATCTTTTGTTGTATTCACAGACCAACTTTCCTGGTCGTTGCTTTATTTATTTCAGTTTTTGTGCGGTCGAGTGTGTAACATCTTGGACCTTAAAAAATGATAAAACTTTTCTCTTTATTTTTGGTTTTGACTGGTTTTGACTTTCTGTGAAATTCATGAACCATGTTAGAGCTCAGTATCAAAGAGCAGCACCAAATTGTGCCATCTACTTATATTCATATGTGATGTCTGTTGCATCCCAGAATTTTTCGCATACAAACCTATGTCTTCTTGGATCATGTTGTGGCGTACAACAACCCTCCCAAATTTTTGTTTATCATCAATAACAAATTTTGGGTCCCCTTTATTTTTTGAAGTTTTTTTTAGATAGGTTTAATTTTTCTTTGTAAATATGTTTCATAGTTTGATATTATTTGAGCATCAATGCATTTGAAATGTTTTCAAGTTAAACATTAATGCATTTTTATGAAGGAATTGCATATTTTTACCCATATCTATATCGATTTAACACATGGTTCAATTTCATAATGTTTTCATGACAACCTCATTATTTTCAGGTTTGTTTTGGCTATGGTCTAGTTTGCAATATGTAATTCAAAATTCCATACATTACCATGCTTTTCATGTTGTTATCTTAAATCACATCATTCAAAAATATGTTCTGAATAAGGCTTTGAGTATTGCTGCAGAATTTGTTGAGCTAAGAAATCCCCATCTTTTGTCCTAAGTTTCAATAGATTTTATTATATGATTTTGGATGAAAGTTAAGTGATTTTAGTTGATCTTATGTAAAAATAGAATTAATTAAGTCATGTCGTAGCTCATGTTCTAAACTTTTTGTAAAGATTTATTTTCTCAATTCATGTTACAAAGCCTTTAGGAACTATGTTTATTATTATTCGATCTATCATAATAATGTTCATTGGTAATAATTAGTGAATTAGAATGAATTGACCATACATCTTATGATTTTGAGTGTTTCCATATGGCATTTCATAGTGTTATTGTTTGCCCCACTTAAAAGACGAAGACGTCCTCCTTGTTAAAATATTGTGTAACTCCAAAGAATATTCTTATCCCCTTTTGTGGATAAAGATAAAATATACTTTTTATTGATTAGATCAATCCCTTTTTGTGGATTGATCATGTCGGGCATTGTAATTGACCAAATCCCCTTTTGTGGATTGGTCAAACCCTAATTGTAATAGGAAGAATGAGAAGTCAGCCCCCAGATTAAATAAAGGTGGTTCTAACCACCCAGAATGAGAATTCGGCCCTGCCAGTGAAAAGACACTTATGTTCACACCTGCCAGATTGTATAAATAAGAGAGGCCAGTGCCTCATTTAGACACACACTCAGCTCACTCATCTAGTGCGCAAGTATTGAAGGAAGCTGCAGTTACCAGTTGTCAGAAGAAGGAAGAGAGAGAGAGGCGCATCCTTGGGAGAGGAATTTATGTGTTGTTTGGTTCATTGTCTTGGCATTGTATTGGCTATCTATATTAAGGAATTTTTGTTGGGTTTTCTTCCCCATGAGGGTTTCCTGGGATAAATGTTGTGTACTCTTGTGATTGTGTTTCTCTTAGTGATCCTATCTATGCTATTGTTATCTAGTAAATTGAAAGTAACCTAATAATAGCAGAAACTTTAACATGGTATCAGAGCTAAGCTAAAGAGAGCATCTTTCACAGGAAAAAGAAAAATGTCATTGTTGTCGTACATGCAAATTAGGGCTTTTATTGAAGAAGAATTTCAGCCCCAAATACATATAGAAAGGTGCGCCCTACCTCAAGGAACATTTTGGCATCCTCGGCACAACCTTTCAGAGGCTAGATCTCCTGAAAAGTGAAACCCTAGTTTTCACAAAGTACCAGAAGTACCAGAAAACTAGAAGCACCAGTCTAGAAATCCACAGATCAAGTTTGGAGGGGTAAAAGTTGGATTTTCTGAAATCTAAACACACCAAGCTACTCGCCTCAGTCCAGCGCATCTTTTGGTGAGTTTAGTTTTCAAATCCAAGAAATTTGATTTTTCTATTATTTCTATAGACCGGAGGGCTAGGGTTTCTTCTACAAGAAAGAATGGCTACCAGCATGAGGGTAGAAGACATGTTGGAAGGATCTAGAAACTTCAGATCTTGGAAGCATAGGTTGCAGATGATTCTAGATGAGAATAATCTCCTAGAACATGTTACAGTGGGTGTACCAGAACCAGATGAAGAAGAGCAAAAGACCAAGCATAAGAAGAATGAAAAGAAAGCAAAGAGAATCGTGTCAGATTCGGTAAAGGATCACTTGATCCCTCATATTTTTGAACTATAGACAGCAAGGCAAATGTATCAAGCACTCAGCAGGTCATATGAAATCAAAGACATTAGCCGGAATCTTTCCTTAAGAAATCAGCTTCGTAATATGAAGATGGAAAACTCAGAATCTGTCACATCCTATCTTATGAGAGTTTCTCATATCAGAGATCAGCTTGCAACTATTGGAGATGTCATTAGTGACAAATATCTTGTAACCACAACCCTAAATGGGTTTCCAACATTTTGGATTCCTTTTGTACAAGGAGTGTGTGCAAGAAGCAAGTTACCCAAGTTTGATAAGTTATGGGAAGATTGCACACGCGAAGAATCTAGACTTGCAGACCAACATAAGAGATTAATTGTTGATGAAGAGGAAGCTCTTACAGCTCAAAAGAACAAAAGAAGTTCCTTCAGGAAGAACAATAAAGAAGTTAACTTCATAAGAGTTCTAGATAAGAAGAAAGATGTTTCAAATATCAGATGCTACAACTGTCAAAAGTTGGGACACTTTTCCTATGACTGTACTCAAGGAAAAGGGAAAAGAAAGTATCAAGCACATGTGGCAGAGGAAGAGGAATCTCCTCCCTCAAAGAAAGCTTTAGCAGAAATTGAGGGTTATGTACTTTAAGTTGAAGATATTTGATCTGAAGAAAGATAGCAAATGGAGGAGTCTGTGGAGCCTCCTCACACAAAAACAAAAGATAAGTATTCATGTTTATTTCTAGTATCTTGTTTACTTTAATACTTTATCATTACAAGTGAGATATTTTTGTGAGAATGTTAATTAACCTCGTTTTACTTCAGTATCTATGCAGACTTATGAAGGAAGTATCAAAGAAGAGGATGAATAAAGAGATAAAATGTTTATTTCAGAAAGCATATTGTAAGTAAGTTTACAAGTCTCGGAAGAAAGAACTTATGTCGTAACTTGCAGAAGTTAGATAGCTTGAGAAGGATGTATGATATGGCGACAATTAGTAAATACCAGACAATATCTAGTATTTATATAGGAGCAGGAGGCTCCTAAATATGCAGAACATAAATGTTCAAGATGAAAAAAAAGATGGATACTCAGATAGAGTTGATAAGATTCAGGTAACTACAGGTTGCTCTAGTATCGTTCTTATAGATGTAGAGGGAGCAGGTTGATCCAATATGAAGTCAGAAAGAAATGTTTGAACTCAAGAAGGTACCCAGGATATTACAGAAAAAGAACTTCAAGGATGATGATTCGAAGCTATTAATTTGGTGCAAGAGGAAGCCATGTCTCCGAGTTCGAAATGGAGGATCGTGATTTGATGCAGCTAGGAAACCAGATGGATGGTGCCTAGATATTTTGATCAAGATGAAAGTTATCCAGTAGATGGATGGTGCCCAGCAGATGGGTAGCATGGTATTATACCATGGAAAGATTTTGGACCACAAGAGATTTTTTCAGATCCCATAGCTAGACCTTCGTAGAGAATGAGAAAGAGAAAAGACCTTCGTAGAGAAGGAAAGAGCAATCCCATGGGTAGACCTTCATAGAGAAGGAAAAGATAAGAGACCTTCGTAGAGAAGGAAGAGACCTTCATAGAGAAGGGGAATGAGAAATTTTCCAAGGTTAGCCTCTGTCCAAGTGTTGAGTTTTAGATACTCTAGGGACATGATAGAATACCCTCGTAGAGAGGGGTTTGACCATCCTCTTAGAGAGGAATGTGGATTTTTCTCCAAGGGGTAGCGGGCAGATACTCTCCTCTGGCCAAGGATTGTGTAGCCTGGAACACAAACCTTGACCATGTGGAATGGTTAGTTGTCTCTTGAGGTTTGTGTCGTGATCCTGTGTGGATCATGGAAAGGGAGTCTAGTCTTGCCCAGGCTAGCATCTTAGCTTCTCTAGTTCATGTGGGATGACTAGGAGTGAAGTTATGGTAGTATTCCTCCCCAGTGGATGGGTGAGATAGATGACTACAAGAGAAGGGAGAACATAAAAGGAATGGAAAAATTCATATAATATCTTATGTGTGAAGATAAGACATCTTCTGTGTGAAGATAAGATATCTTCTGTGTGAAGATAAGAAAGAAGTATGTTCGGCGTGAAGACGAAAGAAAGAAAGAGTATCTTCTGCATGAAGATAAAGAGAACAAAACTTCTGATGATTTATAGATATGCCCATCAGTGATCATGATGCCAGATGACCAAGTGGATTATATTGATGCCTCTTGTTATCCAATTGATGATGTTATCAAGTTGATGATGTTACCCAGTTGATGATGCTACCCAGTTGATGATGTTGCCCAGTTGATGATGTTATCCAGTGGATGTTGCTGCCTAGTTGATGTTGACATCTGGTGACCTGTCAAAAGATAAAGAATATCCTTCTTGTTAAGAGTGTTAAAATATCGTGTAACTGCAAAGAATATTCTTATCCCCTTTTGTGGATAAAGATAAAATATATTTATTATTGATTAGATCAATCCCCTTTTGCGGATTGATCATGTCGAGCATTGTAATTGACCAAATCCCCTTTTGTGGATTGGTCAAACCCTAATTGTAATAGGCAGAATGAGAAATCGGCCCCTAGATTAAATAAAGGTGGTTCTAACCACCTAGAATGAGAAGTCGACCCTACCCGTGAAAAGACACTTATGTTCACACCTGCCAGATTGTATAAATAAGAGAGGCCAGCGCCTCATTTAGACACACACTCAACTCACTCATATAGTGCGCAAGTATTGAAGGAAGCTGCAGTTACCAGTTGCCGGAAGAAGGAAGAGAGAGAGAGAGAGAGGCGCATCCTTGGGAGAGGAATTTATGTGTTGTTTGGTTCATTGTCTTGGCATTGTATTGGATATCTATATTAAGGAAGTTTTGTTGGGTTTTCTTCCCCATGAGGGTTTCCCAAGATAAATGTTGTGTACTCTTGTGATTGTGTTTCTCTCAATGATCCTATCTATGCTATTGTTATCTAGTAAATTGAAAGTAACCTAATAATAGCAGAAACTTTAACACTCCTTTTCTCATAATAAACGCAAATTAGTGCGCACATCAAGCTCAAGACAGGTTCTGGACTTGAGCGTTAATTTCATTTGGGGATTTTTGAATGTTTGAGGTTTTTTTTTCGACTATGAGTGAGGGTTTTCATGTGTTGGTCTCTGCATGCACATTTTAACCACATATTTTTTCTCTGCAATTTTTCCTAAATCGTATTGCATGTTTTATCATGGGCTTTATTTCAATATATGAGCCTCCAGGCATCGAATCTATTGAAGCCATTGAAGACTGACTAGTTTAATTTTTTGTGCTTGGTTTCAATGGGGCAAAATCATAAACGAGACACTAATTTTGGGCTCAGTTTCTGATCAAACTAGGACGAATCTGAGAAATATAAAACATGGGTTTTTCTCAAAACAAACCTGATTAGCTGACATACAAGGAATTTCAGAAATAGATGCATAATATTGGAGAAAAACACGTTTCCTTAGAGGCATTTTTCAGGTTTAACTGGTGACGCCCCGAACTGGTAAAGGCTAGTGATGATTGCCACCCCATGATCCAAACGATTAACATCCTTTTTTCCAAAAGAATGTCTGGTACGTTTTCTTGAGAATATTTCATGGCCATTACCTATAGGTACCTAGATATTTCGCCCTAGATTTTAAATAATTTGGGGATTACAAATTGAAGGTTTTCATATAATGAAAACATATGTATGTTTTTATTGTTTTCTATCTATATCTTTATTTTTGTTCATGAATGAAGAGAAAAACCCTTAGTTTGATATTTTATGACTCTTCTTATCATTTTCTTGGCTTAGTTATGAACAACAAATTCAATCTCATATCAAAACGTTTTTACTTCATGGGTTTATTTCCAAACGCAAATCTAATGATTCTGAAATATTAGAAATCGAATGGTTGAAATTTTCGTTGTTTTCCATGGCTTTATTTGTATTCTGAAAACCTCTGCAAAATTTTATGATTTTGATTATTCTACCTGTTACATAAGATTATAAAATCATAAATTTTGTTGTTTGTAATTATTTTCAACAATAAGAAGCAAGAAAACTTTTGTGAATCGTTAGAAAAAAAGTCAGAAAATTTCCAATGTTTCTTTTCTAATTTCCATTGTTCATAATATGCATGAAGTAACAAAGGAAAATTTCTTCTCTCAAAAAAGGAACCTATGTATAAAATTGCAAAATCCATGGATGAAAAACCCCAAAACGATTTTAATTTAGAAATATCATTCTGAAAAGAAAGGTGTTGAACATATCTGGTTGGCAAATAGTGGAATTCAAACGAAATCTGATGAGACCATAAAATTCGATGTCAATTAATTCCTCATGGGTCATATTTTATTGCCTTGGATTTTCAAAAAATCTATCTAATAAATGTTCAGCTTTTAAATTTAGCATTTTGCTTTTTAAAGCTACAAATTAGTTATTGCCGATTTATTTTATTTTGTTTTAGAAAAAGCAGCTAAAGAATTAGAAATTCTATAGCTGTTTTGTTTTTATATATTTTAGTTTTATTAAATAATTTTTATTTATTTTGACAGGTGTACAAAGAATGACTTGGACCGAAACTTTTGCATTGAATATCTCCCGAAATCTCGAGAACAATCTCATGAAGGATATCAATTAGTTTGAATTAACAACTCAAGATCATTTGTACTATTTTGAATATAGTTTGTTGTAATTTGCTCATGATTTGGGAATTAAAACAGCTTTATAATATCCCATTTCAGATTTAGAGGAGATATTTACTTTTGTATTAAATGATAGTTGTTGGAGAGAGGAGGGGACTCTTTTCTTATAAAAAGAGAGAAACAAAACATTGCAAGGGGGTTCCAGATATCTGAAACTTGTGGGGATAATTTTCAATGAGAAAAAGGCTTGATGACACTATTGTAATAGAGCGATTTTCTTTTGTGGAATTTCAGAGGGCTGTATAAAGACAGATTTATTGAAAGCGAATGACAAGTTCCATTTTATGTACTATTGTATAGTCTGTAGCGTGTTGTTGTTTCTTATTGATTATTTAATTATGATTTAAATATTTAACTTCTTTAAAGCTATCTTTACAGAGAAGAATAGATTTTAATCAAAATTTGATTATAGATTCATAGAAATTTGATTGTAGTTCTATTTGTCATTTAATTATAATCTTATTTTACTTTAATTACTGATGCATTGAAAGAACTACTTCTTCAATATGATAATACATCTTGCATTGAACCTATTTGATTGAGTTTAAGTATATGTTTTGATTGATTTAAATAACTATTTATTTAAGCCATTACATTGCATATTTGTGTGAATAACTTGCAAATCATATGAATTGTTTCTATGATTTGCAAGTGAATCCTAATCTTGAATTCAATATCAGTCCTCTCCCCTTTTAGTACTTTGGTCTTGGTTTGGATGAAATCTATATATTGCCCTAATCAAGATAGGATAGATTACATTTTCCTTTATTTATTGCATCATAGATTAAAGCTGCATTTACATTTAAGTCCATAAAGTCTCCTTTCGTAGGAACTAAATCCAATGTGGCATAGATGAGACCTTGTGTCCGGCTTAGGGTTGTTTTCTTGCAAGCATGTTGCAAGAGAGTAATCCATTTCCTTCATTCTACTGATAAAAGCAGGTAACAATATACATTAGTG
Source organism: Picea engelmannii (assembly GCA_009831015.1). Classification (NCBI taxonomy): domain Eukaryota; kingdom Viridiplantae; phylum Streptophyta; class Pinopsida; order Pinales; family Pinaceae; genus Picea; species Picea engelmannii. Next base: position 132,354 of record ML781604.1, on the reverse strand, counting down.
GATATAAAGTTGTGTATATATCTTTGTATATATAGAATAGTCCCGATTAGATTAACATTCGATTAGGCTAGTCTTAGGACAAGGGTAATTGAAGACCAATAGAACTAGTCGGAATCACCATCCCAAACGGATAAGGGCCTAATTGAGACCTTGACCAAGTGATCTCCTTATAATGTTGAGCATGGTCATTTTTGGCCATCAACATTTTTGGCGCTAGAAGGAGGGCCACCAAAGAGTGGGCATGACAAGTTGATCATTTTTGAGCTGTTGGTTTTAGTTCTTTCATTTTTATTCAATGGCTTCTAAATTTCTTGTCTGGAGTTGTATCTCTGGTTGAGCATCGAGCACTCCAACAAAGGTAGTTAAACACTTGTCTAAAATAAAGTTTAATGGTGAGTCTAATTTTTTTGCATTTGATCACATTTTTCAATTTATTTTAAATTGCAATAAATATGATATTAATGAAAGTGTCATGTGCAGGATTTTTACTCTTACTTTTTCAGGGCATGCCAAAGACTAGTGTGAATCATTACCAGTTGCTTCTGTAGATATCTAGGATGAATTTGCTCAAATGTTTCTTCAAACATTTCAAGATTATGATTGTACTCAGGTTTGCCTAGAACTTGAGAATTTGCGTACAATTGAAGGTGAGTCTTATGAGGATTTTCTTCTTAGATTCAAATTAATTTGCTTTAAATTTCAATCCGAAGATTTTTCTTCACAACATGAATTAATAGGATGGTTTAGACATATTCTTTATCTTCCTTGTATTAATCATAATGAGCAAGAAGATATTATTTTTCTTAGTCTATTCACTATTGTTGATGAACCTGTTGTTGATTACGCTCAAACTAAAAATGTAGAAATTATAAATGAACAATCTCAGGAAAACATGAATACATCCACTAAAATTAATGATGTTCCTGAATCTATTCTAAAACATGATAATTTTGCTAAAGAAGAAAATACACAATAAGTAATTCAAATTGAAAATATCAACAGTAATGATTCAATTAATGACATGTTTCCTACAACATCTACTTCTAAGTTTTCTATCATTAATTTTCAGCCACATGTTTCAGATTATCTAAATATTCATTTTTAGGAATATATATTTAACCAAATACACGACATTCTTAAAATTATTTCAAATAATAAGGTATCTGATCTATGTGCTAGAGATAATGGTAAAGAAATAGAATTGAGAACTCATGAATCAATTTATAATTTTAAATATAGAGAGGCATTTCATCTCATATGTTTGAATAGTCATTATTTTGCGTACCCTAATCTTTTTACTGATATGAATTCGTTTGATAATCATTTTAAAGTCCCTCTTGTCTCAGATGTTTTTCTTGAAAACATGGGAGCTACCATAAATTTAATAAATGACAAAATACCTGTAAGTTTTGATCAGAGTAATAAATTATTAAATGATTATTCTTTCAACAATTATGAGAACTTTCAGCAATGTACATTCGATTATTCTTCTTGTTCCAATTTACTTTTTACAAATGATGAAATTGAAGTCATTTATGATGGTCATTCGGAGATTGAAAATGTAAGGCACTTCACTTTCAAGTGATGGTCATGCCAGGTCCTTGTGTTCTCAATCCTCATAAACAATCCAAATTTCAAGTTGTAGGGTATCATTTTATTGATCATATTACAATTGAAACCTCATCTTGAATCTTCTCAAAATTATTTCAATTTTCAAGAAGAAAACTCCATACCTATTTATGATTCTAATGTTATCACTCAAGTTCTCATTCTTGGTCATGATATTGAACTTTTTATACAAGTAGATGTTAATGTCAATCACGATTACATTATTTCAGCTACTACTTGTAAAAAAGAAATTCTTGTGAATAAGTCATTTATGTCTTACAACGATGATGTTAAAATTCTTGTAAATAGTAATGTAAATTCTTTTCCTATTGTAAATATTACTAGCTTTACTCATCAAGGTGAGCAAATTACTTTTCCAATCATGTTTCCATTCCAACAATTTCATAATCATTTTCAAGACAGAATTGAAACTTGATTGGAAAATACATTTCAAAAGAGATTCCCTATTAATAAATTCCGTTTCTTGTTTATGTTAGAAATAGATGTACATAGTCGATTGATTTCTTATTTTGATTGCTTGTTTTTCATCCAGTTTATGTTACTAATTCATGTTGTATATATGATTGCAGGAATAAAGCAAAAGGATTGGTTTCATTGGAAATTTGACTTTACTTATCCCTAGTCATTCTTGTAGAGTAGATTAGAGTAGGATAGAATAGGAGTAGTTTTAGTTTGTTTTTTTTCAATTAGGTTTAGTACAGTTTATTGCTTCTCGTTGAATAAAGTAGTTATGAGATTGTGGCTATATTAAGTTATTGCCAAGGTAATCACTTTTCCTTTACCTTTTTCTTTTCCTATCATCTTATTTATCTTGCTTTTCATTAAAGTTTTTGTTTTAAGCTTTACTCTTTAAATTCATCATTAAAGCTTATTCATTTTTGCAAGAAGTAAGATTTGATAAGAGGACAATGAGGATAATACTTTGGTAAAACACTTATGAGTTAAGTTTTAAGCATAATTGCCCTTTAATAGAATTTTGTTTTATAATAAAAGCCTAATTCATTCTAAAGCATTCAAGACATAACACATATAAATTTTAACATAAATGAAAACATACATATTCATTTTTCTTATGTTGAGATATTTCTTTCTTATTCTTGTCTTGATTGTGTTTCATATATTCATGGCTCATTAGGTTGTATTTTCTTTTAAGTTTATAGTTTCCTTTTTTAAATTTGCATAGTTTGATTAGTGGTTTGATTTCACTTTTGGTCTAGAGTTTGATTTGATTGGTTTTTATTTATTCTTAGTTTGGATTGGATTTTGGGGTATTTCCAACGTATATATGATGGAAAATCTCTATTAAACTACACCAATTGGTTTACATGGGGAAATTTTTACTCTACCATTTTAATAGGATTTCATTTATTTAAATGTCATCTTTATTAAGTTTTCACTCTCTCTCACATCAACTGTTAGCCATGGGAAACATTAAGATGTCTTTCAAGTATTATAAGTTTATCTTTATAAAGGAAAGAATTCCCTACATTCTTTACTTTGAATCTCTCACATACCCCTCCACATATAAAAGCCTCTACTTTGGTAGATAAAGAGAAACCAGTGGGGTCAAATTCAATCGGTGTAGCATCCAGTACTTCAAGCTAAAGAGCCTCCTATACCACCCCGCTCTTTTCACCTAATTGCTAAAAAGTAATTTTCCAAATAAATTTATCAAAAGGGTGGTATAAGAGAGTTGAAAGAACATTTGTGTGGGAAATGTGTGTAAACCCATTGGGGAACTGAACAGGCCTGTTGGTAGCGAGTAAATGCACACATGGTACTTAGACAACTTTGTTGAGGTACTGAACAGGAATGTTGGCAACGAAACAATGTTAGGAAAAGAGGTAGTTTTATAACAAATGCATACTAATTTTTAATTACCTCCTAGCTATTTTTACTATCCAATAGTAGAGATGTGATTAAAAGTTAAATTCCCTATATTTGGATTCATTGTTTTGGAACTAGGTGTTCAAGTACTTTCGTATAAAAGCTTATTTTACTTTGATTATGTTTTAAGTGGGATCCTTGGAAATGGTATCGTTTGCGAGAAATTTTCGAAAACTTTCATTTCGATCTTTGGTAAATTTAGTCCTATCACCTTAACCAGAGATAATTGCTTCTTCCCCATGTGTCGCCAATTTTTGTGGTGTACAACAACCCTCCCAAATTTGTGTTTAACGTCAATAATAAAATTTGGGTCCCCTTTATTTTCCGAAGTTTTTTTTTTAGATTGGTTTAATTTTTTGTTGTAAATATGTTTGATAGTTTGATCTTATTTGAGCATCAGTGCATTTGAAATATTTTCAAGCTAAACATTAATTCATTTTTACAAAGGAATTGCATATTTTGACCCCTATCTATATCGATTTAGCACATGGTTCAATTACATAATGTTTTCATCACAACCTCTTTATTTTCAGGTTTATTTTGGCTATGGTCTAGTTTGAAATATGTAATTCAAAATTCCATACATTACCATGCTTTTCATATTATTATCTTAGATCACATCATTCAAACTTACGTTCTTGATAAGGCTTGAGTATTGCTACATAATTTGTTGAGCTAAGAAATCCCTATCTTTTGTCCTAAGTTTCATTAGATTTTATTATATGATTTTGGATTAAAGTTAAGTGATTTTAGTTGATATTATGTAAAAATCTAATTAATTAAGTCATGTCATAGCTCATGTTCTAAACTTTGTGTAAAGATTTATTTTTTCTTGATTCGTGTCACAAATCCTTTAGGAACTATGTCTATTATTATTCGATCTATCATAATAATGTTCATTGGTAATAGTTAGTATTACTATTCTCTATAATCTAATAAGCCAAGAGTTGAAGTAGCCATCAATAATCTATGCATGCGTACATGGTACCGAGACAACTTCGTCAGGGTGTTGAACAGGCCTACTGGCAACAAAGCAATGTCGAGAAAAGAGGTAATATTGTAACATATGCATACTAATATTTAATAACCTCCTAGCTATTTTTACTATCCAATAGTAGAGATGTAATTAAAAGTTAATAAATGTTCTCTATATGTGGATTCATTGTTTAGAGCTAGACATTCAAGGACTTTCATCCTTAAAAGCTTATTTTGTTTTGATTATGTCTTATGTGGGACTCTTGGGGATGGTATAATTTTAGAAAGCTTTTATTCCGATCTTAGGTAAATTTAGTCCTATTATCTTAACGAGAGATAATTGCTTTGTCCCCATGTGTCGCCAATTGTTGTGGCCACAACATCCCCCATAATTTTTTTTGAAATTATTATGGATCCCTCCATATAAATTTTGTTAATATCGCTTTCTAGAATGTTTTGTTTTGGATTATTTTGAGAGATTTTATTTTGATTTTATTTTAGTTTTGACATCTTCATTGCTTTTATTTTTTTGCAAGCATTCCAACGGTTCAAGTTTTGCCTTATTCCAACTTACGGTTTGAAACATATCCTTGATCAAAAGTTTGGTCAATTTTTCACCGCCTAGGCATAAAATATGTATTTTATTTCTTGAAAATAAAATTAATGTTAATATGTAAATAAGTTTTTATTTTATTTAACCTTAATTAATTAAGTTAATTGTTAGTTAAATTTGATTTAATTTTTATTTTTGTAATGTGTGTGTGTGTGTGTGTGTGTGTGTGTGTGTGTGTGTGAGTGTTGTAATTATAACATAAAATGTAGCAAAACAAAACAAAATTAAATTAGTTTTGATGATTCAACTTTGACAAGTGATATCTTGAGTTTTACTTAATGAAATGAGATAAATAAGAACTCGTTGAAAATATATTTGCATGGAGAACAATTTGAAAACATTAATTCAAGCAAATTCGGAGATTTACTATCCCAAAAAATCAACAGAAGTGAAGGCTACGAATTTGCAACTAAAATTAGTTCTGAATTGGTTTGGAAGATTTTCTTTGGCCAAGAAGATTGGATCGTGGTTATTCATTTCCATATTGTTTCATTGCTATATTATCTTTACAAGAAGAAAGGAACAACATGGATTTTGTTATTAATTTATTAAGTTGAATTCTAATTTGGTAATTTGTTTTGACATATTGGAAATCGCGTCCATTTTCAGGAGGTGATTTTGTAGATCGATGTCCTAAAAACCAGAGAAGAATTTCACCAAATGGTTGAAAACCCACTTTCAAAATGGGTGGTTTAACCTCTCATGCAAGTTGTTTCCTTAGAAAATCAATATTTTGGGAGAAATCCTATCGGATTCAAACGAAACTTTTTAGAATTGTTGTTGCTGCGAATTTTCAGGAGGTGATTTTGCAAAGTCATTTCCACCCAAACGATGATGAGTCTATCCAAACGGTTGAAAACCCATCTGTAAAAGAAGTTTATTTAGCTAAAATCTAAAGTATTTGCAAACAAAATAATATCTTGGAAGATATAGTGAGTTTTTAGAGGGGGGTTTTCCCGAATTTAGTATTTTTCCTTTTGAAATTCTGTAGCTAATAGTGAATTTGACCTGGAGGTGGAGAGGAAATGTAATTATATAAAGAGCTCTAAAAATAAGTTGAGGGGGTTCCAGATCTGAAACTTGAGAGTGGAAATTATGCAGGAAGATACTTTCAATGGCACTATTGTAAGAGAGATATATTTTATGTAGAATAGGTAGAGTTTTGATCTCTGAGAGGAGAGGAATTTTCACTATTGTAAAGTTGCTTCTTGAAGGTGTTCAGGACTCAGAGGACTGTATAAAAACATTTGGAGCTAATGATAATAAGTTTTCACTTCTCTACACTATTGTATATGATTTGTTGACTTGTTATTATTTCTTTCATGTTTCTTTCAACCTGGTTACAATTCTATGACAATTAGTATATCATTGATCAATATTAGCACTATTGTTAGTCTTCTTAATTTTATGTTAATTGTCATTCTGTTTAAAGCTATCTTTGCAGGACTAGATAGGTTCAACCAGAGTTTATGAAGAATTCATGGAGACTTATTTGGAATTACTAAATAACTATTTATTGGCCTAGTACAAATTTGGCTCGTTACATCTTGTATTGAGTTAAAGGAACTACTTCCTTAGTTCGATATAAATCTTATAATGGATTCATTCATGTGATTGGATTTGGGTATACGCAAAAAATTATTTGAATAACTATTTATTAAGATCGTTTCATTGTATATCTGCTTGAACAACTTATAATTTGTCAAAATAGTTTGAGAGTTATAACTAACACTTAACCCCAGATTCAATCATAGTCTTTTCCCCTTCTTACTTAATACTTTGCTCTTTATTAAGAGTAAGGCTATCCTTTTCTTATTCAAGATAGGTTTTCCTTTTGTTCACTTGTATCTTGGGATTAATCTGCATTTGCATTTAGGATAATTTTATTTCATTTTCTTAAGTCTCCTTTTGAAGGATCAAGCTTCATTGTGGCTAGACTGAGCCCTGGTTTCGGTTACCTTAAGGGGATCCTCTTTTCCAAAGTAATAACATACAGGTGATTCATTTCGCTTCAATTTGTTAATAATAATAATCTACTATAATGCACTAACAAGTTGAAGGCCTTGTACATAGACAGTTTTATATACAAGATAAATTAGGCTAAATTAACTTTAGGCTAGTCTTAGGAGAAGGGTAATTGGACCCATTTTAACCAATCAGAATCACCATTCCAAGCGGATAAGGGCCTAATTGGGACCCTGGTCGAGTGATTTCTCCAATGTTGATTATGGTCATTTTTTGCCATCAACAAATCCTCATCTCCTTCATGAAGGGAAATATTATTGAGTCCCATGGTTGCTTTTTTAAGAACACTATATTTTTGTGATCCTCAACTTATCACACTTTTCAACTGGAATGTTGGATTCTTAGTTGGTTGTTCTTCTATTGACTTGTCTGTCAGTCAATATTTTGACGAATGGTATGTTAAAAGTAATTATTGTTTGTTTTCTCTATGAGTTACTTCTTCAGTCTGACAACTTTGGTCTTTATATTCGACGGTTCGTTGTTCTATTAGATTTTGTTCTCTCAATAAGAGATTTAGCAGGGGTACAAGGTCCATGAGATCCTTGATTTGAATTAGTATTTTATCGACTTCATTTATTTATGGCTCGACAATGAGTGTGTCGCGTAAATTCCCATGCTCGCTAGTTCTATACCATAATCTTGCAAATTTTTCATCGGTCGGAAATCTATGTTGAAGGAATTCTCTAATTCGAGGGCTTGTTGCTTGAACTGAAGGAGTGCATATTGTCGGTCCTGACTCTTCATAATCCATGCTTTTGTCTTGGTTTTCCAATTGATGGGCACCCATGCTAGCCTCTATCAACTATGCTTGATTACTTTTGTCGGGGATCGTCACGGTTTTTTTTATTTCCAGCTTTGGTCGATTTCTTTCAGACTCAGACTTCTCACACGCTCTATCGGGTTGATCTCCTCCAACCATTTTTCAATTCGATTTTCGGTTGTTCCATAGGTTACAAATATCCTCTTTTTTCTTTCGTCTCTTGTCCCACTCCAATTTTTGGATGTTGGACATTTTTTTGTAAATTTGTTTCCCTCTCGAAGAAATTTATGCTTCAGTCGAACGAACGTTGGTATGCTCTTTTATTATGGCATCTCTCGGATTAGCCAACCCTCAATCGTCGCCCCGACTTACTTGGAATCGGTGAAGATGGCCATGTTTATTTGCAAAAAAAGTAGTCTCGGGCTTGTTTTGTATCTTTGCACCTTGCATCTAGGAATTCGACCCACTTTTCATCTCTTTCTTCCCAGTTGTTATTTTGTGGTGGTGTACCAAGTCAAGGTCGGAGTTCAACAATGTTGCCTACTCCTTTGTTGAGAAAAAATTTATGAAGCAGTCTGGGGATGGTGCACAAAAATGCGTCGTGTAGCTCCGTGTAGAATTTGTCTTTTATTATGTTGAGGGATGTTCGATCCTCAATAGTTTGTTCTGTTATGTAATCTTCGGAAATTATTTCAACCCACTCGTGCAGGTTCGTTCGACCTCTGTTTGTAAGTTTGAGTGTTAACTTTTCGTCGGGAGTCAATTTACGCATTACCGGATTTGTTGATGTATTCAAACAAGCATTCTCGGATAGCTTCTAGAAATATTTCGTGTGTCTCCAAGAAAAATTACAATCATTCTTCTGCTATTGATAGGTTGTTTCTTCTTGCGTAATTCTTAATGTAATTTTCAATTTTTCGCTCCCACCATTCGCGTATTTCTTGTAAAGTTATCATCTATGTGATCTTATGCAATCCCAGGTTCAGAACTACCGACAACAAAACCAATGTTGTATTCTAGGAAAAAGTAGGGGAGTGTTACCACTAGTTCAATACATAAGCAATCATAGAATCACATATAGATACATATAGATAGAGACATACACAAAGTATTGGAAGCCCAAAGAACAACACTTTATTAGATAGATGAGTCAATATATCACAATGGATACATCTTCTCTGATACATGCTTGTATATTAATACCTACATATTCAGTTAACAAGTAGTTGTAACTACTTAATTGTCTGGGTCGATCGGTTAATAGAACCCTCGACCGAATTATATTTTCGGCTTCGACTTCGACAGTCAACCGACTAACTCTTAGTCGATTGTCAAGTCTAGTTGACAGAGTCAACTAGCCCCTACAATAGTAGCCCATTAAAGAAAATGAAGGTTGTAGTGAAAAAAAAAGGGATATGCAAGGCGAACTTGGAACGATAGTAGCAGATATGAGAGCTTGAAAATCGCAACCTACTTGAAGATTAGTGGATGAAGGAGTCAAGAAGCATATCAACAATGAGTGAAGGTTTCTTTGAGTCATGGTCGTCTACAATTTGTATTTTCAGTGAGTAACAATACACAAAATCTGTGTATAGATCACCCCTCTATATTTATCTCTGGAGCCTAATAAAATCCCCATTAAATGTTGAAATATGTGATTTAGTATGTTGGTATGTTAACTCATTTTTGTGGTTTATTGAAATTACTTGTTGCATTCTAATGGCTACTTTATAGATTATTAATATTTATTGAGTAGTTAATGAGCCAAGAGCTTAGTATTTATGTTAAGTGGGAGATTGTATTCATGTTACAGTGGTGTAATGGTGGATACACATCCTAGCAACTCTCTATGCTCCATTGTTGGGTGATTTCAGAGATTGGAAAGTAACAATTTCAATTCTGGAGTTGTTGCTATTAATTTGGGAGTTGCTAAATTGGTATATAGATATTTTGGGGGATTTCTCTCTCTTCTAGGGTCACCCTCTCACTCCTAAGTCAAATTGGTATTGTTGGGTGTCTTTCCTTTTCCCATGGGCCATACACAACCATCTATTGCTTGCCAGTCATTTTTCCTTTGCCCACAGGTCATCCACAACATTTTGTTTCTTGTTGCTCATTTTTCCTTTACTCGTAGGTCGTCCACAACATTTTATTTCTTCTTGGGATTTTTTCCTTTTCCTACAGGTCGTCCACAACATTTTGTTTCTTGTTCGGATTTTTTCCTTTTCCCACAGGTCGTCCACAACATTATATTAATTACTAGATGTTTTTCCTTTTCCCACAGGCCATCCTTGACATTTTATTAATTGTTAGGAACTTTTCTTTTTCCCGCGAGCAATGTTTTCCTTCCATGTCCTCTCTCACACTCTCCTAGAGGTTGCATGTCCATCCACTCTAAGTGAATCACCTATTGGTTGACTCATTCTTGTGTTTGAGCATATGTTTATTTGTTGGTTGACTTATCTTTGGTTGGATGGAGCAAGATTTATAGTTTTTGACTTTGTGATGGTCTCTTTTCTTAGCATTGAGTACCACATCCCTTATCTTAATTTTAAGCACATGCGTTGCTTACTTATGAGTGTTGAGATACTTGCCTATGTTTTGTGTGCAATGAATATTGAGTGTTGATTTATCATACTTACGTTAGTTGCAAAGAGAAGTGTTCTCATAGTTATTTTGTTTATAATATGAGTGTGAATAGAATAGCTACTATTTATTGAAAGAATCGAAGATATTTTTTGTGTGAATGAGTTATAAACATTTCTTCGAAGTGATAATACAAGGTAGGTCAAGTTCATCACTCAAGGCTTCCTTTCAATCTCACATGGTCATGGAATAAGAGACACAAGTTGCCAATCTGAATTATAACAATTGTTAGTGTCTTTTCCTTGGAAGCACTTAAAGAAACCACAAGGACATTTTCCAATTGCTTAAAAATCCATGTTGGTGTAATGGACAAGCTATAAGCATACCATTTACAGATCATATGGTATCAAAGTAGGTTCATCAAATACCTTGAAGCAGCTACCATGGGAAAAGATTTAAAGAAGGAGAATTTGTAAGAGTTGGGAGACTTCAATAGGAATAGCCAAGAGGAAAGTCGGTATTGGAGGCAAAAAGTAGATGAGCTAGAAAAATAACTTGCCAAGCACCAAGACTCCTTCACCACCATGAGGGAAAATTACACAGGAGCATATTGCAACTCTTGCAATTGGGAGAGAAATTCACTCAATTGGATAATTGGCAAGAGGAGAGGTTTGCTAAAGTGAGTGCTCTGTTGTACCAAGACTTTGCAGTGAAGGAATGGGCCTTGAAGGAGATAGAATTAGTTGTCTAAGAGACCAAGAAAACCCCTTCCATTGCCACTACGGAAGATAGCACCATGTTGGAGTCAAACATGGTAAACTCACCTTCCAAGACCCTTTCTCAAGAGACATTTGGTAACTTTTAAAAGCACACTAGAGGCATCAATTCCAAGATCATGAGGAAAATGGGATATGATGTCCAAGGGCTAGGAAAGGAAGGCTAAGGGATTTTGATTCCCATTGTAGCTCAACAAAGGCCCGATTATGAAGGCCTAGAATTTAATGGACAAGAAGCTAGCACAAGTACAACTCAAGCCACTTTTGTCAAGGCAAGAGGAACTAGAAAAGAAGCCATTCCCATTTAGGAAAAGGAAGCTAGAAAAGGAGTGTGCAACAAGCCACTCAAATCTACTTGTAAAGGCTTGGAAGAGAGCAGCAAAGAGATGATTCCACCATCTATATATGCCCCAACTCTTAGGGGACCAAGCAATCGAACTAGAAAGCATCATCACAAATTGAAAAGGTATGGCATGGTTTGTTTCTATTGCAAGAAAAGGGGTCATAAGGCTAGGAATTGTTGGCACTCTAGAAGGCAAAGCAACCCATTCAAGAATTATTTCCAGTAGTGTATATTGACAGGGCATTGGGAGGCCAAATGTTGGAGGCTTCACCCGAAACTCCATCCCAAGAATCAAACAACCAAGAAGAAAGCTTGGAGAATCAAGGTCAAGGGTAAAGAGGAGTTTCTTGCACTTGCAACCCAAGGAGCAGTGGTTGACCAACAACCTATTGTAGAAACAAGTTTCATCTATATCCATGAAATGGATAGCAAGCTTATTCCAAAGGCAACCTCTATTCAACTCCTATGTTCCATCATGTAGGTGGAGGCACCCTTTCTTGGAGATTTGTCAGAGATTGTTTGATGGAAACATAAGAGGTAGGCACCCAAATGCAAAGAAGAATAAGATTGAAGGAATTTTAAGCTTTTGGGGACCAAAAGCCTATAAATGGGGAGGTGTGATATGAATTGCATCCTTTCCAACCCTCTTGTAATTTTGTAATAAGCATGTAATTGTTTTATTTTATTTTATTTTGTCTTTTTGGAAAAATTGGAAGTGGAAATGAACCATTGTGATGGTTGGCCTTCCAAAGGCAGCCCATTAAAGAAAATGAAGGCTATAGTGAAAAAAACAAGCGAGATTCAAGGAGAACTTGGGAGGACTGTAGCATAAATGAGTACTCACAAAATGGAAACATGCTTGCAGATCAACGGACTAAGGAGTCAAGGAGCCTATCCACTATGAGAGAAGGTGTCTCCGAGCCATGGACATCTACAATTAGTATTGTCGATGAGTAACAATACATAAAACTTGTGTATAGGTCACCCCTCTGTATTTATCTCTAGAGCCTAATAAAATCCCCATTAAATGTTGAAATATTTGGTTGAGTATGTTGTTGTGTTAACTCATTTTTGTGGTTTATTGAAGTTACTTATTTCACTGTAATAGCTACTATGTAGATTATTAATATATGTTGAGTAGTTAATGAGCTAAGAACTTAGTATTTTTGTTGTGTGGGAGATTGTATTCATGTTACAGTGGTTTAATGGTGGATACACATCCTAACAACTCTGTATCCTCCATCGTTGGGTGATTTCGGAGATGGGAATTCAATGGTTCACATTCTGAAGTTGTTTCTATTAGTTTGGGAGTTGCTAAATTGGTATACAGAGTTGTTGGGGGATTTATCTCTATTCCAAGGTCGCCCTCTCACTCCCTGATTCAAATTGGTATTGTTGGGTGTCTTTCCTTTACCCATTGGTCGTACACAGCCATCTATTGCTTGTTGGGTGTTTTTCCTTTTCCCACATATTGTCCACAACATTTTATTGCTTGTCGGGCGTTTTTCCTTTGACCACAGGCCATCCACATCGTTCTATAAATTGTTGTACATTTTTTCCCACAGACCATCCTCAACATTCTATTAGTTGTTGGGCATTTTCCCCTTGCCCACAGACAGTGTTTTCCTTACACATCCTTTCTCACACTCTCCTAGAGGTTGCACATCCCTTCACTATGAGCTACTCACATGTTAGTCAAGTCATTCTTGCGTTTGAACATATGTTTATTTCTTGGTCAAATTATCTTTGGTTGACTGGAACAAGATTTATAATTTTTGACTTTATAGTAGTCTTATTGCTTAACATTGAGTGCCACATCCATGTGCTTAATTGTAAGCACATTCATTGCTTACTTAAAAGTGTTGAGTTGCTTGCCTATGTATTGTGTGCAAAGAAGAGTGAGTGTTGAGTTATCATACTTACCCTGGCTACAAAGAGAGGTGTTCTCGTAGTTATTTTATTTCTAATTTTAGTGTTAATGGAACAACTACACTATATTG
>ML781604.1:79900-101072 GCA_009831015.1 Picea engelmannii | reverse complement strand
TGTGTGTGTGTGTGTGTGTGTGTGTGTGTGTGTGTGTGTGTGTGTTTGAATAAAATATGATGTGTACATGTACTAGTGATGTGGAACAATCCTGGTGACATGGATTGGTAGGGTGGCATGGAGGCATCAGAGTGTTTTTAAGTGGAGGCAGGATGTGTAGGTGACAGCCATGAGACAGGGTCCATAGTGGCAAGGGCAGGAAAGTCAACAAACACAGTTTACATAGGCAAGTGAGGTATTTTTTTAGAAAGGCCACATATCCTTCATAATCATTGTTGGGGAAACACATGTCCTCTAGGTGGTAAGTGGTTTATGAAGGATATAGTCATTTTAACCAATGGCAAGTTATAGCTCCGCAATTGATCTTAGTCATTAATCTTAGATCAAGCACGAGAAACATATGCACCAATATAGGGATGTCAAAGATGGGACCCTTTCCCATCACATCGGCCAATATAAACATGTCAAGTGGAGGATGAAAGGTCAAAGTAGGACCCCTTATCACATCCATGTTCAGGAATGTGCCAGATGAGAGGAAAGGACAATCGGGTACAAAGTGGCCCACAAATTAATTAATAATCATAATAAAGTAAAAAAAATAAAGAGGAATAAGGTAAAGTGAGCCACAGAGGACTGAAATGGAAAGTGGGAGGCCAAGGAGATGACATGGTCATATCAGAGGCTAACATTTGGACACTACAACCACATCATCAACAAAGTGTCATCCCACGTCAACAAAGATAAAATAGGGTTTAAAAAAAATTAGAACCAAAATCTTATTCTAGCCATAACAAGAGTAAGGGAGCTTAGATTCAAGAAAAAATTTAGGTGTAAGTATGCAATGTTGAGGACTATAAAAGTGCGAGTGAGGTTCATTGGCTAATTTGGCTCTAGTTTTTTAGAAAATGTATATTAGTGATTTTCAAATAATAGGGTGGTACTCACTAATAGAGGCCCTGTTATTGGTGAAATTTGGACAATGAGTAATGAGAGAAGACATGAAGAAACCTAGTGGAGAAACTGGTCAAATTCCAAAGGTTTTGGAATGGAGATGGAGAAAAATTCCAAAATCTACTATTCTAAGAGACTTTTTGGTGATTTTTGGAATCTTCAGTGGAGGAAAAGGGACCCAAGATCACTATTCTGAAAAAAATAAATTATTTCTTGACATTTGATGTCCACAATAATCTAGACAACTTTGTCTTACTAATTTTTTTCCAATTTTGCTCCATTTCAGAGATAGTTGTTTTGGCTAAAAATTCTAAGTTCGGGGAAAGTGCAAAAAGGGCAAAGTTGACAATTCTAGATTGATGCAGAAATTGAAGCATCAAATCATTAATCTGAGAGTTGTTGTGCACTCACAATCATGAGTATTATCTGTGCCCAATATAAAAAAAAAAAAAAAAAAACTTGGTTCCCGCTAGATTTTATTTTATAAATGGCAGAAGTTGGCCTTTAAGCTTAATTATAGTAGTGTCAAAAGTGCACAAATTGAACAAAAATGGTAACTTCAGAGAGCCATAACTTTCAATTCAGAGCACATAGTTGAGCATGGTTATATCCATTTGAAAGGTAATTCATAGGATAACATGATATAATGTTTAAGTTCTGAAAATATGGATCTAGTTATTTCAAAAGGTTGCAAGAACAAGACCTTTGAGCTTCACTTAACAATGCAACTATTGAATGTGGAAGACTTCCAAATAATCTTTATATTTGGAAAAAGAGTTTAAGATGGTAGAAGTACACACTAGAAGTGAATATTGGGCATGGAAGGTTGCATATACTTCTTGATGATGCTTATGTAATGGTGTAGAGGTGCATTAGGAGGTGCAACAACATGACAATGAAAGAAGGGTTGGTTTCTTAATATCAAGGTAGTGTTGTTAATGAGTTATTAAGAGAGTGTTATGCCAAGATCTATTAACAAGGTGATCAAATGACATGAATGAATATTGTTAAGGTCTATTGCAGATCTGGTTCTAGGTTCAATCCCAAAGAATACATGAACCAAAAAACCCATTGTCTTAAAAAAAAGGAAAGAAGGCATACATATCATATTTATTGTAATTAATAAGTGAAATTCATATTACAGAGGAACATCTAGAGAAGGATTTGTTCATGCAGTTGAATACTATATGAAACAAAGAAATAATAACATGTGTAAAGAGACACAAGAGCTCTTGGTTATTGGACTTTAGTATTCTATGCTAGAAGAGAATGTTTAGAAAAGGTATGGAAGATACCAGCAAGTAGATATGATCTGGATTTATGTAGGAACACAATGAAATACAGAAATACACATAAACACAGAGATGCAGCGGAAATAAGACTTCATTTCATTAATAAAAAATGACTGAAATATGCTTACAGACATAATGGAAATAAACTATCTAGGGTGTTGGTAGCTTATCTCTGATATGAGATGTGGCGGCTACTGGCCTTTGAACTGTGTTACAACGAGGCTCGAAGGCCTATTATTATTGAGAAACAATGGAAAACCCTAAACATCCAAAGACCTAACCCTAGGATATGAAACGCCAAGACTATGGGCCCTGTTTGGGTAAGTTGGTACATCAACTTCCCGAGGATGTAACTTTGGCATACGATCGTTGTTTGACGCATTCCATACCCCGTTAGAAAGATCTATCCGAGGACTACAACTTTTATCCATGTTCCTCCCCGTTTTCCCAAAAAACGTCGTTTAAGGCCTCAAAACGACTCCGAAAGTTCAGGACCTGAAAAACTGCTAAAAATAGTAAACTGTGTGGAAACTGAAAAACTGAATGAAGCAATGGTGTGGGTCCAAGTGGAATAGGTGGATGGCCACCAATATCCACCTGGATCAAGATAAGAGAGTTATGAGAGAGTCATGACCATTACAGTTGGTTATTGTGTATAGCTAGGAAACCATGACAGGAATAAGAGGAATGAGAAAAGTTAGCAAGTGAAGAATGAAATCAGTATGCATAAAAAGGTAAGGTATGCTTCTTAACCCTTGAATATATATAAAGAAATTAAATTAAGTAATAATGGTTGCAAAGCATGTTTGCAAAGAATAATGTGAAGGATGTTGGTAGGTTAGAGAAAATATGCCAAGGAAAAGATAACAAGGACTTCATGAGGTGATGTGTGGCTCATGGGATGGGTGAATCATCTCTATGGGAAAGTGTATGAATGCTTGGAAGAGTTGCAACCTATGAACCAACAACTAACATCTAAGGAATTCAATGCAATAAATCCACCTGTAGTATGAAAGTGCATAGTAGAAGCATGGTACAAAGTGAAAAGAATTATTTGGAAGAAATAATGAACACTCACTCACTTTAAAGATGCCAATGGAGGAATAAACACTCCATTGTCTACGGATTGGTTTTGAAGGATGAATTAGACTTAATAGAGAACTAATCACTAAAGTGAAGAGGAATTTCATAATCGAACAAATTCCATGGACAACTAGAGATAATGGAAGAAAATTACATAATGTGGATGTTTAAGCTGGTTGGAAGAGATTATAGCACTGAGGAATAATTCTATCACTAAATGATCATGATCAATGAGGAATGAAGGTTTGGAATGTTGAGTGCATTCCAAGTGTATAAATGGATGACAAATCAAAGAACAACATAATAAGTATAGTGATTTCTAGAGTGAAAATATTAAGAAGAAATGTGAGAAGGAAAGCATATAAGTGATGAAAAGTCCAAGGAAGGTAAAGTTGAGAAAAAATGACCTAGAAAGGAAGTAGATGTTGAAGGTGTAATACCAATATGATATATGGGCTACAAAGTAAAATGGCCAAGTTGGACTTAGCTATAAGGTGCTTAGAAAAGGAAGCAACCATGATAAGAGTGAGAGCATAGGATGTGAAAGAATCCAGTGGGATTTGAGGACAACTAAAGATAGCAAAGGAAGCTTGAAATTGCTACATAAAGCTACAGGATGCTGATGACATTGTTGTAGGAACACATGATGAGTATGGCCAATAAGGAAGCCATGATAATGAGGGAGAATTTCTTAACTCATATCTTGCTACTTTGATATTTTTTTTAATATTCAAAGAGTTTTTATATGTTAATAAGTTTAAAGCATAGGAATGGTGGAAATGTTGAGATGTATATGCACTAGTGGGCATGCTAAGAAAGTTAATGATTGGTGAATATAGATATGTTTTTAGTGCATATGGAAATGTTTGGGCATATAAATAACATGCTTATAGACTAAGAGTAGTTTGTTGTTATATATGAAATAAAAATGTTATGATGATTAAATAAGGCTAATGGTGATTATGTAACCAAGAAAAGGTTGATAGCATGGTTGAAGATGATGTTGCATATGGTAGTCAACCTTATGAAGAAAAGGTGAGGAAAACAAAATGATGATCAAGAGATTGGTGAAGGAGTATGTGAACCTCTACAAGACGCCAACAGACCAAGTAACATTCAACAAATTGATGTCATCCATACAGGTACGAATTTGGTGTGTTTATGTTGCATCGATGCTAAAGGCAATTTAGGTAAGAATTCCCTTAGTTGGGCTTCGATATTTGAATTGATATGATTAGGTAAATTGAACGCATTTATATGAATGATATCCCACTTGGTGTGGTGTAGATGGAAGGCCTTGTATATATAGATTTTTTATTCGTTGAATGCATTCATATGAAATAAATCGCATGCCATGTTGTGTTGGTTATGAGTTAATAACCAAGGCAAGTCATGAGATATAATCATGTTATAGAAGTGAATGAAATCACAACTAGCCATGTGTGAGGCCATAATATGGTTAGATATGGAAATATTGTAGTGCCACACAAGTGTCTAATGGTCTCCCTACTTGTATTAGTGTCCTAGACTATAAACTTCTCGCCAACATTGAGAGCATCATTAGAGGGGAAGGGTTCCCGAGGGACTATAGAGTAGAGAAAGGAAATGCCTTCTAGTGCACCCAAGGGACTATTTAGTAGAGAAGGGGTATATACATGGTGTTGTGTTGGGCTAAAGAGGAAAGTGTCCAAATGGTCGATCAAGTATTTTGGAGGTTGTAACACACCCATGGTGTGGCGTTAAAATTTCGCTCTTCTTAGGAGAATCAAAACCCTCGTTCAGGGTTTCTATCCCATTCTACTCTTCCAGAGCTTTCCAGCCACAGTCTCCATGCTCTGAACTGAGCTCATAGCTGGCAGGTAGCCTCTCCCAAGTTCTTCAGGTTCTTCCATCCATATATACTCACATATGATCGCGGGCTATGACCAGACGCCAAGACAACCACCGCGTGAATCCTCCGGAGTGGCAAATCTCTGAAGTTCACAATTCGACATTGTGTATCCTCAAGGATTTTGATGACCTTGATTAACTTCAAGACTTCGACGTTCAGGAGTTTCGAACGCTCCAAAGGCTTTTCTCCCCGCATAAATCCATACCCATAGTTACAGATTGAGCGCCACGCATCCCTCATGATCGACGTTTATGATCTACTTCAGGACTTCAACGTTCGAGAGTTTCAAACACTCCAAACCCTTTTTCCTCCGAAGTACTTCGTACCTGGAGTTAGAGATCAAGCACCACGCATCCCTCATGATCGACAACTATGATCTACTTCCGGACTTCGACATTCAGGAGTTTCAAACACTCCAAAGCCTTTTTCCTCTAAAGTACTCTATACCTGGAGTTACAGATCGAACGCCACGTGTTTTCCCCAATCAATGATCGATATCTATCATTTTTCCCACTTTGGGAAACTTGCAGTTAACGCTTCTCTCTTTCCTCTGAAGTGCTCAGTACCCGGAGTTACAGATCGAGTGCCACGTGTTTTATTCCAATGGACAGTTCAGATGAACTCTGGCTCTCCGACCTTCAGAAGTTCTTGTTCAAGACACTTCCTTTTCTTCTGGAGTAACATTCCTCCAAAATGGTAGATCTTCTGGCACGCACCCCTTCCAACGGACGGCTAGGATGACTTTGGGACTTCGACCTTTAGAAATCCTTGTGCCTTCACACTTCGATTCTCCTGGAGTGCAGGATCTGACGACACCTGTTCCTTTGTCTTAGACGGCTCATATATGCTTCGACTCCCGGCTCTTTGGGAGTTTTGTGATGCAAACTCCTCTTTTCTCTCGGAGTCGGTCAATGTCGGGTTGACCACATCATCAATCTGACAGTCCGAGAGTATCTACGTGACCCCAGAGATCTATGGCTCGTAACTTTCATTTAAGGGTCCCTTGGGTCCCAGTGTGTGCCACTCCGAGAGGGACACCTGGCAATGCCATCACTCAACACATGGGCCCCCACATGAACTCGACATAATACACATGTCCCCTCGATCAAACGGTCGTGAGGGATCCCGAAGGATCCTTAGATCCACGGTCCACATTAACTTCGAGACTTCAGTGGTTTTGGTGTTACCAAACCTCTATCCTCCCAAACTGGTCAATGTCGAGCTGACTATATCGTAAATCTGACGGTAAGGATAATCCCCGGGCATCCTTAGATCTACGACCCAGATTAACTTCGGGACTTCAAGGGTTTTGGTGTTACCAATCATCCATCCTCCCGAAGTGGTCAACGTCGGGCTAACTGTATCATAGATCCAACATATGGGATAGTTGTCAGGCATCCTTGGATCTACAGCCCAGATTAACTTTGGGACTTCGAGACTTTGGGGGAATTCTCCTCCCATATTGCGAATATGCTCGATTCGTCGGGCCCACGAAGTCCGAAGGTTTCTAAGGGTTAACACCCGTGTTCTTTCTCCAGATCCGACGATCGTGAAGAACTTCAGATTCTCCTGAACTAATCTCATCCATTCGTCTTCCAAATGAAATGATCTCTCCTTTCAAGACTTAAATCTCGCTATCCTACCTGAGCTTTTTCAGCTCCTTAAGTACTTAGGTATTTTGCACTAATTCTCCTAAACTTAACACTTAGAGAAATCCTTCGCCCACCCCTTGTGCTAATTTATCAACTCTAGAATTAAAGGGGGTTCTTGATCTCTGCTTGCCTCGCAGAAACTCTGTACATACATGCACTACCTCTCCTGAGATTAACCGACTCCTTCCTTCATAACGACTAGGAGTGTCGGCATGCACACGTGAGGCTATGCCTCAAGGTCAACAAATTCATAGTTCATTTATTTTAACTTGAGCCACCACAGGGCTCAGGCATTTACGTGTACAAGTGAGAGAATTCCTTATTTTATTAAATATACATTTAGGAAGAATTAGAGGGATACAATATAACCATTGAGAAAACATGCATATCCCTACAACATTCATAGTATATACAACTTTAATTCAGAGTCACCTCTTAAATACATAGGATATGAGAATACTTATCTATTACAAGTTGTAGCCAACTAACTGACTGTGGGTGTTCGTCCTTCCACTCAACCATAGGCTCAGAGGCATTCATTCTTAGAACTCTAGCCACCCTCGTGCCAAGCCATGATACCACCAGGGAATTTATGCCAATTCTCATCGATCCTTTCTCTTTCGCATCTTCTGCGAGGTTTATCAGATGTTTCCTTAGCATCAAGCTCATGGCCTTCTGCTCAAGTCGCGTTCTCTGTATACTCTCAGATATCTCCCTCTCTGTCATGGCCTCGACGAGGTTTTTCAGATGCTTTCTCAGCATCAAGCTCGTGGCCTTCCCCTCGTTCTCTGTTGCTAAAATGTTCCTCGCATTATCCACTCTTTTCTTCATATCCTCTTGCGTGCCTCACATGCACATCCCTCCTATCTTGTTTCCTCCTGTCAGAAGGAAACCCGGGTCATTATGGGTCTGCCAGACCCTATGGTACTTCAGGATGACCTTCCGCAGCTAGACCATGCTTCTATTCATGGGGGTGGTTGAGGGTTCAACCACCTGTCCTTTTCTTATTAATTGTTCTCTTATCGTTCTCACATTCTTTCCTCTAGTGATATCATGGCTAGTACTTTCAAGGCTTCACCCCCACAATCAGTTATTAGCAATTAAACAATGATACATTTATAATGTTCCCATGCCACAACATGGTAATCCTAATTAATGATTAATTACAAGTTGGGGGAAACAGGGGTGTTACAATTCCTCTCCCCCCCCCCCCTTAAAGGAACATCGTCCTCGGTGTTCTTTCTCAGTAACACCTGTCATTCCTTTCTCATTCAGCCACTTCAGAAGTATTGACCTTCTTCCTTAGTCAGGTCCTTTTTTTAGACTCTTAATCTTCGTCACCTACCTTCAATAATTCTTGGACAACAAGCACATTAATCATAGTCTCATGCGAAAACATTTTACTGTTGCATAAAATTTCAAGGAAATTTTCATAATCTAGCACAATACTTATCTGTGCAGTTTGTGGATTTGTATCCACGTGGTTGTCTTGTTATCCAGGCTCATTGTTTTTCCTTGACATACCCATTGTGTGCATGATCCCAATCAATAGTTTACAAGAACTATCAGAGTCTCCTCTTCCTTGCAATCACTCACCCTCCAAGCCCAAGCTCAGGCATCCCCTTCTCTATTATACAGTTCCTCGAGTGATCCATCTTGCCTTGCCAAGGTTTTCTCACACAGGAAGAATCCCAGAGACTTTATCGATATTTACAGTCAAGGCATCCCTCAAACTTGCTCTATCAAGGCATCCCTCCGGCTTATGTTACCTCAACACAACATATTCCAGGTGATCATGGCTTATCACAGGGTTCTCATGGCTCAGCACTGGCCTCCTTCATGCTTTTCAGCTAGATATCCTTCATCGTCCTTTCTGGACAGATCTTTTCTTCTCACATGTATCATAGGCATACATAATTCATGAGACATCATCACAATTCTAAATTTCATAATTTTATTGCAAATCTGTCACCAACAAATTTTCCAATTTATTCATTTATTTTCATATCTGTTCTGCACGGAACTAGATTCACAAGCATGGGACTTTCCTCCCCATAGCAGTTTAGCTCAACATGCAATCGGTCTTCCTTATGGGCTTACAACATTGTCATATCTAAGACTCTTTATTCCTACAAGTCAACTTTCCTCAGCCAAACAAATTGTTAGTTTTCATGCACTTTATATTTTCATACGATGCATACTAATAGTCCAAGTCATTTTCATCTATTCAGGGTATATAAAGCAAAAAGGAAATATTATTATTATGTAAGCATCCTGTCAACATACTAAATTTTCGAAGTGCAATTCAAATATTAAATGACTTTAATCAATGTGTCAATGTTCATGGCCACATTCATACCCAATGCACCCTCGCATTGATCTTCAAGTTGCCACACTTGGTGACAAGCACCCTGCTATAGTGTGTTAAAGTTTAACCAACCTCTTCACCATATGGCTTATTCCTCTTCATTCACTCTTACAGCAGGACTATGCTCCCTGCTACAGGCTAATCATGATTCCAAATCAGTGCACATGAAACTAAATGTTTCTATTGAATGTGCCCAAGCATTCTTCCTTCATTAGTAACCAAGGTGCCCACACTCATGGTCACCCAAATTTTCTTTCCTTTGACATCCATACAATGTAAGTAAAATTTTCGGAAGTTCCTCCTTCCTCAATGGAAGGTTCATTGTCTTCCTTTCATGCAAACATGCACTTCTTCGAAGCAATTCCATGCAATGTGCTAGCTATGAGCACCTTTATTCCCATAGAACCAGTCCTCGCGACCATAGTCTAATACATAGTGTTAAACTCTATCTTCCTTGACTGGCCTGGAGGAACTTTGTTTTCTCTCCATGCGACCGAGAGCTATGACCTCGGCTCTATTATTTTCAGGCGCTATCCTTTTGGCTCCCATGTTTAGGCACTATGATCCTAGCTAAACCCCTTGTCTACAACTCGATGGTGTAATCTGTTTTCCCCCAGATCCAACGGCTGCAAGGGATTGCGGAACCTCAACTAGCTCGCAGTTTAATTCTCCTTCCAATCTTCACAATGAATACGGGACGTCCGATATACGATCGGATCCCAAACTCAAAACAACGTTATATTGAATTTAAATTATGGGTATAGGTCTCGACGTTAACCCATGTGCATATGAAATCTCCACAATGATCGTGAGTCGTCAATCTTATCCCTCGATCGATTTTAACCACACAATTTCCAGATAATAATAATGCCAACACAAAAGTGTTTAACCGAGAATTTAGGTTGATACAGAGCTTCGATGTGCTAAATTCAACCACAGAACCCAATCACAGTATGAGTTTTACGCGACATTAATGCATGGGTTCCTTGCAAATTCGCCCATCGATTGTTCATAGATTGGCGGTTCACAACAATTTTGGAATCCCAATATGATCGCTCTTTATCGAAGAGTTCAATATCCGCAATCTTAAAAGTGCTTGCCCAACTCTTTTAATCGTGGTCATTGATTCTCCGCCTCGACAAGATCAACGACGTTGGTTGATTGCGAGCCGTGAACTAGCATGTCCGTAAATTTCACCTTCGCACTCCGCAATGATTCCCAACCATCGATCTTTGTTCACATATTGACAGTTCACAGTGATTGTGGGGCCCAATCTGGAAAGTGTTCGCCCGACTTTGTCTAATCGTGGTCGTTGATCTTCCACCCCAACGAGATCAATGGCATTGGTTGATTGTGGTTCATGAACTAGCATGTCTGTTAGTTTCACCTTCGCGCTCTGCAATGATTCCCAACCATCGATCTTTGTTCACAAATCGACGGTTCACAGTGATTGCGGGGCCCAATCTAGAAAGTGTTCACCCGACTCTGTCTAATCGTGGTCGTTGATCTTTCACCCCAATGAGATCAATGACATTGGTTTATTGCGGGCCGTGCACTAGCACGTATCTTAATTTCACCTTCGTGCTCCACAATGATTCCCAACCATCAATCTTTGTTCACAGATTGAGGGTTCACAGTGATTGCGAGGCCTAATCTGGAAAGTGTTCACCCAACTCTGTTTAATTGTGGTCGTTGATCTTCCACCCCGACGAGATCAATGGTTTTGGTCGATTGCGGGTCATGAACTAGCATGTTCGTTAATTTCTCCTCTGTGCTCCGCAATGATCCCCGATCGTCGATCTAATCAAACGACTAGTGTTTGATATGTTAACTCCAATGGATAGTGAAGTCGACTTGATGATTACGATCGGTCTTCCCTCTAATGAGTGGCTCGCATTCATCTCCTCTGTAAGGTTCTTGAGTATCCTAATTCGATCAAGGTTTTCTTCCTGAATCATACTATACTTGGGTATCTGAGGCATACAAATGCCTTTTCTTAACATGGCTTCAACCAAGCCTATTCAATCAACCATACTCATTTATTCATTCATTAGTCTTCTATTCATTACATGATGCTTTCAAAATGTAATCCATGATTCTTATATATATATATAAGCTTGTAGCTCACTGCTCAGTTTCTCAGCAGTTATTAAGGTTGTGACTCTGATCTCCTGACAGAGTTTTCACACGGTTCTTCCACAGGGAACTCCCTCAGTATGAAACTTCCTTATTGCACGTCCATCACTATATGTGATGGCCTCAGCCTTGAGTTAGCTTTAGTTGTTTACCAAATATTCCATAAGGAATATAAACATGCATCTTTTTCATGCACCCAAATGATGTATCCATACATATTCTGGTTTTGTTAACTTACATCCATGATGTACTTAACCATATGCATAATCAAAAGTCTATGTGTAGCTGCCATGGGTATATTTCACAGCCTACATACATCTCTATTCTAAAATTAGTCAACTCGTGACTGTTCAAACTCATTCTTATGTGATCTTCAATGCATAATCATTTGCCTCTTATCCTGACACAAACCATCCTTGCTTATTTACTCTTTCATTTATTTATACTTGTCTTTCCTGAGGAAATGCAACGCATTCCCCTTAAGTTATCATTCAAAACATAACTTTAATGACTCTTTAAAAAATGGAGTCAACCATGTGTCTATGGTATTCACTTAATCTTGGCAAGTGCAATTCTTGCCTTACATATCACTCATCAAGGCAGCCATATTGTGCCTTTAGTATACATATATCCTTACATCATACATGTGCATCACTTTCATATTTAATATCATCCATAACTAATTCATATTACTATCAAGCTTCATATCAAGAAGCTTCACAATAAATTAAATACATGTACTCAAGCATAAACACCCACAAACCTAACCAAACATTCATCATGCAAGCTCATTGCTTGCACCCTTTCCATGTCATGCATGCACATGGGCATCTCAGACTTCCAGATCCTCCTCCAAGGATATTGTTTCCATCCTTATGACAAGCCTCATAGGGATACTCAACAATGAGTTTCCCTCTCTGTTGAGAGCTTGCAGTCATTCACACAACATTCACATGGAAGTTGAATCAGACATAGTCATAACTAGGTTCCCTTTTTATACGATAACAACTAGCAAGAAAACACTCTTGCCTCAACCTCCCTGTAACATTACCCAACTTATAAATACAATATGGGAAATTATAACCATGCCCAAGGTAGCAGAATCAACCAATTTAGCTTCCAACTATATCTATATGGCTACCATCCACCACTGGATGTCAATATGACCCATTGGCTTTTAGAAGTACCCCAACACTTCCTTTACCACATTCAGGATCAACATTTAGTCAACCATTTTATCTTAATTTTAACAAGTTAATGTCTAATAACAATTAGACTATTCCCTTAGAGCCCAAATGCAATTTCGAATTATGTTACTTACTGAGCATCCTAGTTTAGAAATTCAGAGTATTTTTAGGTCAAGATCGGTCTTGACCATTACACCTAGAATTCTTCCTTCTGTTCATCACAGTCAGGAATGGAGGCCACTCTCCTCCTCCCATAAGAACTCTAGCAGATTAGTTTCCTATCCACCAAGCAAGGGAGGTTGTTGTGATTTCTCACTCAATCACTCTATATTTCTACAGCTCCATTTATCAGCTTGATTAGAAAAACCTTATCCAACAATTCTTGTATCCAGAAGCAAAATTTGTTTCTTAGTTCACTTTGGAACCCAAGAGCTGTGGATGCTCTCCCTTTTCAGGGAATGGTCACCAAACTCATTGCTCTCTTCAGTAGAGGTTTTCTAATCCTCTTAGGAATAGGGTAAGATAAGGTGTTACCCCTTAAAGTCCTCCAGAAATATTTTCATACGACTCGTGCATGAGCCCAAGCAGGCCAAGTGTTGTTGTCGTGCTCTGATACCAATTTGTAACACACCCATGGTAGGGGCGTCAAAATTTCTCTCTTCTTAGGAGAATCAAAACCCCCATTCAGGGTTTCTATCCCATTCTACTCTTCCAGAGCTTTCCATCCAGGATCTCCATGCTCCGAACCAAGCTCAGAGCTGGCAGGTAGCCTCTCCCAAGTTCTTCCTATTCTTCCATCCATCTATACTCACATATGATCGCAGGATATGACCAGATGTCAAGATAACAGGCGCTAAGACAACCACCATGTGAATCCTTCGGAATGGAAAATCTTCGAAGTTCACAATCCGACGCCGCATGTCCTCAGAGATTTTGAGGGCCCTGATTGACTTCGGGACTTTGACGTTCGGGAGTTTCGAACGCTCCAAAGGATTTTCTCCCTAAAGTACTCTGTACCAGGAGTTACATATCAAGCTCCATGCATCCCTCATGATTGATGGTTATGATCTACTTCGAGACTTCGGCGTTCGAGAGTTTCGAACACTCCAAACCATTTTTCCTCCGAAGTACTTCGTACCCGAAGTTACAGATCGAGCACCACGCGTCCCTTGTGATTGACAATTGTGAACTACTTCGGGACTTCGACGTTACAAATCGAACGCCATGTGTTTCCCCCAATCAACAGTCTATATATGTCCTTTGCCTTGCTTCAGGAGACTTGCAGTCAATGCTTCTCTCTTTCCTCCAAAGTGCTCAGTACCCGGAGTTACAGATTGAGCGCCACGTGTTTTATTCCAATGGACGGTTCAATTGAACTCTGACTCTCTGGCTTTCAGGAGTTCTTGTTCAACACACTCCCTTTTCTTTCGGAGTAACATTCCTCTGAAATGGAAGATCTTATGCCATGCGCCCCTTCCAATGGATGAATTTGAGATTCTGGCCTTCAAAAATCCTCGTGCCTTCACACTTCGATTCTCCCAGAGTGAATTCTCTCTGGAGTGCAGGATCTGACGACACCTGTCCCTTTGGCTTGGAGGGCTCAGATATGATTCGGCTCCCGGCTCTTTGGGATTTTTGTGATGCAAACTCCTCTTTTCTCTTGAAGTCAGTCGGTGTCAGGTTGACCACATCCTCAATATGATGATCTGAGAGTATCTACGTGACCCCACAGATCTACGGCTCGTTCAAGGGTCCCTTGGGTCATAGTGTGTTCCACTCTGAGAGGGACACCTGGAAATGTCGTCACTAGACACATGGGCACCCACATGAACTCAACGTAATACAGGCATCCCCTCGATCGAACGGTCATGAGGGATCCCGAAGGATCCCTGGATCCACAGTCCACATTAACTTCAGGACTTCGAGACTTCAAGGGTTTTGGTGTTACCAAACCTCTGTCCTCCCAAAGTAGTCAACGTCGGGCCGACTATATCGTAAATCCGACGGTCGGGATAGTCCCCGAGCATCCTTAGATCTACGGCCCAAATTAACTTCTGGGCTTCGGGGGTTTTGGTGTTACCAATCCTCCATCCTCCCAAAGTGGTCAACGTCGGGCCAACTGTATCCTAGATCCAATGAATGGGATAGTTCATGGGCATCCTCAGATCTACGATCCAGATTAACTTCGGGGCTTCGGGGTAATTCTCCTCCTGTATGACGAATATGCTCGATTCGTTGGACCCACGAAGTCCAAAGGGTTCCAAGGGTTAACACTCGCGTTCTTTCTCTATATCCAACGATCATGAAGAACTTCGGCTTCTCCAAAACTAATCTCATCCATTCATCTTCCAAACAAAAGGATATCTCCTTTTTGGACTTAAATCTCGCTATCCTACCTGAGATTTGTTAGCTCCTTAAGTACTTAGGTATTTTGCGCTAATTCTCCTGAACTTAACACTTAGGGAAATCCTCCGCGCACCCCTTGCACTCATTTATCAACTCTAAAATTAAAGGGGGTTCTCGATCTCTGCCCGCCTCGAAGAGACTCTGTAAATACATGCACTACCTCTCCTGAGCTTAACCGACTCCTTCCTTCAGAATGACTGGGAGTGTCAGCATGCACACGTGAGGCTATGCCTCAAGGTCAACAAATTCACAGTTCATTTATTTTAACTTGAGCCACCACGAGGCTCAAGCATTTACGTGTACAAGTCAGAGAATTCCTTATTTTCTTAAATATACATTTAGGTAGAATTAGAGGGATATGATATAACCATTGAGAAAACATGCACATCCCTACAACATTCATAGGATATCCAACTTTAATCCACAGTTACCACTTAAATACACAGGATATGAGAATACTTATCTATTACATGTTGTAGCCAACTAAATGACTGTGGTTGTTCGTCCTTCCACCCAACCATAGGCTTAGAGGCATTCATTCTTAGCACTCTTGCCACCCTTGTGCCAAGCCATGATATCACCAGGTAATTTATGCCAATTCTCATCAATGCTTTCTCTTTTGCATCTTCTGCAAGGTTTATCAGATGCTTCCTCAGCATCAAGCTCGCGACCTTCTGCTCAAGTCTCGTTCTCTGCATAATCTCAGAGATCTCCCTCTCTGTCATAACCTCGACTAGGTTTTTTATATGCTTTCTCTGCATCGAGGTTGTGGCCTTCGGCTCATTCTCTATTGCTCGAATGTTCCTTGCATTATCCACTCTTCTCTTCATATCCTCTTGTGTGCATTGCATGCACATCCCTCCTATCTTGTTTCCTCCTATCAAAAGGAAACTCGGGTTATTCTGGGTCTATCGGACCCTGTGGTACTTTGGGCTGACCTTCCGCAGCTAGACTGTGCTTCTATTCATGGGGGTGGTTGAGGGTTCAACCACCAGTCCTTTTCTTATTAATTGTTCTCTTATCGTTCTCGCAGTCTTTCCTCTAGTGATATCATGGCTAGTACTTTCAAGGCTTCACCCCCACAGTCAATTATTGGCAATTAAACAATGATACATTTACAATGTTCCCATGCCACAGCATGATAATCCTAATTAATGATTAATTACAAGTTGGGGGAAACAGGGGTGTTACAAAGGTTGTTGGAAGATGTGTTAAGGCATTGGTTAGACCTTCCAACTCATCATGGTGGAATACATGATTTAGGAATGTGTTATTCTTGAACGAATGTAGGAATCCATTGAGTAGGTGTGCACAAGTAGTTATGAAATTGTGCAAGTTGTGGATATACACACATATACATTGGAAAATATGCTTGAATGCATTGTGTGAATGCTTGTTTGCATTATGTTTCATTGAAATTAATATGTGAACAACTGAAATGATGGAATTGCTACTAACTTGTTATTTTGAGATCATTATAGGAGTTGTTGTGAATGTAGTGAAAGAATTGCATGCTAGACTAGTCATATTTGGATGAACTACATGAAAGCTATGTCAGGAGAACAAAGTTATGGAAAACGATGATGACTAAAACAAAGAAATCTTGAGAAGAAGGCCACTGGAACCCTGTGGTTTCCACAAGCTATTGATTAGAGATTGGCAGTGGATGCCTAGTAGTAAGTTGGCACTCTCCTTGCACATGAAAACCTTGGCAAGATGGATTGGCCAAGGGACTATTTAATAGAGAAGGGGATGTTTGAGCATGAAAGGGTGAGTGCGGCAAGGAGAGGAAACTTAAATAAATGGATTTGTTGTGAAATATTC
This sequence comes from Picea engelmannii, assembly GCA_009831015.1. Lineage (NCBI taxonomy): Eukaryota > Viridiplantae > Streptophyta > Pinopsida > Pinales > Pinaceae > Picea > Picea engelmannii. Next base: position 84,282 of record ML781604.1, on the reverse strand, counting down.
ATGCGGCATGAGGATTGAAATCAAGAAGGGTGTGTTAAAAGGGATAGTGAGCTAAACTCTTTCCCATGGAAGCCTTGTGAAGTAGAGAAATAGACATACAGATAAGTATTGAATTAATATTGCATACTTATTTTTTAATACATGCTTATATTGTTGAGTTGAGGAATCCTATGAATACTATCATTATTGCATAATAATGGTTATAACATGTATGTTTTCTTTATGGTTGTTATAGGAACAATTGAAGAATGAAGACATGAATTGAGTACTTGGAAAGAAGAAAATTGAAGATGGTGTTATTCCAAGGCGGGTGGGGGAGTGAAATACCCTTATGAGCATATTATGTGGAACCTGAAGGAGACTACAAGCTATAGCCAATATGTATACTAGACAGGAAAGATATGATGCTCAAGAACAAATCCATGGGACAAATAAATGACCAATAGATGTACTATAGCTCTGAAGAGGCGACATGGGAGCTAGAGGATACAATGTGGAAGAAATAATTGCATTGGTTTTAACATCTTAATGTAAAATTATTGTATATAATGATGATGTGCATTGAGGATGGTGCAAAATCTAGGTCGAGGGGAAGGTAATATCCCCAATTGGATCCTCGTAATAGAAATGTATATGTATACATTGTGATGTGCGTCGAGGGTGGTGCAAAATCTAGGGGGAGGGGAATGTAATACCCCCAATTGGATCCCCAAAATAGAAATGTATTTGTATACACGGTGATGTGTACTAAGGATGATGCAAAATCTAGGGTGAGGGGAATGTAATACCTCGGTTGGATCCCCAGAATAGAAATATAAATGTATACATGACGAAAGGTTGAGAGCATTAGTGGGCACAAATTTTGTTCTTCTTCTACTTCATTTAATTTCCATTCTCTCAACCATTTCACAGTCACAACCTGACAATGCTAGCAATCGAAAGAAAGGTACATCTTAAGGTCCATCATTAAGGGTGAAAGTTGAAGTGGTTTCCTTAGGAGGTAACATTCAGTTTATTTTCTTCATGCATGTATTTACCTACAATTATCTATATAACTAATTGTGTTATGAATGTGGATTCCTTTTAGACAGGGGTGTCCAAGATCTTCACAGTGTCTGGGGCTTCACCTAGTCTATGATTTGATATGTTGCGAACAACACATGGTCTGGGAAAACATCTTATTCACAATAAGAAAAACCAATTGCTAGTATTATTGGGGTTATCTATCTATATATACACTTGCTCAATAAAATTATTGGGTTGTTATGCATGCATCTCTCTCTCTCTCTCTCTCACACACACACACACACATATTATGTCGTTACATGTTTCTTTATGTAGTTGTGTGATTTATTTAATTCCTTTGTTTTTATTTTTTGAAATTGTTGCTCATATGGTTCGATAATAGTTGACTAACATTTATGATTTGTTGTGCATACTTTAGTCTAAATACATTTTAATTCCAATGACTAAATTTTCATGGAATTTCAACATAACAATTATTGATAATTGTGGTAGCATGTTTGTAGCTTGTATATATTTCATTTCCCTCTAATTAGTATGTAGAATTTAGCGTTTATCGGATCTTATTTGTAGCCCTTAATAACTCTTTATAGTTTTTTTCTTGCATTTGTTAGCTTATGTTGACTTCCAACAATGTTTTGCATCATTTGTTAGGACTAGACTTGCATTTTTTAACATTAACCCGTAGAAATCAACCACTAATCTAAGGTGCATCGTAAAATTAACGTGCACATATAATTTGAGGGCTAGTTCCCTTAAGGGTTATGACTTCATTGATTCATTTGACCAACAAATTTGACCACATGGTCAAATAGTTTAGGGCTTTAAGCATCTAGGATTTCATCCATTTCTTCCCCTTGCAAGGCCTACAAGGGTGTTTCTATGTTTTGTTGAAGTTCTACTTTCAACATCAACAACCTTCACCAATAAGCAATTGGTGATAGAAACTTGGGAAAACCCACCAATGAGAAGGAAATGTTGGTTATTCTTCATGTAGTCGATATGTGGCATCCTTACTTGATGGAGCATCATTTCCATATCAAAATAGACCATCATAGTTTGAAATAATTCTTCAGACGTAGGTTCCCTAGAGCAACAAAAGTGGGTCACAAAAATGTTATCCTATGACTATAATATGATGTAGAAGGGCAAGGAAAATGTGGTGGTCGGTGCTCTCTCTAGGAAGTATGATGAGGAAGGGTGCCTATTTTCCTTATCTTTCCTACTTCCCAATTGACTATAGGTATACATTAGGAATGGTCATCGGATGCCAAGATCATGCACATGATTCACCAACTACAAGTTGAGCCACAGGGACATCCAGGATACACTTTGTAGAATGATGAGCTCCTCTATGAAGGTCGTATATTTTTTGTTTAGGATTCCACATTTAAATCTCAAGTGTTCTTTGAATTACACTCCTCTCCCACATTGGCTCATTCTTTGTTTCATAAAACATATGAAAGGATTAAGCATTCAATCTTTTAGGAAAGCGTGAAGAAGGACATCTGCACCTCTGTGGTCGAATGTGAAAATTTCCAATAGAGCAAGGGGGAAACAATAAATCCTCTAGCAACATTACAACCCTTACCCATTCTTGCTATCATGTGGACTAACATTTCTATGGATTTTCACTATGGGGTTACCAAAATCCAGTAATAAATTAGTGATCATGGTAGTTGTTAATTGACTTTCCAAATATGCTCACATTTGTGCCTTATGGCACCCAATCAATGCCTCCATAGTCGCTTAAGTAGTTGTTGATTTTTAAACTCCATGAAATGCCTAAATCCATTGTGATTGATCATGACCCTACCTTCACTAGAAATTTCTGACAAGAATTTTTTCAGCTTCAAGGTACCCAATTAAATCTCAACATAGCATATCAACCTCACATTGGTGGCCAAATGGAAGCAAGTAACAAATGTTTGGAAGCTTATTTACATTTTTTTGCTTTGGACCAACAAGCCCAACGGGTCTAGTGGTTACCCTTGGTTGAATGGTGGTACAAATACTACCTATCATGGTGGTACTAAAATGACCCCCTTTGAGGCAATTTATGGAGAATCGTCCCCAACAGTGATCTCCTACTTACCAGGCCTCTCTAAGGTTCAAGAGGTGGACAAAACCCTAACAACCTGTGTTAACACTCTTCATACACTCGAGGATAATTTGGTGTTGGCTCAAAATCACATGAAGCAATAGGTTGATCAACATCGCTCCAAACACCATTTTGATGAAGGGGATCAAGTGTTCTTGCAACTCCGACCATATAAGCAGACATCACTCAAGGAGAAGAGGCACCAGAAGTTAGCTCCTAAATTTTATGGACCTTATACTATACTCAAACATATAATCCCATTGGCTTACAAATTGGCTCCACCTAACCATTCTAAGTTCCACCTAGTCTTTCATGTGTCTTACTTGAAGAAAGTGCTTGGGTTCAATTGCAAAGTTCAAACCAACCTTCCATAATTAGATGAGGAAGGTACCATTTGGTTGGAGCTTGAGGTTGTTTTGAACAAATTGAGCATCGTCTTCCCCGACGCACTATCTAGAAAGTTTTCATCTTATGGAAGGATACACAGCCTAAAGATGCTACATGGGAATCATCATAGATTCTCTCATCTACAACCTTGAGGACAATGTTGCTTTGTAAGGGGGAAGGCATGTTAGGGTCCCACAGTAACTCCCCTAATTAGTGGAATAGGTTATTACTTAATGTATTAAGGGCCATCTTTATTAAATAAGGCCCCACAAGGTAGTAGAGTGTGAAATCAATAAATGTAAGTGGCATCATTAAAGAAGGTCCACTAGTTAGTAGTTAAGGCCTTATTAATTGAGGTCCACAAGTTGGATAGGGTTTTGGTGAATTAGAAACTACATATAGTAGTAGAAGCCATGTAATCACTTGCCAAGTGAATATTATTGTATTTGGAGCTTTGCTCACGTTAGAGGTTTCCCCCTCGAAGAGACAAGTGAACATTACACTCAATTTTGAATATCCATAAAAGTTTGCTTATTGGTGTTATTTTCCAATTCTAGTTCTATTTATTTACTTTTCACATCTATATTTTAATATATTTTTCTTTAAATATTTTGTTTTGGCTAACAAGAAACACCACAAGAAATGAGTCTCTACCAAATGTTGAATTGTTCATGTTGATGCTTGATTGTGTGTGTTTATGCTAAGAGCTTGAGTTTTATGTTAGACTTGTGTGTATCCTAATTGAAATGTTAATGCTATATCTAATAAGAGTTTTAAAACAACCAACGTTGATAATATTTATGACAACAACATACCCGACCTATTTTTAATATAAAAACAATTATACATTAATTAAAAAAAGTGTATATGT
>ML781604.1:21612-52206 GCA_009831015.1 Picea engelmannii | reverse complement strand
CTCCTCCTCCCCTATATCCAATGCAATCTGTGCATTTGTTGATGTGGAGTCTGGAGGATGACCCCTCAAGAGGATCACCATCATCAAAAGTGACCGGCTCTAGCACTAGTTCATTAAGATCCAAGTTGGCTAATGCCAACTCAACACTATTGTTCAAACCCTTATCAGCAGAAAACACATCTCACATCTTTGTCTTTCCCTTCAACCACTCTTCTCTCTGCTTGTATATAAGACAGAGGTTGGTGTGCACATACACTACTAAGTCACCTGACATGACGACAAAGAGAAGAGTTTATACTTGAGTGAAGGGTACATTTTTACTGGGGTCGTGACAAAAGAGTTCAACAATCAATGCCACCAACATCGAGGTACATAAAGGGCTTGGTTCTCTTGATTAAATGTCAGTTCCATACCCTCATACATGATAGGATCCAGTGGAAACATTGCAATCTTGCCAATCTTGAAATCCTGAAAACTGTTAAGTCTGCTGAATTTTGAATGGGACCTAAAATTCTACTTTCTCCATATGAAGTCCAATGAGGTTGGAACCACTCTCGAACATCCTGAAACAATTAATGGTAATGTTAAAAATTTAAGTAAAAGGATGACATTAAATGTCGTCCTTTTACTTTAAGAATTTAACATTACCATTAATTACTAGGGTGGGTGAAATGGAGGGGGTGGGGACCTCTTTAAATAGCATTAATAAGGCAAAATAACCCTCAGTTGCACACCAAAACACCTTACCACTCCAACTTGCATGAGAAAACCGGCCGACTGGTTCGGTTTATTGGCCGGTTTGAACCGGTCGACCATCAAACCAGTCAAACCGGCCGGTTCCGGTTCCGGTTCGACCGGTTTTTAAAACACTGGAATGGACAAGGCATCTTTGCTTTATGTCTGAAGCAATATTAACAATAATATAATTTTATTTGTGGTTTGATAATGGGAGATGATTATTTGTACATTTTATGTTATAAATTTATTACCTTGTGGTGTACAATACCATATGCAGGTTGCCATTCAGTTTAATTGTTTGCCTTTGGACAACTGGATCTACAGATTATTTGAATGTCCTGTGTTCCTCGGTTTTTTATGTCTGTATTTATGATAATGGGTTTTTGAAGTCAAGGGAAAATGAAGTGTTAGTTAGTTGACTAATAGATCATTTTTTTGTAGCATGATAAGGAGGCACTATTGCCCTCTGATCTTGGTCTGAAGCAAAGTAAGCAGCCTACAGAGTTCTTCTGCAAGACTTTGACAGCAAGTGATACAAGCACCCATGGTGGATTCTCTGTACCTCGCCGTGCCGCAGAGAAAATATTTCCAGCACTAGTATGTTTCTCCTGAATTTCTGTCCTTTGAAAGTTAAAAGCTTTAGGATTTTATCATTACATTTATGAAAAAGGTTTGAAAACTGCTACAGCAAGCTATTTTTGTTGCTTACTGCAAGATGGCCTTGCAGGATTTTGCGATGCAACCACCAGCTCAAGAACTCGTGGCCAGAGATTTGCATGATCATGCATGGACATTCAGACATATATATCGTGGTACGTATCTTTTAGGTGTATCTCTCACTTCTTTGCTTTTGTAAGCCAGTGAAAAGGTAGCTTTAAACTTCTGAAGATAAGTAAACAGATTCCTTTAGATAAAGATAGTGACAAGGCATGTGGCAATGAAAAGTAACATACTGAAAAATGTTTTCATCCTGTTTGTAGTCAATCTTCCTGATGAATCTGGACAGGATACTTTAAAGCATGCAGGCTGTGAAGGCCCTTGAACTATACTTTATCCCAAAAGGACTTTTCACTTTTTGGAATTAGCATCCTGTGTAACATTTCTAGCAACTCTTGTATTTGAACATGTTTCACTTAGATATTCTTCTCTTGCTGAGCATTTACCAAAGGGGAGAATCAGTGATCTGTAGTTCTAACTTCTAACCATGACCACATTCTTTCGAAGGGTAGTTCAGTTCATTTGTTTGCGTTAGATTGGCAAAGATTAAATCAGAATGCAAGCATGCAGTCTCCAGAAGTATCAGTACAAGTTGCATTATATCCTGAAAATGTTCTCTCCAAAGTAAAGAACCTTAGGTTTCAAAGTTAGATTAAAAATGAAGCTTAGAATCTTCAATCTCTGATACACAGGTCAGTCCAGTTGGATTTATCTAAAGTGTGAATCATTTCAATTTGTGACTACAAATATTGAGAGATTCATGGAGAATATATAGAGGAGTTCAGATAGCTGGCTGTATTTTTTCCTTGCTTTCCTGCAAATTGTGTTGCTATTTGTTTTTGAGAAATCGATATCTGATAAATTGGAACACATCTGGATTCTGTTATGACAGGTCAGCCAAAGAGGCATCTTCTAACAACAGGATGGAGTGTATTTGTAAGTGCGAAGCGACTTTTTGCTGGCGACTCTGTCCTTTTTATAAGGTATTGGCGATGAAACTCAGGAACCATTTACAAATTATGTTTTCTTAATTGCTTTGTGTTGTGAATTTATCTTTGTCTTCTGTCTGACCCTAGTAGAGAGATATTTGAGGTTGTGAATCTTTCAAATCTGAGTCTTTTCACAATATTCCAGAATAAGGCATAAGCATGTACTATACCTTAAATATGAATATATGATATTAATTAAGATTAACAATTAGTCAGTGAGCGAATAGGTATACGAGAAAAGTCATGTCTATTGGCAAAAAAAGTATAGGGATGATATAAATCTACATCAAGTCATTGTGACATTGTTTCATCTCTTTTTACCAATCCTTCATTACTTGAATGACTCTTGGACTGCCAACTGAGGGTGCCCTCCCACTTATATAATTGGGTCAGAATAACCAGAAGGGTTATTTTAAGTGGTTTTAAAGCTGTCAACTGTCATTTCTACAAGTCCCAAGATTATACAACAATTTGTAATCACTATAACAACAGGATAATATTCATAAGCTTGCAAATACCATGGAAACTTGACGCACATAAAAGCAATACTACTACAAATAGAAAATATTTTGTGGAAAACTGCTGGTATTAGAAAAGTATCAAAGCAACACCCTAATAGTTAATACAACTATCTGATAATAACTGTTTGCTAGAAGTTCCATGGTTAACATAAGTGGCATTAGCAATTCAACATTATAATCATGCCCAAACATACGGCATCATGTTCATGGTAAGAGGAAATGCCATCTCCAGCCTTGCTTCAAAGATGAAGCATCCCGAGAGTCATAAACATGTAATATATATATAGTTACCCCAAGTCTTGAGGACAGGGAGATGAGATGTGAGAACTGATTTCTGGGATCCTAGGAAAGGAGGGTCATATATCAGTATATGTGGATTTGAACTTGGGACGGGGACGACAAGGGATTCAAGGGGGGATAATAGGGGCAAGATGGCAGGGGGTGACACAAGGGATGGAAAACCATTTTCAGAGAGGCATGGACTTTTGGAATGACATACTGTTTTAAAGGTTATTTAACACAAACAATCACTCGAAATTTGCAAATTTATCTTTCCAAGTATGGAGAAGATCCTACAAACACAAGCGGCTGAGCTAGATTATTGTGGTTGTGTTAGCAACATGGCTGGCACATGGATTCAACCAAAAGAAGTATTGAAATCTTGTTGAAGGTCATGCCTAGTAAGAATATGAGGAGATGTGATTGAGAAGTAGCCATTGAAGGCTACTCATGCCAGTGTAAATGCATTAATGATGATCTGAACCTTAGAGGTTGGAAGCCATCAAAGTTAGATGAACTCATTGAGAACTGAGGATGTTAGAATTTCCAACCATTTGCACTAGATGCACGCAGAAATTGAGTGTTTATGATCAACTGCCCTGTTTATTGCTTGGAGAATGGACCAGAGCGAGGTATAGTTTTTTAAACTTCACATAGGAAAATGTAGAAGTGCATGGAAAAGGGTCGTTTTGGTGATTCAGAGTGCATTTTAGTTTGAAACATCCGGCGATTGCTGATTGAGTGGTTTCTTGCAAGTTGGTCCACAAAATTATAAGAGGAGCTAAGATGTATAGTTGCAATAGGAAACTCCCCCAAACTCTTGTTGCAAGAAGTTATGCTTATTTGTGTTGGAGATATAGCCACATGCACCATATTAATATCCAAATATATAGAGCATGACTTATTCCTAAGATAGGTTAGGTGAAATGGCTACCATGATGTGGGCTAGAGATGGAGCAAGGTGGGGATCAAAGTCACATTGCACGAACTCGACAAAACCCAAAATGGAGAGTCAACTCAACTACTCACTAGAACTCAATGTAAAATTTGGAAATAACTCAACTTATTAAAATATTAGGGAACATAAACTTGACAAAACTCAACAATACTTGACAAATCTTGTTTAATTTGGTTGAAAAATTCAATTAGCTTGCTAAGGTAGTGAGTCCAGTTGACTCATCAAGTACTCACCACACTCAGCAAGTCCCGCTATTATGTGTAGGATAACTAAACACATATCCTAAGTGTCAATGCTCAAGCACACAAACTTGCTTAGAAAACACATCTATGTATTTCTTACAAGTTTAGGCGTGGATGTAGAATGGAAAGAATGAATGCCTGCTTCAATATTATGATAGCCTCATCATTTCCTCCTTTCTCAGTAAAAATCAACCTCGGTTTTCGAATGATTTATTAATGACTCCTTACTTGAGTTGTTAGAGAAGAATGGCGTTATGCTTGGTAAATATTGGAACACTATTATGTGCTTAAGAGAATTGAGCTTGTTGCCCCTCATATGCACATGGACAACTTATAAGGAGTTTTCTTGGTTTGGGATGGTTGAACATAGTGGTCCTCTTTCATGGATCATGTGTTTGATGCTCTTGGTGGTCTTGGTTACTTTCTTTAGCTTTGTGGTGGGTTTCCTTGATGCTTGAATGAATGGCTCCTGAGTGCTACATCTTAACATTTCATGGATTAGCTCACCCAATAATTGTGCTTCATGATTTCATGCATAATTGGAGCTAGTGGAACATTATGTTACATCCACTCTTGGACCCGTTTCATAGGCTTCACTTGACTCACAGGAATGAGTATTTGTTGTAAACGCCCAAGCATATGTAGAGTCTTGCCTCTAAAAGAACTGTTTTGTGCCACATTTAGGGAGACTGCCCCTTTTCCTCTGTGGCCAAATGGGCTTGGATCTGGCAGCTGAAAGATAGATTTTTGGCTCAGCAATTCAGCCCAGAATTTATAAATTGGATTTATTACACTTGGGATTATCTGATCAGATGATAAGCTGAGGTTTTAGGTTGTTTCACCAATAAGCAGAAGTAAGGACAGTTTTGTCACAGCCTATTTCAACCTTCAGATATTCACTTCAACAGTTTGAAACACCTTGATCTCAAAAGGCCATTTTGGATCAGTTCTAATAAAAAATACTTCATTGGAAATGGCCAGGATGGACTTTACTGGATACACACATTGTAATAGCTGGAATGATGTCTCGGTTGCTATAACAAGCAGACTATGTGAGAAACTGATTACTTTATGAATAAGGGTCTGAGATTGATACCAGAGATGGAGCAAGGTGAGGATATCTAAACAGAATCTCAAGTATCGACCCATAGATAAGGTCAGAAACACCAACGTTGCGTGGAAATGAATAGTTGAGTTCCGGATACAGGGAAATGACGTGGATAAAAAATATGAACAGATAAATTTATATTATCTCAACAAAAACCATGAACCAGTAATATAAAAAATTTGGATCTTCAAAAATATTTTGCCAAAAATTGCTCACAAACTTAGAAATACAGACTGATATGAAAACTCGAATTTGTGTGTTTTAGAATGGGGGCCTATACATCCCTTTTTTATTTCTTATATGTATATTAAATATTTTAATTGTTTTTATTTGGAGGATCTGTCGGTTGGATGTTTCCAGCAAAAGCTGGAAATGGATGCTGATTGGATCCTTCAGCATTTCAAACTGGAAACAGATCCGAAATGCATCCCATGTGGATATGGGACAGATCCTGTTGGATCTGGATCCGATCTACTGAAACATGGATTTGGGATCCTCCATAGTAGATCTGGTAACATAGGATTCACAAATATGTATTTACTAGAGTCTTGGACAAGATGTCAGTGGAGAGAGTGAACACATGCTCCAATGTATTGAACATTTGTAGAATATAACATTACTTGAAACCGAAAAGTTGAATTTACAAGTGGGAATATAATATTCTGACATGAGATTGGTTGAGATCAGTGTTATCAGAACCGAATCAGTTTTGCCAAAACTGGCCGGTTCAACTGGTTTACAAGGGTTGCCGTTTTAAATCAAGGGTCTAAACCGGAAATGGCCGGTTCAACTGGTTTACAAGGGTTGCCGGTTTAAATCAAGGGTCTAAACCGGAAATGGCCGGCTCTGTATTGAACCAGATGGTTCTGTGATGGCACTGATGGGTTCTGTATGGAACCGGCCTTAAATGCCTAAACTGGCGGGTTTTGTACAGAACTGGTCTGTTCCATACTAATCCATATGCTGACGCGTGGGATGGCAAAAATTACCCCGAAATTAAACAAAAAAATGAATTAAAAAAAGCAAAACCCTAGTAATTAATGGTAATATTAAATTCTTAAAGTAAAAAGAGAATTAATTGTTTTAGGATGTTTGAGAGTGGTTCCAATCTCATCAGACTTCATATGGAGAAAGTAGAATTTTAGATCCCATTCGGAATTCCATGAACAACAGTTTTCAGGATTTCAGGATTGGCAGGATTGAAATGTTTCCACTGGATTCTATCATGTGTGAGGGTATGGAATTGGCATTTAATCAAGAGCACCAAGCCTTCTATGTACCTTGATGTTGGGGGTGCTGATTGTTGAACTCCTTTGTCACAACCCTTGTAAAAATGTACCCCTCGCTCAAACAAAATCACTAATTAGGCATTTTAAGTTTTTTCTACCTTATTTTAACGCTTGGATTAGGGAGTTTCATCAAAGTAGTAGGGTGTTGACTGATATCCCTGGAGGATCGAGATTCGAGGTAGAGGCAAAGGTTAGAGCATAGAGGAGGGGGCAGAGTGTGATACTGATAATAAGGGTTCTAGTATAGGCAATGATTTCGATGATAAGGGTTCCAATATAGGTTACTTGTTGTAGCATGATGTTTTTTGGACTCTAGAGGCCATTTAGAGCCTCTTTATTTATGTATTTTGGTTCAGATATGAATTTCACTCTGCTATTTTGGTTATATGCACCCTTACTTGTTATATAGTATATACATGATAAAACTTTGCATATTTGTGTCTAATGGTTTGGATTCACTTGGATTGTACATGAATAAATATTTTTAAATCCAAATTTGAATATTTTATGTATTTTTGGTCGTCTGTTTTTTTCTTCCGGTTTTTTTCCAGTTCCATTCTGGTTTTGACCAGTTTCCAATTTTAGTGGGTCCACTGGTTTGGTGATTGGTCTGGTTCTGATAACATTGGTTGAGATTATTAATGCTAGTTAGCTACTGAATAAGGATAAGAGAAGAATCTTGTTGATTGGTGAATAGCTATAGTATGTATAAGTATACCTCAAGTTGTTGTAACATATCATCTCATATCTTCTTTATTAAATTGGGTTTCCAACTGTGTAGTGATGTATGTACTATGTACACCTATGTAGACTAAGCAATTAAATTGTTGCATGGAGGGTGCCCCTTGTCCGACAAACAAAGGGATCTTATACGTCAAATTTGGTGTTTGGCCAAGTTGTAACCTTAAAATTAGATTATTATTATTATAAAATTGGGCCATATTAACCAGAAAGATAATTCCACTTTTGTTTAAATGCATGGATATAAGCCAATCCTATCTATCCCATGCTCTTTATGCAAACTAAAAAAAATGCAGATTAGCTTGTTTATAGGCAGTGACGCCTTTCTCTATTCTCTTTGGAAGTGATTCCTAGAAACACACCCTGGGGGCTGCACTGCTTAATATGGACTTCCTTCAACTTGGATGCCAGGTTCTGAGGGGTATCCATTCTCTGCCAAATTCCCCTGGGACTTGCACCTGGATTCAGTGTACCATTCAGCTGGGCAGACCACAATGAGAATGGAACTCTGGTGGATGGGTTAAGACTCTGTAACCATACCGGTGAACCAAAGCCCCGTTGGCATTTTTCTCTATTTTTACAATAAAATTGGGCATGTTGTTTGACTTCAAATGCATTCCATGATGCTATTGTTCTCATCATAGTAAGCAATTATGTTCTTTAATTTGATGAATACAAACGTTTGTGTGTGTGTCTATTTGATTGTTTTTTTCAGGCTTATTTTTGTTATTTTTTACTGACCATGTTTCACATATTTTCCCCTTACTATATGAACAGGGATGAAAAATCACAACTACTTCTGGGTATAAGGCGTGCAAATCGGCAACAAGCAGCTATGTCATCATCTGTCCTTTCTAGTGACAGTATGCATATTGGTGTTCTTGCTGCAGCAGCGCATGCTTCTTCAAACCATAGCCGATTTACTGTTTTCTACAATCCAAGGTTACTTGCGATTCCTTCACTATTTCATCGTGCCTTAATTCTATGATTTTTTTGGTTGTTGATTTCATTTAAGGTGATTTTAGATGATTTCTTTGCTGTACTCTACAACAGGGCAAGCCCTTCAGAGTTTGTCATTCCTCTGTCTAAGTACAACAAAGCAATCTATGGTACCCAGGTTTCACTTGGCATGCGGTTCAGGATGATGTTTGAAACTGAGGAATCGGGCGTGCGCAGGTAATTTAAGTTGTTTTGTTTATTATTTTCTGACATTATGAAGACAATTGATAAAATATATGATGCTTGCATTAACAGCAAGGATAATAGTATAGTAAGGGGCAGATTAAAAGAATCAAATCCAGAACACAAGTAACTAATAACCTTAACCAAGCAAAGATCTGGTAAGACCAGGACCAACCAGGAACGACCATGTCAGGACTCAGACCTTACTTACCACCTGAAAGGACCAACCCATCCTAGTAACACTGGCACAGGACCTTACCTGACTTCTCCAGGGTTGACCCAGCTAGGACTAACCCCTGAAAGCTGGTGACTGGATAAGGTGCAGGACCTGACCTGGCTGCTCCAGGATTGATCCAGGACCAATCCAGTCAAAGCCAGTGCAAGACCTGATAGGAACTTTCAAAACCAGATAAGACTTTTCAAGACCTTACTTTTAAAAGGATGACCTTGAAAGACCATCCTTTCATTAGATAAGGGTTAATAAGGATCTAATCATCGTAACAACTCCTCCACCTCCATGGGCTTCCTCCTTCGTGGTATTGTGCCAAATACATAAAACACTTACCTCAATAATAATGCCTCAGATCACATGGAAACTCCGTAAGACCACCGGTAGCCCTTTTAATAAAATACAATTGAACCTTAGCAAAGACGTAAATCCAGAAATTAAACAACAAAACCACTGAATAACTTTGTATTGTAGTTTAAGTTTATAGTAGTAGCACCTTCATTCTACACAAGTCAGCTGTAGCCTGTGGCATCTACAATTTTGTAATGTTTGTCCTCTTAGCCCTGCAGAAATAATGTCAATGATGTTTCTTCTGCAATGGCTGCCTAAATGCTTCAGGTTGCGTATCATTAAAACATCACAGAAAATTCAAATAATGTTACTGGTAGTATCTGCTTAAAATCTGAAACCAGACTACCAAGTAACTGCTGAAACACACAGGAATGATGTCAACTGCAGAAATATCATGATGAAGATTGTGCCAAATACATAAAACACTTATCTCAATAATAATTCCACAGATAACATGGAAACTTTGTAAGACCACCGGTAGCCCTTTTAATAAAGTACAATTGAACCTTAGCAAAGACGTAAATCCAGAGTAAAGTTACTACCATCCACTTATTTGAAAGCAGGTGCACATATCCATTTTGTGGACATATTGAAATGAAATATCATGATGAAGATTTAAAAGGTTGAACAAACATGATCATCAAAGCCGGAGCTCTTTTCTCAATTTCTGCTTGCTATCCTGCTGGTTATGGTTCAAAACATTCTCCAACATTGATTGTTTACATGACCTCATCAACTCATCACTGTGAAGAGACAGAGCCTCCTTTCTTGTGTTTCTCACTTCTCTCCTTATACATGTGCCATTTTAACTATTTTCTTCTGGTTGTGTTCATAGTCTTCTTCCTCGTGCATATCTTCCTTGTCATCTATAACTGAATTATGTTGTCTTCATTGAGGCTAACCTCTTTCTGTTAAACAAGGACCTGTACTCCTTGACTTCTGGGCTAAGTTGCACGAAACATGGAAATGTGTACTAGTTTCGGAAATGGGACTGCCTGGAAACGTGCAAGACCTGATAGGAACTTTCAAAACCAGATCAGAATTTTCAAGACCTTACTTTTAAAAGGATGACCTTGAAAGACCATCCTTTCATTAGATAAGGGTTAATAAGTATATAATCATCGTAACAACTCCTCTACCTCCATGGGCTTCCTTGTTCATGGGATTGTGCCAAATACATAAAACACTTATCTCAATAATAATGCCTCGGATCATATGGAAACTCTGTAAGACCACTGGTAGCCCTTTTAGTAAAATACAATTGAACCTTAGCAAAGACATAAATCCAGAAATTAAACAACAAAGCCACTGAATAACTTTGTATTGTGGTTTAAGTCTATAGTAGTAGCACCTTCATTCTACACAAGTCAGCCGTGGCATCTATAATTTTGTAATGTTTGTCCTCTTAACCCTGCAGAAACAATGTCAATGATGTTTCTTCTGCAATGGCTGCCTAAATGCTTAAGGTTGCATACCATTAAAGCATGTCAGAAAATTCAAATAATGGTACTGGTACTATCTGCTTAAAATCTGAAACCATACTACCAACTAACTGCTGAAACACGCAGGAATGATGTCAACATTATCTCTTCCACAATATTCCAACACTACAAAGGAAAATACTTCAATCCAAACGGTTTCCAAAGGTGCATATCGTTGTTATATTGTAGTTTGAGCATGGCCAGACGATTCCTCAAATACTAACCAAGTGCCCTGCGGATGGAAGTCAACATGCATCAAGCATCGAGACAGACTCTCAATGCAAAGAGAGTAAGGTTATTACCATCCACTTATTTGAAAGCAGGTGCACATATCCATTTTGTGGACATATTGAAATGAAATATCATGATGAAGATTTAAAAGGTTGAACAAATGTGATTATGAAAGCCAGAACTCTGTTTTCAATTTCTTCTTGCTATCCTGCTGGTTAGGGTTCAAAACATTCTCCAACATTGATTGTTTACATGACCTCATCAACTCATCACAATGAAGAGACCGGGCTTCCTTTCTTGTGGTTCTCACTTCTTTCCTTGTACATGTGCCATATTAACTACAATCGTTTTGTTCTGGATGTATTCATTGTCTTCTTCCTCCTGCATATCTTCCTTGTGATCTATAACTGAATTATGTTGTCTTCATTGAGGCTAACCTCTTTCTGTTAAACAAGGACCTGTCCTCCTTGACTTCTGGGCTAAGTTGCACGAAACATGGAAATGTGTACTAGTTTCGGAAATGGGACTGCCTGGAAATGTGAACCTCCCCCAAATGGGTATGTTGGAGAAAATGCAGTATATATATATATAGTAATTTTTAAAAACACATTATCTTGCCAGAAAATAAGAATGCTAGATTAATTTGTAGGTAGGTTTAGAAATGAAATTGAGGTTAATTTGTTTTCGTTTTCCATAGATTAGGATATTTTAGACTTCCTATGGGTCCCATGCCCCTCATGGGCACTTGGGTGTTCCTGAGAAGCGTCGGAGGCGTTTCTGGTACCGGTGCATAGATAGTTTAGGAGTTTGTGCAACAGAGCTTCTGGGGCATTATATGGTATATCCTTTTTCTCATCCTCCTTCCCTACCTCATCTATTTTCCTCTCTTGCAAAGAGGGAGTTGATCAAATAGCATTTCCTCCTTTGCATTTCCTCAACTACACGATATTGTTGATTATTCTCCTCCCTCTGCACATCTTCCTTTACTTTGTCCACCTTCTCACATGGGCAGTTTCGGAGCAGGCTTACATATTCATAATACTTTCTACATCTAAACCATTGATATTTCTTGATACCAAAATTCTAATAGGAGGGTTGGCATTGTCACCCACTTTGGAAAATCTGCAGGGACCTCTTCCAGGGAGAGACCGTCTCTCTTCCTCTGCACTGGTGCCATATATAAGAATATTTTCCATTTGTGAAGCTTTTGGAAGATTCGTTTACTGGAAGCATAACATTGTGTTTGGGGAAAAATATGATGGTTTAACTTTATGGCTTATAGTTTTAGTCACTAGATTGAAAAAACTGAGATATATTAAGTAGTAGCAATTTAACATTAATTCACTGAATCAAAACTTTTAATATCTGTATGTATTTTTATCTGTTATTTACCATTTTGATTTGTGAGGAAAGCCATTTTTCATTTATCTTTGATATTGAAGATTCGCTTTTGTCTTCTGTCTTGTGCAGGTATATGGGTACCATTACAGGCATCAGTGACCTTGATCCTGTGAAATGGCCCAACTCACAGTGGCGTAATATCCAGGTATTCATTGATGGAAATATATGCCTCCTTTCCTGTCAAATATCTAAAATTAGTGTTCCTGGGGCTGTGATGTTACTAAAAGTCATGTACAATGGTCATGTCATCTTATTTACTGTGCTTTCGTTTATTTTCCAAGCAGGTTGGGTGGGATGAATCAAGTGCTGGTGAAAGGCAGAATCGAGTTTCTATCTGGGAGATTGAGCCTGTTGCCACACCATTTTTCATTTGTCCTCCACCATTTTTCAGGCCCAAGCGGCCACGGCAGCCAGGAATGCTGGGTAAAATCTAAACTACTTTAATTGATCTTTTAACTTTCTAGACAGAAAACTTGAGAACAGTCTTATATCATTAAGAAAATCATCATTGATGCTGCTTTTGTCAATGATCTTTTATGCTGTATTTTCAAACACTGTGTGGTGTTTTTGTTCCCTGTTTTCTTCAATGTACTTGCTTGTATCTAACTGAAGCAGATAGCATGTTGATTTGTTTGCCATCTCTATGCCTTATGAATTAGTATGTCCAATGTGCATAGTCTTTGAGAAAACATGAAAATTTATTATGTCTTTTCTTTGATTCTTTTAGCTGGTGCTCATTTAGCTAGTATTTGAAACTTAATATGAGAGATCTAGGTGGTTCCCTACTGAAGTGATTGCGTATATTGTTTTTTTAGATTATGATTCTATATTTGATGAAGTGGTTACCTATATGATTCGAATTTTTATGTGTCTGTTTTCATTTCCAGATTAACAGCATCAGGAACTCTTCAATTACTGACTTCAGTATTTGTAATTATTTGAGGACATGTGGTATAGTCTATACTCAAAGAATTTGCCAATTTAAGTACTCTGCATAACTTCTTTAATGCTCGAATGCTCAACTGTGAACACATCATCTGGCCATTGCTTGGTTGTTATTAGTTTTATTTTCTCCTTTTTATGAAAACCTTGTCTCAAAGGCTATTATGTTAATAATTTAAGGCTGAAATCTCAGAAGCATCTAGATTATTTTCATCCTTTATTCCATAATTTTTACTTGTATTCCCCTACAACAAGCATTTGGAAAATCTTATCAAGCTTGGGTTGGTTTCTTTCCTATTGTCTGAAATTGAGAGCCCCATGGGATACTGTTAACTAGTTGTTTGAATTACATTGATAATAATGCACTTGATTTTCAACAAGTAGCCCTTGGCCAGACCCATAAAAAGTTCACAAAAAAGTGCTCAATTCAAATTATGTGAGGCAGTAATAGCTGAAAGGCACAGTTGTGCTGTGGCAAACAAAGTCAAACCCTATGATGGCTATTATAAAATTACTATTTAAGCATTGATTTGTTTCTGAATTGTATCTCTCTGCTGTGAAATAGTTCCGGGTTCCATTTTGAAAGGCTTCTTGCTTCATCACCTGACTATGTGATTGGGTGAAAACTATAATTTTTGGCAATTTTCAATTTCTTTTACGATGAAAATGTTTCACTTTTGAAATTTCACAAGATAATAGATGGTGGGAGTTAATAGATGACAGGAGGGAAAGAGTGCAGTGGCCAGAGTCAACTACTGACAAATGAAAGTGCCAAACATGATGGATTTACAAGAATATGACTGGTCTTACTACAATAACTAAAGGTCCAATAAATAGCCATGGTAACATAGAACAAATACAGTTTGGTTATGCAACAAGCTTAGTTTTCTTATGGAGATAAAGGTTGCGCAAACTTTAACTTTTCTTCGTCTTATTATTTATCAGATAAGTCAGTCAATGCTATTTCATCCTAGTTTTCCTAATATCATTTTCTTTCGAAGGCGGTCCATCCTCGGAAATAAAGTTGAATAGGTGAAATAAATACGGATCTCATTCTAATAAATGAAATCACTTTTTGATATCAGAGTGCACTTAGTACACACGGAAGGTCATTAGAGTGGGATTCCAGGTGCTGCAAAAATGATATGGGGCCTTGTGCCTCCACAGCAATGGATATCCAAATGGAATTGTCTCAACATTCATATTGACATCTGCTTTTGGACTAACATTCTAAAACATGTTACATGAAATCAAAGCATATATGAGATGAGATGCCATAAAGATCCTCTTCGTCTTTTGGAAGTTTGATAGCTGATGAAAGAGCTCACTTGATATGAGTTCTCCCCAGTCGGCACTCCCATTAGAAAAGCCCGCAGCACCCTTGTGGATAGCAGCTACACTACCATGTTGACCAACTGACTGTTAATGGATTCTGTCATATAACTGACCTTTCTTTCCAACCATATTTTAGGCATGTATCCATCTATTCATCTGTAGTAACCCCATCCTTTAGTGTTTGAACTCTGGTCACAATTATGACAATCTTTGGTTCTATGAGGTCGGGACTTTTAGTCAAAACATTTCACGTATTTGTGTGATTAAAGAATTCATTATATCTATCTATCTATCTATATGTTGTAGAGAGAGAGAGAGAATGGTTCATTGTTCTGGAGGCTTTACAGGCTTGAATATAATGTGAATGGGTTTTACTTTTCACTGTTCAGGTGAAGAATCAGAAATAGAGAGTGCCATCAAGAGATCTTTACCATGGTTTGGGGAGGAGACTGGTATTGGTAATTCCCAAAATCCTACAATGCCTGGTGTTGGTTTACTCCAATGGATGAACATGCAGCAGAGACCTGATATAATGAGCTCAGCCATCCAGTCAGACTTCTATCGTCCTATGGCTGCTGCTACCTTACAAAAGCTGGGGAGCAATGACATAACCAAGCCTTTGAATTCACCCCAACAGGCGTTGCAATCACATCAGTTACAATTTGGTATTCCACAGTCCCAACAGCCAGAATTGCATCAACCTCAAATTATGTGGCCACAACAGAAACACCATCTTTCCAATCAGCAACAGCAGCAGCAGCATATTTATACTCAGCAGCAGATGCCACCACAACAGCTGGATCAACACCATCTTCATATGCAACAGCAAATCCCTTCGCAACAGGTGGAGCAGCACCATGTTCTGTCACAGAAGGTGACTCAGCAGCATCAGTCCTTGCAGCAGTTACAGCTGCAGCCCGCACAACAATTGCAGCAGAGGTTACACCAGTTTCAGTCACAGCCACAACCACAACTACAGCAACAGCCTCAGTTGCTGTCACTACCACAGTCACAGCCACAACCACAGCTACAGCAACAGCCTCAGTTGCTGACACAGTCACAGTCACAGCCACAACCACAACCAAAGCCACAGCCCCAGTTACAGCCACAGCCACAAGTGCAGCCAGCACAGCAGCAACATCAAAGGCTGCAACAGTTGCAGCAGCAGCCAGGTCAGCTGTTGCAGCAGCAGCCAGCCCAGATGTTGCAGCAGCAGCCAGGTCAGCTGTTGCAACAGCAGCCAGCCCAGCAATTGCAGCAACAGCCAGCACAGCTGCAACAGAATCCACAGCGCTTGCAGCAGCAGTCTCAGCAGGTGCAGCAGCAGCATTCACTACCAGCTTCTCAACAGTTTCACTCGCATCAGACACAGCTGTTGGCCCCATCACAGCAGCATGTGCACAATCAATATCCACAGTTTCTTCATTCACAGCATCTGCAACAGTCAATTCAGTTGCCTGAGTTACGGGGGCAGTTGTTGCAGTCAACTTCTGGTCGATCCCAGGCAGCAGTAAACATGCCCCTATTGACAAAAGCTCAGTCTGGATTCACTGAAGGTGATGCCCCTTCTTGTTCAACATCAACATCTGCAAATAGTTACCCACTGCAAAATACCTTAACTCGTGCAAATCAATCTGCAGTTATGAATGATGAAAAGCCTCAATGTGCAAACATGCCAAGGCCCAGTGCAAGTAGCACACAAGCTGCACTTCCTGCATGTAACTTCTTGGGAGATCCTCAGGTTGCTTCATTGTTACCTTCTATAAAAGAACCAAATCAGGCTGCACTGCAGACTTATCTGAGTGTTCAAATGGGTCAGATGGAAGCGTCATCATCTTCTGGAACTTCGTATTCTCTCACTCCTGATGCTGCCATTTCACAAAGTTTACCATTGCTACCTCTCCAGTCATCCCCATTCTTGTTCCGAGATGTTTCTCACGACAATGACGTTCAGACTGATCCCAGAAGTAATATTTTCTTTGGTTTAGACATTGAGAGTCCTTTAATTTTTACTTCCACTTCAATTCCCTATTTAGCTAGTAACTTTTGTGCGTGAGAGGATGCTCAGAACAATCTTTCTGCAGGGAACATGCTTCCTACCTTCAGCAATGGCAAAGATATTCAAGCCCAGGTCTCAACAACGATAAGTTCCCAAACATTTAGTGTTCCAGATCTGCCATTGAACTCAGGGGTCACAAGCGATTTGGGAATCGGTGATAGTAGTATCTTGCAGAGAGGAGGGTCCTGGCAGCAACCGCCTCCACCTGTGAGGACCTATACCAAGGTCTGTGATTCTAACGACTTATTTTTTTAAAGACGTTCAATGCTCGGTGCTCATAGTCAGATATGTGGAATTTCTCTGGAAGTGCTAAGTTTATTATGCCCTTTAATGTTTAGCATCTATGATAGATGTTTGACTACATATTAATCATCTGATCTGGTATTGTTGTTGGCTCTGCATTTGGTGCGAAGGTATACAAGCTTGGTTCTGTTGGTAGGTCAATTGATGTCACACGGTGCAAAAACTATGATGAGCTTCGACGTGAGCTCGCTTGTATGTTTGGTCTAGAAGGTCAGCTTGAAGACCCTCATCGGTCAGGTTGGCAGCTTGTGTTTGTGGACAATGAAAATGATGTACTTCTTGTTGGAGATGATCCGTGGGAGTAAGTCTAGTTTGTCCTTCAAATTTTGTAATTTGAGGCTCTTATTTTATTCTAATGCACAAATACTCATTATCAATGATTTGAAATGTTTTAAGCCCAATAAGTATCTTATGCAAACTTTATTCACAATAAGAATTTTCCCTTTACAAGGAAGCACCGATTAATTGCCTAATGGAATTTTATGGCATTGTCTGCAGGGAATTTGTGAGTTGTGTCCGATGCATCAGGATACTGTCACCTTCAGAAGTCTTGCAAATGAGTCAGGAGGGCATGCTCTTAAACCCTCTACCACTGCAGCAACAAGCTGGTAGCAGCTCTGATGGTGGCATTGTGTGGAGGGACCACTGTGACCAGAATTCCACAAATCCCTCGGTAGGATCGTTCGAGCATTAGTGCCCAAACGGTATTGTTATTTGTCACTGTGGAGCAGCGCAGAGTTGCCTTTGTTGGAAATAAATGATATTTTATGGTGCACCAACATAGTTTCGAAGATCATTTCCTGTGTACCATCTGCAGATGTGCTTTATGCACATCAAAATGAAGTGGAACTGTTTCCTTGAATATTTGAATGGTAGTTGGCTCAATGGTATGTGGCGGTTCAGTGGCTAGCACTACCATATGTTATGTCAGAAGAGCTATTGTGAAAGCAGTGGGCAGTGGAAGGTCTCATGAAAATTTCCCAGGTTGTATGCAACAGAAATGTTGGGTTTTTTTTTGCACTCCTTTGCATCAAGCAGGAGTTCAATATATGGCATGTGACAGGAACGGTTCGAGGTAATTTTGCCAGAAGGACAAAAAGATATCACTACTTCTGACCACTTTTTTTGACGTCCACCGGTTTGATTGCCAGGTTGTAATATGCAGGTTTTCACAGCATTCCCATCTCAAACCTGCGTGGGTGGATGTTGGAGCTGATTACAAGGGGAACTTGAATCAAAGCAACCCCAGTAAGAATGATGATAATAAAACTTTTGAAATTTTGTCTATACATGATCATTATTGCTTAGTACGGATGAAGTTGTAGATGCAAATCATGAGGCATCTGCTGATATGAGAGCTTTGTTACACAATTCCAATGAAACATGGAAAATATGTTTCTGTGTACATACATCTTCTTTGAATGAAGGCATTTCATCTTGTTCACAACTTGCTGTTTGTATTCCGAAATATTTGTGTTTCTTTGGTCTACTTGAGAGAATATTATTCTGATGGTTTCCTGAATGAATGCATAAGCCGTAAGTTCTCTGTACTAGTCAGTTCATATTTATGGCAGAATGGTACAATTACAAAATTATTTGAACAGCTTTGGGTGCCTTCCATGTATGGACATGAGCAAGTGTCTATAGTGCTGTACTATTTCATCTTTTGATTTCATCTTTGTTAATCCAAAATCAGGCTGGCAATTTTTTTCTCGTATATTTTCTTTTCATGGTTTCTGAATTGTAGGAAGAATTCCTGTTTCTGATCATAAGATGTACCCTTTGGATATTAATTTGCAAGGTGTGACTGGTATAATAAGGTTGTATAATTAGTGGGCTGATCATGTTTTTTGCTTAGGTTGGTTTTACACGGTGCCTGTTTCTATTATGTATCTCTGTCTACTATTATGTACATTAGTTTGGATGTAGTTCATAACATTGGACCTACTTTCTTGTGAATTATGCAAAATGGTCACTTCTGAAATTGACTGTCAAAATTCACTGCAGCTAGTTTCTTTAACCAAAGCAGATTCTTCTAGAGTTTCTACGCTCTTCATTCTTGTATTGGAACAACTACAATAGAAAATTTATTTTTCAAAAGGTATCAATCAAACTAATGCTCTGGGCTGACCAATAGTAAACCTCCAATAACCCAATGTATTTGGAGGATTGCTGATGTTCAAAGTTATAATGAGGACAATTATCAAGGGGACTGGATTTGTGTATGACAAGCCTTTCAGTGTGGGGGAATTGTGGAGAGATTTTTGGTTTTCAATGTTTTTAGAGATTAAATGGCATGGAAATTGTGAGACTTGAGAGTATCTTTAAGCGGGATAACACTGTTATTTTAATCATGCTCCGTGTTTTGTTTTGGCTTCTAATTTGTAGTTCAATAATCAGATCCCTCTCGACTCTTAGCTGGTCTAGAGTGAGGTTTTTTCAAGAGGATGATGATGATCTTGAACTGTGCAGCAAAGTAAGATGCCAGTCCAGAGCGAAGTTTATTAGCAATAATGATATTATTATCTATCTGTACAGAAAAATAAGATAGATTTCTCAGGGAATTGCAAATGCTTTTGTGGGATTGTTTTTTTAGGCCGAAATTGTTTCTGATTTGGAGGGTGTTAATACAATGATACTATTCTGGCATAGAGTGGTTAGTTGAAGTCTAAAAAATTGGTTTAGTATGTTTCTACACACCTGACAACCCATTTCATTATAGGATCACAGGTTGCAGTCATGTAACTATTGGCAATGACAAAATGGTAATATATGAAAAAACTTGCACATGTTTGAAACTATGCATCAAAGAGCTCTGCATGTATTATTCACATGAACACAGGTTTTGCATGTATTCTTGATTCTTGCTATAAAAGGGAAGAAGACCAGATCAGCTTACCTGACAGCTGACCAATCCCAAAATTAGACTGCATCGATCTGTGTACTAATTTCTCATGGAGGAACAGAACATGTGTCTTGAAACATTTCTGGCATTTTAAATGTCACAAGTGTATATTCTGGATGTGAAGCAATGCGCTACTTGCTTGACGGATCACCAAAATTTGAAACTGGTATCTTATGATCCGTTTTCACTACAAAGTAAGTCTGCAAATGGTTTTTTCACATGAAAATAAGTGTCCGACATTGTCAAATGGCTTCATAATCTGTATATATAAAGGTGCTAGAGCAGTGAAATTGTTCTTGGCAAATCCTATACACATCTTTGGTAAGAAGGGTATGAGATTTTCAAGTTGAGTATTCAGCTTAGATACTAATAATGGCATTTTAGTTTATGGTGGCTTTAGGGGTCAACAGAGGGTTGTTTCGAGGATTTAATAAACAAACAAGGTGCAAAGTAAATCAATGCTCTTGAGAGGAATTCTGACCTAATCACTTGTCAGCCTGGCATGGTGCCCAAAACTCTACATCCTTCAATTTCAAAGGCTCAGCCTTAACAAAGTGGCTGAATGTTAAATGCTTTAAACATTCAAACAGTTTCTACAAGGATTAATATATAGAATTATTAAATTTAATAAATAAGATTGAGGCTTTACAACAATGTTCACTCATCAAATATATATTCACTGAGTTATATTTAGAACATCAACGAATCAATTAATTCAATAATATGTTGTTTTTATCTGGCCTAGTCAAACTGCTATCATATTAGCATGCTTTGAAAGCAATAGAATTTGTACCAATGTAACATCTTTGTTGGACACAAAATGTTGATGATTGCAGCGTCGTGTGACATTCTCCAGGATACGTTCTCTTCTGGACTGAGATGAGTAGACCTGTGAGAGCCTATGTGATGGGTGTTGTGAAAATTCCAGGTCCTATCAGCTTGCCTTCTTGGTCTGTCTTTGACCAAATAAAGGCTCTAAGTTTCAACTGTGAGTTAATTAATTTTCTGCTGTTTTATAACAACCAACATTTCAAATGTTTCTTGCTGATTTGTTATGGTTATGCTCTCGATTTTGGGTGCTCTAGCATGTCGTTTTTGTCACCAAAGATTAGTACATGCATCTCAAAATAAACATAACACACCTAAACATCGTTCACTGTTGAATATGAACAGATCTAGGAAACTAAATCATGCATTTGTAGACAGGTATTTTTGGTTAACATGACCCTGGATAAATCCCCCCCAGGGAAAACCAGTGTGAGATATGTGTGTATATATGAGGAAAGCAGAAGAAGGGTTACAATAAACACAATATATGAAAGAATTTGATATAATAGCAACTCCCGCTGAGTTGAAATATACGCTCTACATCATCAAATGCGCCCCAGAATGCAAACTGTCAGAACCACTGAATCTGCTCCAACTGCCAACTGTGATCTTAGATCTGAAAACCCCTCCACAGGAATGAAGCTCCAATAGATGGCCTTCGTCTGAAACTGACCTCACTACAATCTGATGGCTAGATATCCTACCAGGAATGAATCAACCTCCACAGCTAATGCGCCCCTCTCAGAAGTAGAATAGCTCCATTAAATAAACAAGGCAAAGTAGCTCCAAGCCTCCAACAATGAAAGCAAGTGACCTCCCTCAAGCATCCTCATGCAACTGACCTCATCTCCATCCTCCAAGAGCTCCTCTNCTAATGCGCCCCTCTCAGAAGTAGAATAGCTCCATTAAATAAACAAGGCAAAGTAGCTCCAAGCCTCCAACAATGAAAGCAAGTGACCTCCCTCAAGCATCCTCATGCAACTGACCTCATCTCCATCCTCCAAGAGCTCCTCTCTCAACAAGCAAAAGACCAAGTGAAGAATCCGCCCCTCCTTCACCCTTTGCGCCCCTCTTAACTAGCAAAAGGAAACTTAGATATCAAGGGTTGAGATCAACTCATCTTCCATCTAATTGATGGTTGAGATCTCCCCATGAATATCTAAATCACAAACCCACTTTGGGTTAAGTTTTCTTAGTCAACTTATGTCTCTAATTCACCCTTTTGAATTAATAATCACTTTTAGGCCAAAAGTGACTAAATTTCACTTTAACTAAAGTGAAAGTGAAATTAGACAAAAGTACAAGGTACAAAGTGTAATGTCCTTTCCTCATGTGCTAAGGAGGTCATAAGCAAATGGGGAACACCTCCCAAGGTACAAAACTCAACAGGTGTATCGTTCTCCTCTGTGAGAGTTGAGTCGATGTGTGGTCTCCTGCCTTTGTACTCCTGTGGACTCAGTGGAGTCAGGCTTGAGATGGTACTCCAGGTGATTCTCCTGTGGACTCAGTTGAGATAGAGATTTGTTGAGTACATCGTCCCTGTGGCTGAGCACATGTGGATGTGTCCCTAATGGCTGAGCACTAGTGGACGCGTGGATCCTTTGCTATATTGTCTAAGTGTAAGATTTACTTGTAACCCTAATTGTGATGTAGAGGGTACAAGTCGGTCCCACCATATGTGAAAAATAATTAATGATTATTGTAATAATTAATTATATTACTGAGTTATTGAGGTCGGCTCTATTGTGCCAATAGAGACCTATTGCTGTGTCTGGTCTTGTATAAATAGAGGTGATTTCCCCATTGAGGAAACACACTCACACTTGTCACTTGTCATTTGAAAATTTCAGACCTACTTGTGAGGCTGAAGTGCACACCTCTCTTGGGCGCTAGTTTCAAGGTTGCAGAGCACCCTCTTGTGTGCATCTAGGGTTTATGGTTGGGGGATCTTCTCTTGAGAATATAACAAAGGATTGCTGGGTTTTTCTCCCTTGTTTGAGAAGGGTTTTCCCAGGATATTTCTTGTGTTTTTGTGCATGGTAATTATTCTTGTGATCTTGGTTATTGCAGCACTTGTGTATGGTGTTGTTGCATTTGTTTATGGTTAAAGTACATGTTAAATGAAATAAACTTCATGCTTGAGCCTAGAATAGTGAAAATTCAACATAGTATAAGAGCAAAGGACTTGAAAGAGCCATTGCACAAACTTTTAGAGCCAGACGTCCTTTTTTCTGCAATTCGTAGGCCCTCAAGGGTTTTTGATGAAAAAGTACGACTCTCTATTTTCTGGTTGTTTTAGCACCCTACACTGAAACGTTGGGGTTAAATTTGGTATAGGAGTGTACGACCTCCTTCAACGCACCTCCGGAGACTCTCAGAGTGCAATTCCAAGAATTTTGGATTTTTGGCCCTAGGGTTTCTAAGGTTCTGCAATTTTCTGTAGAAATTTCGGTTCTAGGGTTTCTACAGCGCACCAATGTTCCTGTAACCTTCTAAAGGCTTATTGTTGGTAGTCATAAGTCCAACAAAACCTAAGGTTGTTAGCCTAGCCTAGTTGCTAAGGGTTTGTGGAAGAATATGCAAACCATGAGGAACAAAACCTTGGTGGAAGATAGGCTTGATGGATCAAGCAACTTCAGTTCCTGGAAGTCAAGACTACATATCACCCTGGAAAAGGATGACCTATTGAGTGTGATACAAAAGGCTCTACCAGAATCAACTATCGATGAAGAGAAAGAAGAATGGAAGAAAGATGACGTGAATGTAGGGAAGATAATCATCTACTCAGTGAGAGATCATCTCCTACCTCATATTGCCAACCCGAAGACAACTTATGAGATGTGTTATCACATATAGTTGTCAAGGGCAGTGGGTCGTCCAAGTTTGTGGTCTGCACAGGAAGCGTCTGAGCGCAACATGCAGAGCAGCTCATTTCGGGCTTAAAATACAAACAGACAGGTTGAATTTTGTCAGCGGTGGAGATTCCAGGAGCATTCCAGATTAACGACCCTCGGGTATTCGAGATTTCAAAATTGCACAAAGTATAGTGCCATGAGAAACGCCGAAGCCCAAAGTCCCGAAGCAGATCTCGGCCGTCTATTCGAAAAGGGAAGATCTGATCCATTGATCTGAAGAGCGAAGATTTGAGCCGCTGATTGTAAATCCTCG
The DNA here is from genome assembly GCA_009831015.1 of Picea engelmannii. Lineage (NCBI taxonomy): Eukaryota > Viridiplantae > Streptophyta > Pinopsida > Pinales > Pinaceae > Picea > Picea engelmannii. Next base: position 28,209 of record ML781604.1, on the reverse strand, counting down.
CCCAAGATCACAAGATCGACGACCACAGTTCATTTCGGGGACGCGACGTGCTCAGACGATAATTTTCTTGAGCGGTCTCGCAATTGAAGCCGTGGTTTGACAAAAGTAATACGTGGCAAAAGGTGGTGGATTGCAGGCTCAAAAGTGGTGTGAACCCAAACCACCTTTGAGTGGCCCCACAATCATGCGTTTATATGGCGTCCTATCCGAGAGCAGCGTGTGGCCACCCCCTTGGCATTAAGCCGCGTTTCAATCCCAATGCAGGTCGTTTATGAAAGTGAGAGAGGTGGTTGAAAATTCGTCTCACCACATAAATGGAAAACATGCAGAGAGCGGCGGTAAAGGCAGACTGTCAATCCGAAGCTTCCTTATGGACAGATTTTCCTGTAAAGCACATAATTGTGCCTGGCTCGCATTTGACATGAGGGGGTCTGCACAATTTGACAGAGCAGGCGCCAACTGAAAACGTTAATGCGGTGGTCCGATCACACTCCTGGTGGTTGCAACATTTTTAGTATATATAGGCAGTTTTGATATTTTGTTATGGTCGATGGTTGAGCTAGGCTCTTGCATTGTAAAGTTTTGATGAAGCTCTGGTTCTTCTGGTTATGTATCTGTATTTGAGACTTCTTGTTTAATGAAAGTCAGCTTCCTTTCCATTTCTTTGTAACAACTGTGTTAGAACACTCAGTTATGGATGATCCAGTCGAGGGTAGTTATGTTGTTGTGATGTAGGTTTGATCACAGTGACATCGTGACCAGTTTTAATCAGTGTCCTGTGTTGTCTTTTCCCCCTTACACTGAATGGCTCGGGCATGGATGATCTAGTCGAGTTGTCATAGTCGCATCGTGGTGTAGGTTTGATTATGGTGCTGCTGCGATTGTGTTGTTTGAACATGTTTCAGTGTCTGAACTTAGGCTTAAGAGTGACCCTGAGTCTGAGTTTGTCTTTTCCGAGCTGCTACAAGGCCTGATGTCCATAACAGTGTCATTCATCTTTCTCACTAAGTCTTCCCTCTGCTCACACTTAAGCTCAACTTACTCACTGAAGTTGAATCGACACCTCACCTATTTGTGCGTGCCAATCCTTGTTTTCTGAGTTAAAACGATACTGTCTCGAGTCTGCTCCCATTCGACCCCCTTAAATTTATTCATTGTGACATACAAACTGATGGGTACTGGGATTACCTTGATGCAATCAGGAGGTGACTTCTAGTGCTAACATTTCTGGCGCCGTTGCCGGGGACGAAAGTGAAGATATCTTTCCTGGGAGAACGACAAAGAGTTTCTGATTCTGAAGGTGCATCAGATATCAAAACCATTGAAGATTGCAGCTTTCACCTGACGATTCCACCATCAAAGACTCCATTGGGGAGGATCCCGTTGACAAAAAAATGACCATACCGAAGGGAAAGACCAGGTATCAGTCTATGAGTTTTCTTCATGAAGTCTTGTTCTTCTTTATCAACTCATTTCTCTCTTTCCCTTCACAGATAAAGAGGATTATCCTCTACTTTGTATATTTAGATGACAATAAGTCTTCCTTCATTCATCCATCCTTGGAAGAAGAAGACATGCCCTCTTCTTGTGTTGTAGATGTCGATCTTGTGTCTTCACCTCATCCTATTCATAAAAGTGAGATCTGTATTGCATCTCCTCTCGAAATTGATCACCCTTGTAGCCTTGAGGAGGTTGAAAATGATTCACAACCTTCTCATATCTCATTACCTCCTGTTGTTTTTGTTGAACCTCCCCATCCTCTTGTTGAATCCCATATTCAACCCACAAGTTTTCAAGCTAAGATTAAAGACATGATTTTTAAGCCTCTAAGGCTGCCACATCACCTGCATCCCTATCCTCCTTATTCCTTGGAGTATCTTCTTCGATTTTCTGGGGAGGATCATGTTACAATTGAGATACACTTGGGGGCCTTTGAGAACTTTATTGATCAATTTGAGATCGTTCATGATCATGTTACCATGAGGTTGTTCTCACATTCCCTATCTGGGGATGTTGCTATGTGGTTTAGATGTCTGGAGGCCGGTTCTATTGGTTCCTGGACTGAGCTATGCCATGCTTTTTTAAAGTGTTGGGGTGAGAATAAATCCTTTGATCAATACTGGTTTGAGTTTAATGCCTTGAGGAGAGGGGAAGAGGAAGCCTTGGCTGTCTTCAACAGGAAGTTTTACAGTGTTTATCATAGTATCTTGTGGAGATCAGACCCACAAAGACTGCTGCCATGGTGTACTATGTCATGGCTCAACATCCATAGCTTGTCCTTCTCCTGAGAGAAATGAAATCTTCATCGTTAAGACCTCTGTTTGAAGATGTTGTAGAGGTCGAAGAGAACATCAGGGCTAGCAAGTGGGTTCATAGGCAGACATATCTCAAAAATTTGCATGTACATGAACAAGAAGACTGTCAATCTGTTTTAGATTCCAAGCAAGAAGATAATGAATATGAATCAGATCTGGAACAACAACAACAATGAAGTAGGTATGATTCACAGTTGGAATCAGGTTCTTCAACATTTGCAAATTTTTCTATGGGCAGGAACACATATCAATGTTATGATCAGTTTCCAGAACATTTTGAGCATGTAGCAGTGGCTGATTGCATAGATAACTGTATGTTCTTGGTTGATCATAGTTATGATGTTCTAAATCATGCTGCACCTTTATCTTGTGACCATTCTCATGAAGAAGAGACGACAACTGTTGATGATCAAGAGTTGGTCTCAAAAGAACGAGGGCATTTATTTGCAAGCAGAGAGAATTTTACAGAGGAGCAACCTGGTCTTCTAAAGCAGCCAGGATTCTGTCGCATTATTCATGATCCTGTGGCCATATACATGGAGTCATAAATTTCAGATTTTCTGAAATTTTCAAATTGCATTACTGCACCAATACTCACAGGCGAGTATGGTGTTATGAAAGATTTCCAAGACCACACTATAGAGCCTTTTCCTTTATTAATTAAGGAAAAACATTGGGTGGAAATCAACTACCCTAGACTCGCATAAAACATAGAGAAACATGTAAAGGAGGAGCTTAGTGGACAATTTATCTCCTATCCAGACCCTGTAATTGAGAAGGTATCACTTGGTATCAGCCAACCTGCATTCGTTCTCCACCCACCTGTGCACTCTGAGAACATCACACGGCGGGTGAGCCACAATAAAGGATAGGAGTTAATTTCTTACCAGTGGAGCTCCCCTGATTAAAAATTTTGTGACCCTGTGAGATTATATATGGAGCTATGTTTTCCAAAAGCATTGGAGCCTGCAGATTTATTCACCTTATCATCATTTGAGGGTTTAGTCAGTGTTCCAAGCCATGTCCTCGTTTTGCTGTCATACTTCCTTAGCCTTTTGTGGATTATCTGCAGTAAAGAGAATGATTGTATTACCAGACATTCTGGGTGGCTATGGTGGAAGTGTGCTTTCACCTAACGCTTTGTAAAAATCAGTTAGCTTAGGTCTATGTACATAAATAAGCTCCTCCTGGAGCCCATGTGTTTTGTTTTCGTTTTTAGGATAGTGTGCTTGTCGGATTTTATTTCTCAGAAGGATGTTTTTTTGAGCATGACTCCATAGCCCAATGCAGAGGGTGACTGGAACTACTTGTTATTGGGAGCTCACAGGGAGCATGCCATCCCTTGCGGAGCCAAATGTTATCACATATAGTTGTCAAGGGCAACAGGTTGTCCAAGTTCGTTGTCTGCACAGGAAGCGTCCGAGCACAAGATGTAGAGCAACTCATTTCGGGCTTAAAATACAAACAGACAGGTTGAATTTTGTCAGCGGTGGAGATTCCAGGAGCATTCAAAATTGCATGAAGTATAGCGCCATGAGAAAGGACGAAGCCCGAAGTCCCGAAGCAGGGCTCGGCCGTCGATTTGAAAAGGGAAGATCTGATCCATTGATCTGAAGAGGGCAGATTTGAGTCGCTGATCGTAAATCCTCGCCCAAGATCACAAGATCGACGACCACAGTCCATTGCGGGGACGCGACGTGCTCGGACGATAATTTTCTTGAATGGTACCGCAATTGAAGTCGTGGTTTGACAAAAGTAATACGTGGCAAAAGGTGGTGGATTGCGGGCTCAAAAGCGGTGTGAACCCAAACCACCTTTGAGCGGCCCCACAATCACATGTTTATATGACGTCCTATCCGAGAGCAGCTTGTGGCCGCCCCCTTGGCATTAAGCCATGTTTCAATCCCGATGCAGGTCGTTTATGAAAGTGAGAGAGGTGGTTGAAAACTCGTCTCACCACATAAATGGAAAACATGCAGAGAGCGGCGGTAAAGACAGACTGTTAATCCAAAACTTCATTATGGACATATTTTCCTGTAAAGCACATAACTGCGCTTGGATCACATCTAACATGAGGGGGCCTGCACAATCTGACAGAGCAGGCCCCGACTGAAAACGTTAATGCGGTGGTCCGATCACACTCATGGTGGTTGCAACATTTTTAGTATATATAGGCAGTTTTGATATTTTGTTATGGTCGATGGTTGAGCTAGGATCTCGCATTGTAAAGTTTTGATGAAGCTCTGGTTCTTCTGGTTATGTATCTGTATTTGAAACTTCTTGTTTAATGAAAGTCAACTTTCTTTCCATTTCTCTATAACAATTGTATTAAAACACTCGGGCATGGATGATCCAGTCGAGGGTAGTTATGATGTTGTGATGTAGGTTTGATCACAGTGGCATCGCGACCAGTTTTAATTAGTTTCTTGTGTTGTCTTTTCCACCTTACACTGAATGGCTTGGGCATGGATGATCCAGTCGAGTTGTCATAGCCGCATCGTGGTGTAGGTTTGATTATGGTGATGCTGCGACTGTGTTGTTTGAACATGTTTCAGTGTCTGAACTTAGGGTTAAGAATGATCCTGAGTCTGAGTTTGTCTTCTCCGAGTTGCTGGAAGGCCTGATGCCCATAGCAGTCTCGTTCATCTTTCTCACTAAGTCTAACCTTTGCACACACTTAAACTCAACTTACTGATTGAATTTGAATCAAGTCCTCACCTGTTTGTGCGTGCCAGTCCCTGTTTTCTAAGTTAAAACGATACTATCTTGAGTCTGCGCCCATTCGACCCCCTTTAAATTTATTTATTGTGACATATAAATTGATGGGTACTGGGCTTACCTTCGATGCAATCCAGAGGTGACTTCTAGTGCTAACAAGATGTATGAAGCATTGAAGAATATGTTTGAGAGTAACAACACCCTCAGAGCTCTTACATTAAAGAACCAACTTCAAAATATCAAGATGACAAGAGTTGACACCGTTTCTACCTTCTTCATGAAGATTTCAGAGATCAGAGATCAACTGGGTGCCATTGGAGAAACTATATCAAACAGAGAACTTGTCTTGACCACTCTCAATGCTCTTTCAAAGCATTGGGAACCATTTCTTCAAAGTATCAGTGGTAGAGTAGAATTACCTACTTTTGATCGTCTATGGACAAACCGTACCCAAGAAGAAATTAGAGTTATAACTAGAGGAGTGCAAGACTCCCCTCATGATGACAATCATGCTCTTTCCTTTCATACAAAGAAAGGAGGAAAGAATAGAAGAAGCTTTAGTCAAACATTCAAAGGTAAGAAGACTTCATCAGCTTCAGGTCATGATCATAGAAAAGACAAATCAAAGATCTAGTGTTTCATATGTGACAAGTATGGACACTTTGCGAGAGATTGTCTTACCAGGAATAAAGGAAGACAACTTGCCTCCATTGCTGATGTTGATCAAGAGCCACATCAGAGAGTTGAAGACAACAAATATGAAGCCTTCTTTTTCATATCAACACTCTCAAGTACGGTTCCTACTGATAGTGATATTTGGTTAATTGACAGTGGTGCCTCTAGGCACATGACCAGATATAGAGATCATCTGACAAATCTTGTTGAGAAAGAGACCAGTATACATGTTGTACTTGGAGACAATGCCAGATATAATGTGAAAGGGATAGAAACTTCTACATTCCCACTAGATTATGATATACCCCTTCAGCGGAATGAGGTACTATATGTACCTGGGATGAAAATGAACCACTATTAAATTTGAACGTTTTTGCGACAAAGTAGAGACAAATTTTCGTCGGCATAGAGTCATTTTTGCGACCAAGATAATTTTTTTTTTCGTCGGTCTAGCGACTACACATGGATCTTCGCCGGTCTAGCGACCGGAAAAAGAAGCCTATTCACAATAGGGAAATGTTCGGCTAGCGACGAATTTTAGTCGGTCAAACGACTATTATTAGTCGCAAGAGTGACCAAAACAACCCTGGCAAACTTAGTCAATAAACCACTATGAGTCACTAGAATGACCAAACCATCAGTTAAAAAGGTCAAAAGAAGGAGGATCAGTTAGTCGCTAACTGACTAGCGACGAACAAGTTGGTCGCTCTAGCGACTAACAGGTTGGTCGCTAAAGCGACCAACACGTTGATGTTTGCGACCAATTGGCTATACTAGCGACGAACAGGTTGGTCGCTAAAGCGACTAACACGTTGATGTTTGTGACCAATTGGCTATACTAGCGACGAACAGGTTGGTCGCTAAAGCGACCAATATTGGGGTTTTTTTT
>ML781603.1:669669-703492 GCA_009831015.1 Picea engelmannii | reverse complement strand
CCCAGTGTATAGTCAGTCTGGTCAATGGAACCGTTGACTGTTGTGGCTGTTTTCCTGTCATTTTTTATACGGTTAAAAATGGTGCCAGCAAGTAGAACAACTGTTTTTTTGTTAATATGGTTTGCAAATGATGGCTATAAACTGCCTACTGCCATATACAAGGATTAAGACTGACAGAAGATTACACAGTATAACTGAAAGGGAAACCATGAAATGCTGGATACAAGGGTTAAGACCGACAGAAGATTACACAGTATAACTGAAGGGAAACCATGAAAGCAGCGACATACATATTGCTCCAAAAAGGACTAGAGATATTGATTGGCCCATATTCTTGCGGCCATATTGGCCTCTCTATCCAGGAGTTAAAACCTCTGAAGCTGTTGGAACCATATGTTCTTTCTTTCCATTTTTTTGGGAATGAAATGCTTCTTTTAACTATTAATACGATTGAATAGATACAAGGCATTTCATACAAAGAAAGCGAGTCACTTTTAGGCAACTGCATGAGCACATAGTCTAAAAACCTCCTATGAGCTAGAGCATTAATGGACTGAAAGCAAACGGTGCCATAAGGCTACATCATCAAAAAATAATAAACAGCCAGGAGGGAAGCAGCAATTGTCACAGAGATCATAAAACAGAAAGGCCAGCTGGCCTGGAGAAACAGAGCAAGCTGTCATTCTGCAGCTGGGATCATGCCAACACTCGATGGTGGGTCATCTCTATCTTTGGGGGGTGGACCCCTTTCCAAAATAATTTTGTCAAGCTGAACCCAAAAAAGCACTGTCTTACATTGTGTTGTGTTGTATGCAATGTTATCAGAACCAGACCGGTCATCAAACCGATGGACCCCAAAAATCTGAACTGGAAAACAACCAGACCAAAAAACCGGCCGACCAAAACTACATAAAATACTCAAATTTTGAAAAAAAAAACATATATATTCATGTGCATCCATATGAAACCAAACCATTATACACAAATATGCAAATTTTCTCATGTATATAGCAAGTAAGGGTGCATATAACCGAAATAGCACCGAGTGCAATCCATCTCTGAACCAAAATACATCAATAAAGCGGCTCTAAATGGCTTCTAGAGTCCAAAAAAAAGTCATGCTACAAAAAATAACTATGTATCATCAAAATCATTGCCTATATTGGGACATCATCAGTATCACCCTCTAATTATTAAAATAAGATAGAAAAAGCTTAACATGCCTAATCAGTGATTTAGCTACTTGAAGGGTACATTTTTGTTAGGGTCATGACAAAGGAGTTCAATAATCAATGCCACCAACATCGAGGCACTTAGAGGGCTTGGTGCTCTTGATTAAATGCCAGTTCTATACTCTCATACATGATAGAATACAATGAAAATGCTGCAATCCTGCCAGTCCTGAAATCCTGAAAACTGTTAAGTTTTGTTAAGTTTTGAATGGGATCTAAAATTCTACTTTCTCCATATGGAATCCAAGGTGGTTGGAACCACTCTCAAACATCCTAAACCAATTAATAGTAATGTTAAAAATTTAAGTAAAAGGATTTTCATCCTTTTACATTAAGAATTTAACATTACCATTAATTACTAGGGTGGGTGAAATGGAGGGGGGGGGACCTCTTTAAATAGTGTTAGTAGGGCCCCAAGGTTAGGTATTGTGCTTGCAAATAACTTGATTTGTTGTTTTCTTTAATTTTTTATAGGTTTTGGTGGTCCCTAGCTGCTCCGTATGGCTTTGTACAAAAACGACCGGTTTGGTACAAAACTGGCTGGTTTAGTGCTTTAAAGCTGGTTCGGTATGGAACTAGCTAAAAATGGTTTGAAACCTTGAACTGGACCGAAATGGCCTTGAAATCGGTTGGTCTAGCCGGTTTTGCCAGTTCCGGTCCGGTTCTGATAACACTGCTTTTATGCAAAGTTATTAGAATTGGAATTGGCACTGGAACTGGCCAAAGCACCAGGTTGAAGAATCGGTCTACTAAAAAATACATAAAATATGCAAAAATTAATAAAAATATATATATTCATGTACATTAATGTAAGTTGAAACCAACAAACACCAAATATGCAAAATTTGCTCCTGTATATAGCATGTAATGGTGAATATAACAAAATGGAACCAAGTGTGATACATATTTGAAACAAAATACATAAACATCGAGGCTCTAAATGGCCTCTTCTTGATGCTCCTCGATAGAGGCTAGCATTTCCTATCTAATATCTCGTTCAACATCCGGGCATGGTCTATCTTGCCCTCAAACACCAACGAAGTGTTCTTTCACTCTATGAATCCCCCTCCCTTGAATATTCTTCTTACAATATTTGTAATATTTTTTTCCTATCAACCTCCTCATAATGGCTCCATGTAGGGTCTTTCATATTCTTGGGGGCCATGGTAGTTCTCAAACATAAATCAAATCTACAAATACCAAATCTAACTTTACTTATTTGCTAAAACAAAAATCAGCAAGTTGATGAGAAAAACAATGAGAGTTTGAAATATTCTTGGCATACCCTTTGAATGGGCACAACAATTTGGTCTCAAATCTCCTCCAAGATTGTAGATGATAAGTAAACCGTTGATGTAGATGCCGAATCCACTAAAAGCAACCCACAAACAATGCCAAATTGACTTCAAGCTCACACCAAATAAAATCTCTTCAATGTATCTTTGCAATCTCCAAATGCTCAATGAGAGTGTGAAGGAAATAAAGATTGGGGGGGGATCATTATATAACAACAATTTAGGTTTTTATTTTTATTTNATGCCAAATTGACTCCAAGCTCACACCAAATAAAATCTCTTCAATGTATCTTTGCAATCTCCAAATGCTCAATGAGAGTGTGAAGGAAATAAAGATTGGGGGGGGATCATTATATAACAACAATTTAGGTTTTTATTTTTATTTTTTTTGGGGGGGGGGATGAGTGCATTATATAACAAGAGAATTATGGGTTTGGGAGGTTCGTTTTTTTTCTTTTCTTTTTTCTTTCCCATTTTTTAACCTCCCTCCTAGGAATTATGTGCTTGTCCCGTAGGCTAGTTCGGTATAGAATGACTTCCCTATCCAGTGCGCCCATCGATTCGGGCTCGTCTGAGTATGGGCCAGCTCGGTCCAATGGTTTCGATAATGTTGCTTGTATGGATGAGCTTATCCTTAAACTTTCTTTGTTCTATTTCAACTTGACCGACTCTGTTAGACATCCTCGTGCTATTGTTCCTAGTTCCATCTGTTCCATATAGATACCATTATAACATTAATAGTAGTTGTCAATGGGCATACCTTGCATAAACTCAATTTGCTGCTTTGGACTTGCTTGGACACCTTAGGCTACCAACATACACCCTAGGCTATCGACATAAGGTCCTATATCTCATAACATCCTTGAAGCGAGTTTTGTGGAAAATATGAAATTGCATCCATTACTCTAATGATACCACTATATGATTCCTGCAAGCGAGTTTCTAACTTATTGATCTCTCAGGTTCATTCCTTATTGCAGGATTAGAAAGACATTACATTGGTTTAAGTGATTCAAAAAGGGATTGGTGAGTAGGGATAAAGCTAGAAGGGAACCTTGTTCTTCAATAAACTTAACAAGATCTCTAGAGACATCTAGCATGGAAGATTATTGCTAGGATTTAATAGAGCAGGGCCACCTTAAATTGCATTGATTTCACCATTTTTTTGTTACTTATGCTATAGTCCTTACTACATGGAATATATATCCTCTTTTTTGTTTTTTCCTCTTTTCAATTACCAATTAATTGAGAAAGGTCTCATTCATTACTTTTCAAGGTTGAATATTCTAGTTGTAGTATTATCTATTCAAGTGACATTTGTAATGACATACTCTATATATGTAAAGTAGGTCAATGAAAATGATGTAAGTTACCTCTATTTTTTTTTCCCAGGTTACATTGCCTAGGGAAAACCCCCGAGTACTTCCCCTCATTTTCAGGATGGTACCCAAGGTAAACCCTAGAATCTTCACGGCACAAGGCTGATCAACAACAAGGCTCGAAGCCATTACGAGAATATACTTGTTTAGAGCTCAACGTGTCACTTGCCGGAATTGAACATGGTTGGGGAGGATAACAATCATTCCTCCCAACCACCCGAGCCAAACCCAATTGACCAAGGTTACCTCTATACTTGTAAAGCATGTCATAATATAAATTATAATTTTGTGCGAAGGAGGTCATAAGAAAGTTTGAATATAAGAGCTTGTAACCCATTCTAATATTTCATGAACCCATTGCTAATCCTTACATATGTTTATCACAAAAAAATATTTTTAAGGAATAGTTATAAGTTATAACTTGGTAACTTTCATTTTAATTTTCCAAACTGAGAATTCATTCTTTATGCCAATAATCATCCTAAAAGCAAAAACATGGTGAATATTGTTAGATTTTCCTTATTTACAGAGCATTAGTGTTACTAGTGTTCTTTTACTTCGTTACCATTAACATATATATCATGTACTGAGCAGTAGCAACATGAACAAGATACAGAAAAGAACACAAGAGATTTATTCTGGGAAAACCCCAAATGGGGGAAAAACCCATCAACCTTTCTTAGATAGATTCCATTCACAAAGCAAGTCCAATCAGATAAACCCTAGCACAAGTGCTAGCTTAACCAGAAATACCACCCCAACTGCAGTAGCAACACCATACAAAGGTAGCGCAACTCCTCAAGGAGTAGCGCACAAGAGAGAGATACCAAAAGACTGAGCAATAATAAACTGTGCAGCTGCAGCTACTGCGCCACCTCCTCCAAACTTGCGCCTTGCTTCTGTGTAGCTGGGAGAGTGTGAGCAAGTGAACAAATGAGCCAAGACGTCCTCTATTTATACTCTTCCTGGCCACTAGACTGGGCCGACTTCTTCTCTGGATAGGTGTCTTTTCATTATTACTTTATTCTTCTGGGCCGACTTCTCTTCTAGGGTATTTCAATATCTGTTCAATGGATCTTTTGCTTCCGGAATCTTCTTCGCATCTAAGAAAGGTCATCTAGGAGGGAAAGATCCTCCCACAACTACCAAAACATCAACACTGCCTCTTAGCTAGGGAGGCATTGTTATCATGCAATTTGTACTTGTCCAAAAGGGAAAGGCTAATGGAGGGAAAATTGGTGTAATAGGAGGTTGTCTTATCACTGTCACCTTAATAAGACACCTCTTTCTATTTAGGGATGAAGCCCAGGGGAGATGTCCACGGTGACCTGGGGGTTTGAGAAGGCAAAGGTTGAGGTAACGAGAAAAGTTATCCCCTCTCACAAGTCACACTGATCAGAAAGTCCCAAGGGTTTAACAAATGAAGCAATGATATGCTTAAGTGTACCTGCCCAGAACAAAACAACAAGAAAAACACTATTTTTGCAAGTACAATTGATGTTAGTGCTTCATAAAACCTTGGACTTGTCAATGAAAGCAATAAGTTGATATAAGATGAAGCAAACATAAATTTTATAACAACAATGTATATATGATGATGGCTTCACAATCAATGCTTTAAATAAGCTTCAAAATGACGCAAAATGATAATCTAACAATAGCAATAGGCTAGCACTTGTCAGAAGCTAATGAGGCAATGTAAAAATCAACTTTAGTAATTGCTTTTAGGAGCTTTTACTGCTGTAATAATTGGCTGTAGCTTACATTTGTAACAACAACAAGAATGTTAGTAGATTATCCTAATCTAGGGTTAGGAAAGGTTAGTAAATAGTTTGAGGTAATAGATTTAAGGGTTGTTCTCATCAATCAATCAAATATAAGGTCTAGATCAGTGTCTTTAGGGATAATGGAGTCACTTTTTGCAGCAACGATCTTGAAGGAATCAAATGATAATGTGTGAGCTAAGGACAAGAGGGATGATGGTTGAGGTGTTGGTAACCTAAGGCCTCAATCAACAAACCCTAGAAGGAAAACAACTACTAGGAAGTAGGTAACCCTAGGCCCTAACGGTTTTCCTTCTTCTTTAGCTCAAGCTTGAAGTAAATAAATGCTTGATGAAGCAAATGATGCTAGAGTGCTACAATGGTAGGGCTCTAGCACAATGCTTCAAAGGATAGGCTTTCTAGCAAAATCTAGTAGGTGAAAAACTATCAAGACAAGGACAACAACATGTGCTTGATCTCCTAGGGTTTTAAGCTAGCAATCTCATAATCTTAGTAAAATGCAAAGTAAATGTACTATAACCATTCAAAGTAAAGAAGAATTGCAAAAATTCACTTACATTCACCAAGAATAATCTAGCAAATAGCCTAGATTAAGACTTTCCACCAAAAAATGCCAAAAAACACCAATATAAGCCTCCTCCAAGAGTTGCGCACCACTTAATTTCAGCCAATAAACCCTAAGGAAGCTGAATTTCATACCTCACTTGTGTGAGTGAAAGAATGATGAAAAATTACAAGGGATAAATCCCTTATTTATACAATCCAAATGACCTTTAATTACAAAATTAGGTCAAAAAGGCCGACATGGCCAATTACATCAAATATCCAGTTTTTACATAAAATTGTCAAATAAAACCCTAATTTTAGCTTTTTAGGGTGACGTCATGCCCCTCCTAGGGTGACGTTATCCTCTTTGCTGGAACGTTAGCCCTCCAAGTGAAACTTTGGGGCTCAAAACCCATCTAGAACTGCCACACGTGCCAACCAAATCCGTCCTCAAGCTGGATACCTCAACTGGGTGACGTTAAGGGCCAACATCATGGTGGGAGGGCAAGACCACCTTGGGTCCAGGCCTGCCAAGCTGTCTCTGGTGGAACGTCCTCCTCTCTCTCCAATGCAAGCCTGTGGTATATGTCTGCCCCTGGCTGGGGTCTCAGCATCCATCTGGTGGGCTTTTAGCCCTATGGAGGTCCGAGCTAATCATCTCCCCATATGTACCTGTTCGTCGGGCATGGTCCTGTAGCAACAACAAATACGCCCTCCATGGGCTCATAAGTCACAGGGATCATAGCAATGTCAATCACATCTAATAATCAAGTTACCCAAACATGTGCATAAAACCCCCCTTTCCTAGACAAGTGCTCAAAGATGTTATGCTATTTTACAAGCCAGGTTTGGAGAGGATTTCAGGACGTCATATTGGGCTAATCCTCCTTAGATGTGGGATGTTTCCAGGTGAAGACCAATCTAGGTCATGTAAGTGTATGAGATGGTATGGGGATGTTTGGGCAAAGAGTGCAGTGATAACAGGGAAATGTAGGGCTTACCTGTGGGTGCCTTTGAAGAGGGTGAGTTGCACCTTGTCATGGATGCAAATGTTTCCCAGCCCATTTAATGCTTTTTACTTTTTATCTTATGGCTTTTTCTTTCAAGAGAATAGCTGGGGGACACTACCCTGGCCCAATGGTGATAGTGTTACCCACAAGCATTTCACGGAGATGAGAAGGTTGGCTCGTGATGAGACCCCCTTTCTCTTAGCTATGCTACCAAGAGCCACTACCCTGGCGTGGTGACCAACTGAATGGTAGTGTCATACCGCTACATGCCCATGGACCTAATAGGCTGGCTCGTGATGAGACCCCCTATCCTCCAACCAGGTCTTGAGTTTATTTATTTTATGGGTCCCTCCTTTTTCTTACTGAGAAGCCTTTTGTTGCTTTCTCGAGGATCCCTGGGCGAAGCATCTGAAGGTTTTGATCTTTTGGCTTTTATCTTTTTCTAGCTACTTTTACCCTCTGAGCCTTTAGCCCCTTCTTCCCACAAGGCAAGGTACAACCCTTTTGCTAGCTTGGCAAACCCAATGTTCGAACCAATGCAGGGGATAGATGAGAGGGAAGATGATGAAAAGTGATAAGTATGGTGGAAATGGAGGATGAATTTTCATGAACCCACCCAGTGGCAACTCACTCCTAAGGGAACCAACTTGCTAGGGCATTCTGTCATTCCCCCCAGGTATGGACAAGTCAAAAGGCATAAAGTCCAAGCACACGTCATGAATCAAAAGAGAATTAAATGCACATATTCAAATGTTTTGTGAATCAGAGTGACACATACCATGATACCTAGACTCATTACCTCATGGAGCAAGACCTACTGCTGCTTCAGGACCAGGCCGATGGGATGGATGCTGCTGCTGACAGGATGGAGGCGCTGAGGAAGATGGATGGGCCCTCCAGGGCCAGGCTCAATTCAATATGGCTCTTGGTACTCCATGTCTAGGACCTGTGGGCCTCGAGACATAATCTCCTTAGTTATCCATAGGCTAGGGGATAACATGCATCTTTCACGATGTCTTCATCTGGTAGTCCACTGACTACTCTGCAATCTGCTAGCAGGCACACGGCTGCTACAATGCCTTCGGTAGCTCGAATAATCAACACAGTCTCTGCWATCAAACTGTAGCACACACAACTACATCCAAACGATCTGGTAATCTACATGACAATCAACTAGTAGCACACAACTACTACAATGTCATCCAATAGATCACAACTGCTGCCAAGTAGTACACAACTACTGTCTAGTGACACACAATCACTGCCAGTGGACCACATCCAAACGATCTGGTAATCTACATGACAATCAACTAGTAGCACACAACTACTACAATGTCATCCAATAGATCAYAACTGCTGCCAAGTAGTACAGTACACAACTATTGTCTAGTGACACACAGTCATTGCCAGTGGACCACATCCACTGTAGTAGCACACAACTACTGTCCAGAGACACACAGTCTYCGCCAATGGTACTCAACCATCGAAGTAGCACACAACTACTGTCCGGAGTCACACAACCTCCGCCAGTGGAACACATCCACCGAAGTAGCACACARCTACTGTTCAGAGTCACACAACCTCCACCAGTGGAACACATCCACCGAAGTAGCACACAACTACTATCYGGAGGCACATAGCCTCCACCATAGTCTCACGACTATGTGTGTGATGTTTCTTCTCTCAGCAGGTCCGACAGTGCATTACCCCCTCAGTCACCTCACGTGACTGATCCAGGGAACCCTTGGCCAGAGGGGTTAGCTGGCATGAGAAGAAAAAACACACCTCCTTCTCAACGAGGGTGGTCATTCGACAACACTCCAAGCTTGTCCCTGAAGTACTCATACTTCACTCTTGACAAGGGCTTGGTGAGGATGTCCACTATAGGCTCGTCCGTGGATATGTACTGGAGCTCCACAACTCCTCTCTGCACCATATCTCGGATGTAATGATATTTGATCTCTATATGCTTAGACCTGTCATGGAATACATGGTTCTCGGCAAGCTTCACACAACTTTGATTGTCACAATGTATCAAAGTTGGCTCCAATTCTAGATCAAATATCTCGGCTAGCAACTTTCGGAGCCACACTTCTTCATGACTTGCCATGCTTGCTGCGATATACTTTGCTTTTGATGTACTGAGTACCACTAATGTCTGCTTCCTGCTCAACCATGAGATCATGCCTGATCCTAGACTAAAACAACATCCGAAAGTACTCTTCCGATCCACTGCACTCCCTGCCCAGTCAGAATCTCTATATCCCTGCAGCTTCACATCTCCACTTGAGACATATCTCCATCAATATCCAACCGTACCACGAAGGTACCTCAACATATGCTTTGCTGCCATGCAATGTACCTATCTAGGTTCAACCATGTGTTGACTCAAGGTATTTACTGCAAAGCATATGTTTGGCCTGGTGTTAACCAGGGACATCAAGGATCCAATCAACTGTCTGTACATAGTGGGATCCACCAAATCTGAAGATTTGTCACTCAAGAGCTTCAGATTTATTATCATAGGTGTGGTCATGGACTTGTAGTCCATCATCCCAAATTTCTTCAAGATCTCAACAATATATTTTCCTTGGTTAAGGAAAATCTCATATGATCTTTGCCATACCTCTAATCCCAAAAAAGAATGCACCAGACCTAGATCCTTCATCTCGAACTTTGAAGCAAGCTCTCTCTTACACCCATCAATGAGCTTCTCGTCCCATGTTAGAAATAGGACATCTACATATAGAACCAATATCAATGGGCATCCATCCTCAACCTTATAATAAAGGTTAGGATCTGCCTCACTCTTGGTAAATCCCAAGCTCATCAAATATCCATCTATCCTGGCATACCATGCCCTGGGTGCTTGCTTGAATCCGTATAAGGCCTTCTTCAGTCTGCACACATGGGACTCCTTTCCATGGATCACGAAGTCTTGTGGCCTGTTAAATGTACACTTCTTCCTCTATTACACCATTCAAGAAAGCAATCTTGAGTCTTGATGTCCATCTGGTATAATTTCCATCCCATTGCGGAAGCAATCACAATGATTGATCTAATGGAAGTGTATTTTGCTACAAGGGCAAAGGTTTTGTCATAGTCTTCTCCCTCTTTCCGAGAGAACCCTCTAGCCACAAACCTTGCCTTGTACTTTTCTATGCTGCCGTCTGTAGCATGCTTGATCTTGTAGATCCATTTGGAAGTCACAACTGACTTCCCTTCTGGTCTCGGAACGACCTCCCATACATCATTCTTCATGATGGACTAATACTCCTCCATCATGGCATCCTTATATTTTGGCTTCTCAGCAGCTTCTTCAAAAGTGGAAGGCTCTGAATCAATGATGTTGCTCATTAGTGCCACATAGCTGGAAAACTTATGTGGTCTCTTGCTCTCTCTAAAGGGGCCTTTGGGAGCTGCATGTCCTTTAGCTTCTTGCAAGGTGTTCCGAAGCCAAGTTGGTCTCTTCCTGGTAGCCACAGCTTCTTCAGGTAGATCTACAGGTCTTTCTGACTCTACCATATCATTCTGAACTTCTGGGATGGTTTCTTCAGGTGTAGAGTCTACCATGACTACATCTTTGGGCGCCTCTTGCTCTATTTGGTCCTCATCTATGTGAGATTCACTTGATCTTCTGAAGGCTTCATCTTCGTCAAATGTTACATCCCGACTGATCTCGATCTGTCTCTGCCCTGGAATGTAAATTCTACAGGCCTTCGAAGTCTCACTGTATCCAACGAATGTGCCCTTCTTTCCTGAAGGTTCCAATTTCGTTCTCTTTTCCTTGGGAACATGTATAAACATTGGACAACCAAAAATCCTCAAGTGATTGACTTCTGGCTTCTTTCCGGTGAACACTTCTTCAGGTGTCTTGTTCCCCAATATCTTATGAGGGCTTCTGTTCTGCACGTATACAGCCATATTGGATGCTTGCCCATAAGTGCATGGGTAGGCCCTGGTCATGTATCATCGCTTTTGCTGCTTTTATGATGGATCTGTTCTTTCTTTCTGCAACCCCATTCTGCTGGGGGGAGTTGTAGGCTCCCTCTTAATCCCTGCTTCTTGGCAAAAGTCTTTAAATTCCTTTGAGGTGTACTCACCTCCATTGTCAAATCTCAAAACTTTAATCTTCCTCTCAGAGAGATTCTCAACTAAATCCTTGAACTCTTGAAACTTGTTAAGGACTTCATCTTTTGCTTTCAAGAAGTAGATCCATGTCTTCCTAGAATAGTTGTCTATGAAAAGAACATAGTATACAAAGTTGCCAAGTGATGGCACCGCCATCTGTCCGCATACATCAGAGTGTATGATGTCCAAAATACCCTTGGATCTGCTATCACTGCTTGTAAAGCTTCCCTTGACATTCTTGCCAAGTGCACAACCTTTGCATACTCCGTCATGGTCTATTTGGATTTCTAGTAGACCTGTAACCATTTTGCTCAAAACTGGTAATGCTCTATAGTTCAAGTGAGCAAGCCTTCGGTGCTATAGTTCACTGGAACTAACACTATTGTGTACAAGGGCTTGTTCTTGGTGTCCCTTCAGCTTATACAATCCTCCCTCTCAAACACCAATCACAGTGGCTTTATTTATGCTTGAATTCTTGGGCCATAGAAGGACTTGGCCATCCACAAAAGCTACCCTAAAACCTTTATCTTCTAAAGCTGAAATAGATAGAAGATTATTCTTTAAACCTTGTAAAAATATTATATCTTTAATTGAAAGAGGGTTACTTGAGTCAAGTTGTAAGGAGGCTTCTTCAACGCCTTTGATTGCATGCTTGGAATCGTCTCCAAGCACCACTTGAAGTGAGTCCTTTTCTGTTAATTTTGATAGATAGTTTCTGAATCCAGTCATATGCTTGGAAGCACTGCTATCTATGAGCCAAGTATCGCTTCCTTGAGTGATGGTTCCAGTGAGTGCTGAAATGAATACAAATTCTTCATCTTTAGGTTTGTGTTCTTCAACATCAGCTGCATGTGCATGGTGCTTCTTCTTCTTTTCCTTCTCATGTTTGTGAGGACATTGTGCAGCATAATGTCCCATCTTCCTGCAATTGAAGCATTGAACCTTTGACATATCCCTCTTACGACATGGCTTCTTAGACTTCCTTGGACTGCCTTCTTCGCTTTCCTTTCTCTTCTTTACTTGGTTTTCCTCATCATCTACCTTTTGTTTCTTGGACATCAATCTAGATTCCTCTTGAGAGCAATCTGCCCATAACTTGTCAAACTTGGGTAACTTCCTTCTTGCACAAATTCCTTGGAAAAATGGGTCCCAAGAGGGAGGGAAACCATTTAGCATAGTGGTTTCTAGTTCAACATCTTTTACTGGATCTCCAATGGCTGCTAACTGGTCTTTGATCTGTGAGATCCTTGTAAAGAAGTTGGCTATCGTCTCTGATTTGTTCATAGTCACATTTCTGAGTTGATGCCGTAGGCTAAGCTTTTGACTGGTGTTCTTGCTTTCATAGAGTCTAGTTAGGGCATCAAACATCTCCTTTGCAATCTTTAGTTCTGATACATTGGGTATCAGGTGATCCTTGATTGAGTCTGTCAAGATCCTCTTGGCCTTGACCTCCTTCTTCTTGAACTTTGCCTTTGCTTCTTCATCTTTGGGTTCTCGAAGCATCTTCTTGATGTGATCCAATAATTCATTCTCTTCTAGAATGAGTTGTATTCTATGCTTCCAGGATCTGAAGTTATCTGCTCCATCCAATCTATCTTCAACTTTCATACTGGTTGACATTTTCGCCTATAGAAACCCTAGCACTGAAAAACCTCAAATTTTTCAAACTTTACCAAACTGCACGCTGAGGGTTTTAGGGGGTGCGCTAGGTTAGGGCGCACTGCTCTATGAAGAAATTATTTCCAATGTCCTTGGGATAGTGCTCAACGAGCTTGACAAAGTATTGCAGCTGCAAGGTGTTGCTGTAGCGATCTTTCTTCCAGTGGTCAAACTGTTCTGAAGGTAACCAACTCTAATACCATGTTATATTTTTCTTATTTATAGAGCATTAGTGTTACTAGTGTTCTTTTACTTCGTTACCATTATATCATGTACTGAGCAGTAGCAACATAAACAAGATACAAAAAAGAACACAAGAGATTTATTCTGGGAAAACCCCAAATGGGGGAAAAACCCAACAACCTTTCTTAGATAGATTCCGTTCACAAAGCAAGTCCAATCAGATAAACCCTAGCACAAGTGCTAGCTTAACCAAAAATACCACCCCAGCTGCAACAACACCACCATACAAAGGTAGCGCACCTCCTCAAGGAGTAGCACATCTCATACCAAAAGATTGAGCAATAATAAACTGTGCAGCTGCAACTACTACGTCATCTCCTCCAAACTTGCGCCTTGCTTCTGTGTAGCTGGGAGAGTGTGAGTGAGTGAACAAATGAGGCAAGGTGTCCTCTATTTATAGTCTTTTTGGCCACTAGACTGGGCCGACTTCTTATCTGGACATGTGTCTTTTCATTATTACTTTATTCTTCCTGGCCGACTTCTCTTCTAGGGTATTTCAATATCTATTCAATGGATCTCTTGCTTTTGGAATCTTCTCCGCATCTAAGAAAGGTCATCTAGGAGGGAAAGATCCTTCCGTAGCTACCAAAACATCAACAAATATCTTACTATTACCATTAAGGGAATGATCTTGACTTTTTTTCCAAAGGGAAATTATAGTACTGTCAATTAGTGAGTGATCAAGGTGCAAAGTCTATCAAAAGAGGCCTCTCTTTAGTTTCAATTTGAAATGGGAAAAGATACTTATCCCTACATTTCCTTGAGGCTTTTGGAGTGGTTGTAGGGATTCAATTATTGGTACTATTTCCTATGAAAGTTATCTTTTTCCAAAATCCTAATGCCTTAATAATACTTTTATTTTTATTCTTTTTATACATGTGGTTCACAGCACCGAAGACCAGTAGCTTGCTACGTCCACGAACCCCCCCCGAAATCCACGAGAGAACATGGGGAGGCCAGGATTGGCGAGATATTGATTGCTCAACAACAGGAGCAACATACTCAACAACAAGAGTATCTTATAGACCCATTAAGGGCATCACATGTCACAAGGAATTGAACCTGGGTGGGAAGGATAACAACCATTCCTCCCAACCACCCAAGCTACATCCAATTGACAATGCCTTAATAATACTTAGAAATGTAATTTGATCAATTGTTGATAAGTATTTCAATTTGGTGGACCTATACTTTACCAGGGACAAAGTAATTAATATTATGATACACTGCAATAGAAAGAAAGCAACAAGAGCTAAGGAGATTATAGAGAAGGGATTTGGTGCTAGGAGTTTGCATCAAAGGCTCAATGTTTGGATAATGATCTTCAAGATAATAATCAACTCATATTAGTTCTAGATGTTGACTAGCCTACAAAGGATCATATGGGATATTTGAATGAATTCAACTTGATGAACTTTTATTGAATGCTACTTATCGATCTATTAGTGAAAGATTCAATGATTAGGAAATAATACAAAACAACTTATCGTAATGCTCCCCTGATCCAACAATTCATTTATCACACAAAGATTTAGAGAATTATGTTTTTCATTTTGAGTTCGTAAAGCTCATGGCTTATTTCTCTTATTGAGCTTCTAGGAAAAATTCTGAGTTACAACAGTAGCAATATCAACATTAATTATAGCAACTTATCTCTATAAATCAGCACATAAACTCCTTGAGAATCGTGCCAAACTCAGTTACCTCGAATTTTGTGCATTGTACGGTCATGTAGAACAAAAATGCAATTGTACGACCCTCAATAAATGCGCCCAGATTTGATTGATAAGCACAATACTTAACTGTACGGATTCTCACAACAGAACTTCTCTAAATTCGTGCCAAACTCAACTGAACTCACTGCATCTAATTTTGAGCCTCTTTCTTAGCTGTACGGACAACAATAAATGCTGTACATACTCCTTCAGATGCTGTACGGATAGAGCTAATAAATGCTGAAACTCTTCGAGATGCATGCCTATTCCCTCCTTGGAATGCATGCCAATCTACTCTTGCTGCTGCTCTCTTTCTCTAAGCTCAAAAAGTCTCTTGGGATGCGTGCCTCTTCACTCCCCTCCTCTTCTCTCAAAGTGCACCCTCTCTTCTCCACTAGAGTTGCCTTTATGCATTTCCAATGTGTAACTGCCCTAACCCTTGGTTTTCCAATGAGATTGACGGTCAAGATCTAATCTTGCCCTCATGAGATCAACGGTCGCGACTTAATTGTCCGTTAAGATCACTTAAGTCACTTAAGTGACYCACACCCTYAGAAAGTCACTTTTACACATTAAAAAATAGAAGGCTGAACTTTATAAAATCACTTTTTAAAAATAAAGTCACTATGGAGAAATGTGCTCGATCATTTCCGCATGCTGGGCGTCGCCAATGCAGAAGTACCTCCGAGCTATCAARTCTAACATAATATTGGAGAATAATAGGCCATAAGAAAGGACAACCAAATGGTTCTAATTAGAAAGACCACCAAGATGCTTTCAATGAGGGGAAGAAGAAGTGGAAAGAAAAAGACAAGAAAACGACAACCACTACACATTGGTGCAAGGAGGCAAACAAGCACTGCAACCATTGTAATATTGATGGTGACACTGAAGATAAGTGTTCGAAGCTACATCAAAAGATGAATCCAAAGAATTGTAAGAAGGATTTGAAGAAAAAAACTTGTTAGCCATGGGTTTGGGCAACTTGGTAGAGAGTAGCGCGGATGTGGATGAAAAGATGGTCTGGAGTCTGGACTGTAGTGTAGAAGGAGGTGAATCTGAGAGCCTTCCTCACAGGGAAGAGAAAGAGATAACAAAACCCTTCCATATTAAGATCTAGGTCAAAAAGACCAAGGTGTATGCTCTATTCAATTCTGGTTCACAGGACAACCTCATAGCAGATGATTTGGTCAACAAGCTTGGGTTGGAAGTTCATGATCATCCTAGCCCATATCCATTGGGATGGGTAAATAAGGATGCAGAGCTCAAGGTCACTAAACAGTGCAAGATAAAATTTGCTATAAGTGTAGATTTTATTGATGAAGTGGAGGTAGATGTAGCACCCCTTGACGTGTGTTGTGTAGTGTTTGGAAGCCCCTACATGTATATGAGGGATGCGGTCTTCGTCAGGAGAGCAAATCAGTACTGCATTATCAAGGATGGGAAGTCTTTCATAATCAATGCACACAAAGGTAAATCCATGATCTCTCAGGCGACTGCTAATCGAACCAAAAAGCTGATCAGCTTTAGTAGAAAGTTTGTATTGCTTTTCTCAAGAGAGAATCAACGAGGGGATGAATCGGTACGAGTAAAGGCATGTCTGGAGGGATGTACTAAAGAGTAGAAACATCAGTTGGAGGAGTTGTTGCAGTCGTAGAGAGGAGTGTTCCATGAGCCTAAAGGGTTACCACCTAAGAGGGAAGTGAAACATGAGATATAGTTGTTGCTTGACTCCCCATTACCAAATATTGGGCTGTATAGATAGTCTGTCCTGAAAGCAGATGAAGTGAAGAAGGATGGAACTTGGTGAATGTGTATTGACTATAGGGCTTTGAACATGATCACCCTCAAGAGTTGGTATTCTCTACCCATGATAGATGATTTGTTAGATCAGTTGCAACATGCCAAGTACGTTACCAAGTTGGATCTCAAATCGGGATACCACTTGGTACGAGTTAAAAAGGAGACACCTGGAAGATTGCCTTTAAGAAAAGGCAAGGTCTGTATGAATCGCTGCTAATGCCTTTTTGGTTTATGTAATGCAGTAGTGCCAAGTGGTAAGAGTTTTAGTGGGAAAGAATCAACATAAAGCTTTCGATGAATTGAAATGAAATATTAGTAAAGCATTGGGTCTTTCATTGCCTAACTTCCAGAATCCTTTCGAAGTGGAGATAGATGCAAGTGGATATGCTATGGAGGTAGGTCGGTACCAATATGCTATCATACTGAAATGTTTCATTGAGGAGTCCTGAACTACCCTACATATGTTAAGGAACTCTGTGACCTAGTTCAAGTTGTTAAGAAGTGGAAGCACTATTTGATGGGCAAGGAAACCATTATCCACACTGATCACCAACCACTGTAGTATTTGCAGGCCTAAAGTAAGCTTCAACAAACCAGACACTACAAGTGGATGGAGTTTTTGCAACAATTTCATCTAGTCATCAAATATAAGAAGCACAACACTATTAAGTTGGGATACATGCTTTCAAGGCCAGCCACATCCACGATTACAACTTTGGGAACTCTTATGCACATGGAGCCTAGGCCAGCCACATCCACGATTACAACTTTGGGAACTCTTATGCACATGGATCCTTTTACCCATGATGCATATAAAGAATCATACATAGAAGATGAGGACTTTAAAGAGGTGTTTCGAGAGCTACAAGGCCACATTTGTGTAGAAGAAGGTGATGGTAAGGTTGACTATCATCTTCATAATGGGTTGCTCTACAAACTAGACAAGCTCTGTGTTCTTGAAGGTGAAAGATTGCAACTTATCATAGAGGCTCACATTTCCAAGGTTGCAGGACATTTTGGTGTTGGGAAGACAGTTGCCAACTTACAAAGGTATGTGTATTGGCTCAAAATGCAACAAGATGTAGCTCAAAATATTAGAGGATGCATACCTTGTTGTACCAACAAGCGTAGTAATAGAAAACAAGGTTTATACATCCCTTACTTGTACCCACTTGGCCTTAGGATAAAATCTCTATGGATTTTGTGGGCGGTTTGCCAACAACCAGGTAGGCACACGACTCTCTATTTGTAATAGTTGATAGGTTCAACAAGATGTGCATTCTTATGCCTTGTAAAAGGACCATCAAAGGACAAGAAGCAACAAACATGTTCTTTGAATAGGTTTGGGTACACTTTTGGATACCAAGGAGCATCATCTCAAATAGTGATATCGAATTTCTAAGTGCCTTTTGAACTACACTTTGGGAGAAGATGGACACCAAGTTGAAGAGATCTACAACATTCCATCCACAGACATATGACAGACACAAGTAGTCAATAGGACATTGGTTCAGTTTTTGAGGGGTTACAATCAAAAGCATCCCAAATACATGGGATGAAAATATGATCTATATTTTACACTCTTAAAAGAGCGGCCCACACTTCTATCAGTAAGCCCCCTTTTGAAACTTGTTTTGGGTATTTGTTGTCTTTGCCCTTGGATGTTGCATATGGACAAGAAGGAGTGAGGGAAGACATCACACGAGAAGCATTGAAAGTAGAAAAGTTTGTTGAAAATATTAGGTAGATCCATTTGCAAGTACATGAGACATTGAAGAAGTCATAGGAAAGGTACAAGGCCCAACATAATGAACACAAAATTGAGAAAACATTCAAGGTGGGAGACAGAGTTTGGTTGCATCTGAACAAGGAAAAGCTACAGGGTCATGGTAAGAAGATCAAGGCTCTGTGGTATGGTCCTTTTGAAGTATTGGAGAAGGTGGGTGATAATGCCTACAGACTCAGTCTACCCCCATATATGCACATTTATTCAGTAGTGAATGTGGAAAATTTGAAACTCCATGAGCCTTCCATGTTGGATCAAGAAACTGGGTAGATCCTACCTACCATAGAGGACTTAGCACCAGAAGCTAAGGTAGAGTTGGCAGAAGATATAGTTTTGCAAAAGAAGTTCAGAACTACTAGACAAGGGAAGCATGATCTCTAGCAGATAGGGTTGAAAGGACATTTTTCCAAGCAAGAAAAAATGGTACTCTAGTGAGAAGGCAGAGGAAATTTTTTTGCACCTCATTTAGTAAAATATTTTTGGGGCCAAAAGGCTCCCTAAACGAGGAGGTATGATCGAAAATGGATCATTATATAATTTGTCATCTATCTTGGTACTTTTTGAGGGGAAAAATTGGAGGAATTGGTTTGCAGGGCCCATTTTAGTGGCGAGTCCTAGTTTGGAGATTAGGGTCCAAAACCTTCTAGAGCCAACTTGAGGAATCAAACGACACTTTTTGGGGCCAAAATTTTGTGAGCATTTGCTTGCAACTTTTTGACACTATTCTACAAACCAAGAGCTTTCTAGTTGTGCAAAAATCACCTCAGTTGAAGTTCGTATGCAAAAGTTATGCCTCTCGTGAGTTGACCTACCTTATTGATCGCCATGGTATTGAGTGGATGCCATGTCAAGCCCCATTACTCACATATTTGGGGCTAGTCACGTGTGGACTTTCAAGAAGATTCTAGCGGGTCCAAAACCCTAACATTAATTGAGGGTTGAGGCATGCAAACACGCTAACCCTAACCCTAGATGACTATTCGGCCATGTTAAATACTAGGCCACTAGGAAGAGAAGGGGTTCCATTCTTTTAACATTGTACTTGTTTCATAGTAGAGCAGAGCATCAAGGAGCGGGATATTAGAGCATAACAAAGGAGGTAGAAGATACTGTAGCAGCCATTCATGCCACAATGTCAAAGGTAACTCCATAGTGAGTGCTCCTTTCTTTGTGCTTGTATTTCATCATTGAAGAAAAGAGAGTAGAGCATAGGCCTCACCTTCTAGTTGGGTTTTCTCTCGTATCGAAGGGTTTCCCAGGTCACATCTTGTGTTCAGTTGTGTGGATGGTGTGTTCATTTGCTTGTTCTTTCATTTTCGAATTTTAGTTATTTCCATAAACTTGAGCATTAAGCTAGTAATAATAAATTTGAGATCTAAGGAAATAAATTGCATAATAAAAGATTTCAGATATTGCAAGATTTGTTGTGACTAGTTGTTCCAATGGAATATCCATACAATTTAGATATCACGGGTATCTCACCCATGCACTTGAAACCCTCTCCATTTACTTATCTACACTTCTTCAATTACCCCATTAAAAAATGTGGTGTTTACATTCATCTGGTAAAGTGGCCAACCAAAACAAGTTAAAATAGACATGATGGTTGATATAGAAGTGCACCTAGTAACGAGAACAAAAGTTTCATCATAATCAACTCCCTTGATTTAAGAGAATCCTTTGGCCACAAATCTAGCCTTAAAAATTTCGATGCTCCCATTAGCCCCATGCTTTATCTTGTACAACTATCAAGAATCAATCATTGACTTCCGATCAATCTTGGAACAATCTCGCACACATTATTCTTGATTATATAGTTGTACACTTGTGTCATGGCATCCCGCCATACTTGCTTTACATATGCTTCCTTGAAGTTGGAAGGCTTTGTCCCAAGAATGGAAGACATTGATGCTACATAAGGAGGAAATTGTTTAGGAGGATGACTAACCCAAAAAAGAAGTCTTTGGCTCCCACTTGCTCTTGTACATCGTGTATTGTCTGTGTAATCCATCTTGGTGTTCTGGCTGTATTGGTAGGTTTAGAGGTTTCTATTCCTTCATTAGAACTTGGATGATCTAATATAATTTTTCCTATTCTTTCGACCAACAATTGAGACAACAAATTTTCTCCTTCTTTAGTCTTTGTAGAAGGTTCATGGGACTTGGATCATCCATCATCCTCCGCAAACTTCACATCTCAACTCACTATTGGTTTTTGTTGTGCCGGAACATATATTGGTAAGCCTTGGAAGTCTTATTGTAACCAACAAAGTTACCCTTGATACTTGAGGTTTGAAACTTAGCCCTCTTCTTGTTAGGAACATAAATATAAATAGGACAACTAAAGATATGGAAATGTGCTACCTCTAGTTTCTCATTGGTAAAAGCTTCCTCTGGTGTTTTGTTCTTCAAAATTTTGTATATCTATTTAGAATGTAGACTGCAATATCACACGCTTTTGGCCAAAGACACATGGGAAACTCTGTATCATGGCTTATGGCCTTTGTAGTCTCGATAATGTACTAAGTCTTCCTCTCTAGACTGTAGTTTTATACTTTTTTGGCTAAAGACACATGGGAAAATCCATGCATGGCTTATGACCTTTGCAGTCTTGATAATGGACCGGTTCTTCCATTTTGCTACGAGTTGTAAAACATTGTCAATGCCCTCTTGATCCTTGCATCCATTGAACAAGTATCAAACTCTTTGGAGGTGTACTCTTCTCCATTGTCATATCTCAACACTTTGATCTTCTTGCATGTCTGACTTTGACTGGGGCCTTGAACTCTATGAATTTGCTTAACAATTCATCCTTAGTCTTCGTAAAATAATTCTAAGTTTTATGTGAGGAATCAACAATAAAGGGAACATAATAGAGATTAATAGTAATGAGGAAGAAGATATAGGTCCACACACATTTGAATGAATCAAGTCAAGAATCTCTGTTGACTTCTACTCACTAGATGGAAATGAAGCTTTTGAATGCTTCCCAAGTGCACATCCCTTGCACACTCTAGTCTTCTCAGTATTGAAGTCTAGCAGTCCTTGCACCATATCCTTAAAAAGAGGAAGGGCTTCGTAGTGAAAGCGGTCAAAGCGCTTATGCCATAGCTCACTCAACTTGCCATTGTCATGCGCTAGAGCTCCATGTGTTGTAGGATGAACAAAGAGACTGTAGAGGCCTCCTTCTCGCACACATTTAGCTGAAACCTTCGGACAAACTTCGCAACAATCTCTGATGGTGCAATGTTGATCATTGAATTCAACTACACATGTCCTATCTGTGATAGCTGTTACTGAAGATGATTTTTCGCCAAACTAGGAAAAACACAAAACTTTGGGCGAATCAAGAACATCCCCTGAGGGCATTTGGAAAGAGATGGTTCCTATTCCAGTCTTTGGATAGATTGCACCATGACCCAACTCCACTTGGATGCATGTTTCTTGCTTATGTTCCTTGCTAAATATCTTTAGGTTAAAGGTCATGTGCTTGGATGCACCTCTGTCCACATGCCAACCAACACCAAAAATGGTATTTGTGGACAAATAAGAAAACCATGGAGAAGGATGTCTCAAGCTTGGATGCTATCTCATCCATTGCAACTTTTGCACTCTTTGAAAATTGCTTTTGTTGTTGCTTCCCCTTCTTCTCTAGACATTGGGTTGCACAATGTCATTTCTTGTGACATCTAAAAAACGTCACATGGCTTAGGTCCATCCTCCCAAAAGGAGATGAACAATTCTTAGCCGTCTTGGGTCCTCCTTTTTTCTTCCTACCTTTCTTCATCTTCCCGATGAGTGCTATGTCTGATTGCTGAGATTTCTGTGGTGAGGAGTGTTTTCAGGCGAATTTGGAAAGACCACAGTACTGTCATTGGAGTGTCGACGTTTCGGATCCATATCAGGATCCATCATTAGGACAAGAAGCTTGATATGGATCCGCAACGTCGACACTCCAATGACAGTACTGTGGTCTTTCCGAATTCGCCTGAGTGCTATGTCCTTTTGTAGTTCTTCAACTATGGCTGCAATTGTCTTTCACTTAGTCTCCCCCTAGACAAAATCATCCCATAGATTTTGAAACGTAGGCATGTGTTCACATCCACATACACTCTACATAGAGTTCTCTTGTGTTGGTGGGAACTCATTAAGTTACTGACACTAGCTCTTCTTGTCCAACTATCATATCGATTGCCAAGAGCTGGTTGTTATTGCCTAAACTAGTACCCTAGTGGAAAGTCCAACCATAGGTGCTACCTTGGGGCAACAAGATGGAAATTGCACCACTGTCACCTCAGTTCAATATCCCCTTCACTTTAGGCCAGCTTCCAAAGGCCAAGGAGGGTATCCCTATTAATGATAAATCTAAAGTAAACCCCTTTATTGAATTATAACCATGCAAGCTTATGATCTACTTCGATGAGTCCACAATATGTATGACAATATAGTGCACGAGAATTCCAATAAGTGAGTAAATGCTTCAAAGATAACAAGTTAGAAACAATAGCATAAACCACCAATTATTCACTTGAGTAGGAGGGTTAGGATCTAGTGGATGTGTGCCAAATCTGATGCAAAAGATAAACAATAAAGACAACTTTAGATTTGCATTTAAATGATTATAACTCAACAAATGAAACTTTAAAGAAGGGCTAGTTAGAATAAACCACTTTAAGCTACCTTTAGGGCACAAAGAGTGAAATCGGCTAGCATAAATCGATGGTGCAATGTGTGCTTGGAGTGTCAATCAATCATATGCTAAGAAATGGACAAGCTTTTAAGGCTATACAATTGTCAACACTTCCAAATATGTTTGCATGATAAAATAATGCAGAATTTCCGACTTAAATCAAAGAGAGAAATTTTCCACTTGTGAGCAAGACGTCTTGGACGATTTAGCTAGGGATAAAGATATGCAATACAACAATAGCCCAAGATATGTTAAATTCAAGTTAGAAAGAGATATAACAATGTAATAACCAAGAAATTTAAAAATAGAAGGTGAATCCCACTAGGTTTATTCAATGTTAGCTACTAGAATTCACCAAAATGATCTCTAAATAAACAAATGATATTCAATTACAAGCAATGTAGAGATGAATTTCACCACTAGAAATGTAAGATAAACTTATAGCAATGTTCTAGCAATGAAATAGATGCTAAGTATGAGAAATAAGGAACCTTTAAGCACCAAACCCTAGCTTTAAAGTTTCTCCAAACTTGATTTTTATTGTTGTTATGTATTTTCCAGATTTGAGAAATCCTTATAATCAACCCAAAATACGTTTGATAAAACCTTGAAGCACAATAATATGGGCCGATTTGCCTATTTAGGGTTTATAGATATGAAATGAAGCACAAACCCTTGATAAACAAGTCTAGGATAGTGTTGGCAGGAGAGCCCTCCTAGGGGCCACTCCCCTGGAACTGCGGTCTGAGCAGGAGCGTCTAGGGAGTGCCCCTGGGCACCTTGCCACTGTGGGGAGTGTGGTGCTCCCTGGATGCTCCCTAGGCACTCTTTGAACACATTGAACCATGGCTGTGATTTTTGAGTAGGTTTGACCAAAAAATGTTGTCAATTAATGGTAATGTTAAAATCTAAGTAAAATTTGACCATATATATATATATATATATCGCAGAAGTGGGAGCTCCAGGAGAGCAAGAATTATCTTGGAATGGGGACTAAGAGGACGGGCTATGACTAACCACCAAGGGTCTAGAGATATCATCTAGACAATACATAGATTATCTAAGCATGGTTCAATACAATACATAAGTACAAAAATGGTCACACTTTTGGCTGATACATGATACAATAATATAGAGCATTGCGGTGGCACAACTGGTCATGGGACTTTGAGCTCGTATATCACCAAGATAAGCACAAAATCTGGTCATATGATGGGTCACATCTGGTGAAAAAATATAAGGTGCACTGAAGTGAATTTGAGGTGTAACACTGGTCTCTTAGCTTCTTAGTCTTCATTAAGTAGCTAGATACAATGTCTATATTGCTCATATGCATATGGGAGAGTTTGTTGTTTAATAGCAGTTTTTAGGACATGTTGACACTTTGGTACAAAGAGGTCAATGCATCATACCTCTCCTTCGGTGTCTTCTCCACTGCGCTGTCAGGGATCAAGTGGTCCTTCATAGAATAAAGGATGATTCTCTTCGCTTTGGATACCTTCTTCTCATACTGGGCCAATTGTGGGATCTGTCAGAATTGTAGCCTTCCCTTTGACTCTAATCCAAAGATCAATTTCTTCCATTACAATTTGCAGTTTGCATCTGCATTAAGTAAATTTAGAAGCTCCATCTAACTAGTCGTACTGTCTAAGACTTGCCAAAACAACCAATCCAACAGCTCCTAGAACACAGTTCAAACAAAATCTATCAATGGGAAAAAAACAACCGATCTCTAGTTCAAGCCACCTTTCATGGGCATCCCTTCCTATGCATAAAGCAACTCCAATCACTGAAGCTCAACCCCTCACCCATGCCTATCTCAGGCACCAATCAGCTCCAATCTCTTGAACTTTTAGGCATCACACTTCTGAAATCCTCTGATACTTCCCTCTCATGGGGAACAACCTTCTCGATACACAGATCCTGGAAGATTTCGGATGTGCACCTCTAATACCATAACTCAGCTCAAATCTGTACTCAGAATAAATCCTATAACTACTAAACTGGAAAACTTAGTTTTACCTTTCAAAATTGCAGATTTGCATATACTAAACTTCTATAAGATAAACTCAAGAGTACAAACACAACATTCTACAAGTTCTATAAAAAGAACAGATAACTAGGTGCTAAGCTACATAAATTTGCAATCTGGAAACTCAAAACAGCAAGACAGGAAACAACAACAATCAAACGAGTTTCTCTATTACTCGGAAATTACAACAACAACTATCACATAGGCTGCGAATACTTGCTATCACAACAAAGAACTCAAACACATACTAACTCTATCTCTCACAGATGGCCTATCTTGTGTGCCCTCCTTCACCTTTTATAGATTAAGGGAAGGAGGTTACGACTGCCTCATAAGGGCCTTAAGGAATGCGCCATTTTGGAGTTTGTTACAACTGCCTCATAGTGAGCTCATGCTCGAGTCTAACGACTGGAATTAAATGCATCCATGCTCAAGTGTAACTACCAACATTAAAAGCACTCCATCACTTGGCACTAATGTGCTCTAACTCATTGATGCACAATAATGACTCCATCACCCAACACTTATGTGTTCTAACTGATGCACAATAACTCCAGCAAATAAAAAATGGCAAAGAGGGTTCATAAAAAAATCTGGCCCCTTATGAAGATCTCCCTCACAAGTGCGCCCTCTCCTAGAACCAATTAGGGGTCGAGTCCATGATAGGCCTCTTGGTCTTAACCCTCCATACAGCAGTGGTTTCAGTCCCATCCTCCACATCAAGTGTTTTTTGAAGCTGCCTGACCTACAACGGAAATCGTAGTAGACATAGATTATGCCATTAAGGCATTGGGATTCCAATTTGTCTGAGGGTTATAAACTATAAATTATAATACATAATTTAGAGGGTGATTGGGTATATAATTATAATTAATAATGAATTCAAAATTTGATTTGTAATTTTTTTAACATGTTGCGCTTCTTGGTTTGTATTTTTTCAAACACACTCTAGTTGTGCTCTCATCCTGAAGAGCTACATGTTTGACTAAGCACCTGAATGACAAGTTTTTGTAAATTGGGTACTCTTGAGTCGTAGCTTGTTCACCAAGCATCCACAACAATTAAGAGAAACATAAAAAAAAACATTGAAATTTGAAAGAAAATGAAGCTTACCTAGCATTTTGGTCTTCTTGTCCTGAACAACCATGTCAAAGCCAAATGTTCTAGTGACCATCTTATATATTTCCATTTCTTTAGAAATCTATGGAGATTCTTGCGGACTTGGCACCATCCTTTGAACACATGTGAGGCATCCATCCATAACCTCAGCATCAAATCTAAAAAAAACAAGAGTAAGAGAATGCAAGGTTGAGGTAGATCCCTGGGGAGATGGAGTGTATTGTTCCATTTCCCATCAGTCACCCTCCATGTCAATAATCATTTCTCATATCCCGTTACGACACTAGCCTGGATATGGCCTCCCCCTCCAATTTAGTGCTAAATGATAAAGGATGTCACTCATTTGAAAGGAACATTCTCTTCACCTCCCACATACAAGTAAGGAGACACTGAAGAGATATGAAGCTAGTGGAAAAACATGTGATTACAGGACACACCAAGTCCCTGTTATTTGTGAATTGTCTCATCAAGTTAAGCACAAATGCATGATTATATATAAATTTTGTGATGCTCCTAGCCAATTCAACATTATCCTTGATATGAGCAGTTTCACCCATATTCTCTAAAATCAAATCAATACAATGTGTGGCACAAGGAGTCCAAAACAAGGTGGATTACCTCAGCGTAAGCAACCTGCCAACAAGCACATAATTAGCAACATTATCCGTTATGACTTGGACAACATTTTGCGGACCTATCTCTTGGATGAACCCATCCAACAACTCACATAATAATGCGGCATGCCACATCTTTAACATGTACAGATGCGTCAATAGATTTAATAAACATTTTCCCCTTGGGACAATTAACCAAGAAATTAAGAAGGGTCCTGTCCCTCTGATTAGTCTAACCATCGAAAATCACGGTGCATCCAGTGACTTCCCATGATTCCTTAAGCTCTTTCAATCTACGAGTGCAATCGAAATTTTCATTTTGAAGGATAGGACCTCTCAACTCGTCATAGTTAGGGGCCTTGTACGCGGGGCCGACAATAACAACATTAGACATAGATTGGTAGAATGGATTGTTCTTGGTAATGCTAAAAGGAATGTCACTCCATAGAAAACATCTACCCACAAGCTTGCTTGCTTCTTGCTTCTCCTTTATTTTAATTACTGAGCTAACAGAAGGTTGTGTGCCAAATGTTGTTCTTAGAGCAAAAAAAGACAAGGTCGTTGAGGGTATTGTGAAAGTTGAGGTCGAGGAAAAGATGTCACTTCTTGCCACCCTGGATCTTGCAACTCTAGTTGCAAGTTCAATTCTCGCAGCTTCCCTCTCATCTCTCTTTTTACCCACATCTTGAAGTGATTTATTGGGAATATGAATGATTTCCACGATTGTAGCTAGACAAATTCCCACTTCATGCCCCGAAATTTGTGCAAGGTGTTAACCCACCAGCTTAGGGGTAACTAAGGAGATGATGTCTCGAGGCCTGCAGGTAGCAGACATGGAGTGCCGAGAGCCAGATGACCAGTTGAGCCCACATTGACTAGACAAAGCACCTTCTCTCAACCACACATCACCATTCATCATCAACAACATAGCAGCTTCCGCCACACGAGACTGGCCCAAAAAGGACAACATGTCTTGCTTCATGAGGTAACAAGTTTAGTCTCATGGTAAGTGTCACTTTAGTAATGGAAGCATTTGAGCATGTTGCAAAGGGTCTGTTGACCACCTATTTCAACTAGGGGTCAATGTCATGTACCATGAAGATATGTACCTTGTGGTACAACATATTTTGAAGACTTATTGCTTAGCAGGGCAAATTTTGCCCCCAACACGTCTTTCTGTGTACTTGGAATGTTCGCTCCCCTACATGGGATAATAATGTAATATATTAGCATGAGTCAATTTTTAGTTAGTTGCCTAGGACTTTATCATTAGGGAAGTCCTTTCATTGAGTGTTTTTTTTTCTCAGGTAATTAATCTTGCCTACCAGTCAATTTTAATTATCCTTGAGTTTTTCACTCACAAAATCTTCCAAAGTGGTGAAAGGCGTTCTAATGATCGAGCCCAAGGGGTGACTAAGGTTTAGAAGTATTGTAAATGACCATGCTAGACATCTTCTAGAGTCTCGCGGAATTCCATTAATTTTTGATAGTTTTTTTTAATAATTAAAATTTCCATAAATTGAGAATTTTTAATTATATTTGATGTAAAATGTAAAAATTTGGTCCTTGGGGATTTTGTATAAGGGTGTAAGTACTCAAATCAAATGGCTTATGACCCCCTACACCCTTGGACCAAGTTTCAACTCAATTGGACAAGTTTTGCTAGGTCATTGTCCATGAGGAGTCCAAGTCAGTCAAAAGTCAACATTTAATTGGCTAAGGTAAAAAAACCAAATTTTGTAAAAGTGACTAAAATCATGAGAGAAAGTGGGGAAATGATTCCTAATGTATTTCCTAAGTTGGAAAAGTGAAAATACACTTAGAAGACCCCCCCATGCCTAGCCAACAACCAAAAGTAATGTCTCCCTAGTGAAAAGTGCGCCCCCCTTGCTCATGAACTTGGGTAAAAGTAAAAATTAAAGTGAAAAGGGTGCCAAAACCCTAAGTGCGCCCTTCCTTGAGCCTAACTTCATGTTTGATGAGTGTAAAGATGTTTTCCCCCTTCCCCTTTCACCCCTCAAACCCTAACTTGCTCCAAAACCCTAATAGTGCGCCCTCCTTGACTTTGTTTATCTCTCTTGGATGTGTGACACTTGTAATTCATCCAAGAGGGGTCTCTCCTCTCTCCCTCATATAAAAGAAAGCCTCCCCCTCCTCATTTGCACATCTTTTCCCACAACAACTTTATTATGCCAAAATCTCTCCCCTCTCTCTCTCATTCTCTCCCATTTTCTCTCATGGTTCTTGGTGCCATTTGGCAACCCTTCTTGGTCAATAAAGTTGAAGCTTTGGAGGATCTTTTGTCTCTTGGAGTATTCTTGGGGCCATTGTGTATGTTATTTTTGAGGTAATATTGCTGCAATTTATTTCTTGTATTTCCTTGCTTGCATTTTTTACTTGGAGACCCAAGCAAAGTATTTTGCTTGGGTTAGATTAGTAGTAGTATTGCTATTAATCTTTGTAGCTTATTTCTATTAGGTTTGGAAAGTATTTTGCAAGCCATGAGGATATACTCACCTTGAGGAGTGGATTTCAGATCTGGAAATTCAGCCATCTAAAACTTCTATCATTTTCTGTTTTCATTTCCAGCCATCTATCTTTCAATTTCTAGTATTATTCTCATCTACAATTGCAAATCTAATCTCTCTTTTCAATTTCAGATTTTTATAAAATAATTTCTGTTTAGTATGCTAATATAAAACAACTTGTTTCAAGTCATTTTTAGTAATTTCCAGCAAGAAAAACTTGCTTTTTTTTTGCAGGTTTTTGCAGGTTTAAGGGGAATTTCTGCACCTTTTTGGCCCTAAAGGACTAAAGGAAGCATCCAAGAGTTGTGGTGCCAAACCCTCTTCTCTATTCTCACTTTCTAAGCATTGTAAGCAGCCCAAGAGAGTCTCTTGGGCTTGCATTCTCTATCTCATTTTCCAAATTTGTAAAGTGTAAATAAGTTTTTGTGTTTTGCCCACACCTTGCATAGTGCTTGGCTTTGCCATCCATGAAATATCGTGAAGGCTAGCTTAAAATTTAATTTTCTATTTTGCTTTATTTTACCCACGTTGGCACAAACCGGTAGGCTTGTCCTCCATCTTGTGTCATAGTTGTGAGGTTGTTATTTAATTTTCATTTTAATTTCAAGTTATTTAATTTCGTCCACACCTTGCATAGTGCTTGGCTTTGCGATCCATGCAATATCGTGAAGGCTAGAAAGTTTCTCTCATTTTTCAAAGTAATCAAATTGGTGCTTCGCCTTTTGCCCTGTATTCGCCCCCCTTGCCACTTTGTGGATCTTGGGTAACTAAGAAAGGGCAAAGGATTGAGTGGCGAGTTTAATTAGGCACCCAAATTTTTATTGTTTCTACCATAAAAAAAGGTGACTTGGGAGGCTAGAAGGGGTTGAAGCTGCGGACGGTTTCATGGCACTACGTGTCCTCCTTGTTGAGCACCCAAGCATTCTGGATTTGACCTGTGGAGCTAGGGAAGAACCTTGTTTGTTCTTCTTATTGAGCACCCAACACTTCCTTTTGGTTGAAGGGATAAGGATTAGGGGTAGTCACATAGCTTAGGATTACTACAACTCTCACATTAATTCCCCTAAGCTCAAGAGAGACTTAAAAACTTACTAAAATCAACCTACATACTCTTCACAACATTTACTTTCCAAGTTTGCAATTTACTTTTCAAGCAAGTTACCTATTTAAGCAATTTACTTTTCGGCAATTTCCTTTCATGTGAATACTTGTTTCAAAGCATTCTTTATTTATTTGAACATAATTGATCTAAATGTAAAGTTATTTCTAACACTTATTTTATAACATTGTTTCATTTCTTGTATAGCTATTTTTCTCGTTGTATATTTCAATTGATCAATCTTGGTTAATCTTTAGGCACTGGTCTAATTGATGGTTAATAAAATAAAGGTTTTCTTGTTATTGAAGGAGTTGCATAATTGCATTTGCTGCTTGTCATTGGGTTGGGTTTCCCTAATCAAATAACTCAATTAACTCCTAGAACCTTAACAATAATAATTCACATAGTTTAATAGGGTCTACCCCCCTTGGCTTCCCTAGGAGTGAGCCTAGACGGAAGGAGTCCAGATTGAGGTGACTGTGGATCTGGATTCAGGTTTGTGCCTCCAAGGACACACCAAGTGGGTTGGAGACTTCTCAACGATTGTAGGTGTGTATTAGGACGACAACATGGTCCTTTCTTGATTGTGGAATGTTTGGTTGGAAATTGTACCCTTTTCCTTATTTCATCTTGGTGGTTGGCATTGTTTCCTAGTAAGTTGGTCGCCCTCGAGAAAAGGGTTGCTATTGTGGGGTCTTCTTGAAGGGTCATCGTAAGCAACCTGCCAACAAGCACATAATTAACAACATTATTTGTTATGACTTGGACAACATTTTGCAGACCTATCTCTTAGATGAACCCATCCAACAACTCACATAATAATGGCGCATCTTTAACATGTGTAGATGCATCAATAGATTTAATAAACATTTTCCCCCTAGGACAATTAACCAAGAAATTAAGAATGCTCTTGTCCTTCTGATTAGTCTAAGCATTGAACATCTTAGTGCATCCAGTGACTTCCCATGATTCCTTAAGCTCTTTCAATCTACGAGTGCAATCAAAGTTTTCATTTTGAAGGATAGGACCTCTCAACTCGTCATAGTTAGGGGCCTTGTACCCTAGGTCGACAATAACAACATTAGACACAGATTGGTAGAATGGGTTGTTCTTGGTAATGTTGAAAGGAATGTCACTCCATAGAAAACATCTACCCATAAGCGTGTTTGCTTTTTGCTTCTCCTTTATTTTAATTACTAAGCTAACCGAAGGTTGTGTGCCAAATGTTGTTCTCAGAACAAAAAAAGATGAAGTCGTTGAGGGCATTGTGGAAGTTGAGGCCGAGGAAAAGATGTCACTTCTCTCCACCCTGGATCTTGCAACTCTAGTTACAAGTTCAATTCTCACAACTTCCCTCTCATCTCTCATTTTACCCATATCTTGAAGTGATTTATTGGAAATATGAATGATTTCCACGGTTGCAGCTAGACAAATTCCCACTTCATGCCCCGAAATTTGTGCAAGGTGTTAACCCACCAGCTTAGGGGTAACTAAGGAGATGATGTCTCGAGGCCCGCAGGTAGCAGACATGGAGTGTCGAGAGCCAGATGACCAACTGAGGCCACATTGACCAGACAGAGCCCCTCCTCTCCACCACACATCACTATTCATCATCAACAACATAACCAGATAGGTCTTGCTTCATAACCACAACAGCATAACCATAAAGGATAACAGATCTTGCTTCATCATCATCATAATGATCATCACTAGGTCTTGCTTCATGAGGTAACAAGTATAGTCTCATGGTAAGTGTCACTTTAGTAATTGAAGCATTTGAGCATGTTGCAAAGGGTCCTTTCTTGATTGTGGAATGTTTGCTTGGAAATTATACCTTTTGCTTTATTTCACCTTGGTGGTTGGCATTGTTTCCTTGTATGTTGGTCAACCTCGGGAAAAGGGTTGCTACTATGGGGTCTTCTTGAAGGATCATCGTACCATCCCCATTCATAATTACCCCTTTCTGTACTTATTCCCATCTGTTTCCTCATCTTTTGGGTTTTTGGGCTTCATTGACCCCAGGAAGGGTTTGTACCTCATTTCATGGGAAGGAGGGGCTGAAGGCCCAGAGGTGTTGCAGCTAGCACTGTGAAAGCTAAAGCCACAATTTATCCTTCTAGATGCTCGCCCTTAGGTCTTGAGAGCCATGAAATGCTTCTCCATAATAATGAAGGACCTTTAAAAGGAAAATAAATAAAAAAGTCCCACTTGATGGGGGAATGCATTGCGATGTCTTTTAATTCCCAGTGCATATGGCACTCCATGTTTTCTAACTTCAAGTGGCATTGCGGTGCTCTTTTATTTTCCATTGCACATAGCACTCAATGTTCAGACCATAAAAAAATGAAAGGCAAATAAAGGGCTTGGAAAAATGTTGCATTGCAAACAAAGGGATGCAACGCATCCTCCTCAAAGGCACCCATAAATGAGACAATATGAGCCCTTGATATGTCAAGAACCCCATGCCCAAGAGTACTACCCCAATCCACCTCATATGTGGACAAACTATGACTTGGGTTTCCTCATAGAAATATGAGGCAAGTCATTTTCATTTGGATATAACTCATCACTTGATAATGAAACTCTTTGGACTGAAATTTCGGCTCTCTTTGATGATTCGCTATCTCTCTTTTTCTTGTCAAATGGATGCAACACTTGTTATTTGGAGCATTAAAGGCTAGTGATTTCTCTTGGTGGTCTCTCTTGGCAAAACATTGGATGATTTCTTGGTAGTAAGGGTTTGTTGCATGCTTTCTCTTGGATTTAGTGAGTAATTTCTGCAATTAATTGTTGTCTTGCTTGTTTAAATTCAAGAAAAATATCTAAAACCCTAGGAGGAGTAAAAGGGCTTACACCCTCCACCAAGGTTTATTTCTTCTTTGCTAAGGGCTATAAGGATTGCAACAAGAAGTAAGAGGGTTTACACCCTTGTTGCAAGGCTTTGCTAGGGTTTATTTCTCTAGGAAGTAAGAGGGTTTACACCCCTAGAGAAACTTTAAACCTTAGTTCATCTTGGATTCCAAGCTAGACGTTTTGGAAGGATTGTTGTTGGGTTTTATAAGGGTTTAACTCTCAACAAAAATCTCTTCTTCCTCTTTGCCTAGTTTTCCTTCCAAGGAAGAGACTCCATTCAACCAATAACAAGGCACCTAAGTAACA
>ML781603.1:643927-658970 GCA_009831015.1 Picea engelmannii | reverse complement strand
CAAACAACACAAAGCTTGTCTCGGAAGTACTCAAACTTCACACGAGATAGAGACTTGGTCAACACATCTGCAACCTGCTCATTGTGCCAACAGATTGGAGCTTTACAACTCCCCTTTGCACCATATCGCGAATGTAGTGATACTAGATCTCTATGTGCTTCGACTTATCATGGAACACTGGGTTCTTCGTCATCTTTATACAACTCTAGTTATCACATAGAATCACGGTGGCTTCCATCTCCAGATTGAACAAACATGTCAACAACTTCCGAAGCCATATGGCTTCCCAACTGGCGGAACATGCTGCAATGTATTCTGCTTCTGTCGTGTTGAGAGCAATACTAGATTGCTTTTTGCTTTGCCATGAAGTCATGGCTTACCCCAAACTGAAACAACATCCTGAAGTGCTCTTTCTATCTGAGACACTTCCAGCCCAATCTGAATCAATATAACCACACAATCTGAAGTCATGATCTCCAGTAGAAAAGAGACCATAATCCAACGTACCCTTAAGGTATCTCATCACATTCTTTGCAGCTACAAGGTGAACACGTCTGGGCTCCACTAGATACTGACTCAAGGTGTTCACAACAAAGCATATATCTGGCTTGGTATTCGCCAGATACATCAACGAACCAATAATCTGTCTGTACAGAGTAGCATCAACCAACTCTGACGAAGTATCAACCAAGAGCTTCATGTTTGTTTCCATGGGTGTGTTCATGGATTTCCATTCCAACATGTGAAATCTCTTCATTATTTCGACTGCATACTTCCCTTGGTTAAGGAAGATCTTCTCTGGGCTCTGCCAAACTTCAAGACCTAAGAAATAATGTATTAGCCCTATGTCTTTCATCTCAAACTCTGCAACGAGCTTCTTCTTGCAATTTGTGATGAGATTTTCTTCTCCAGTCAGGAATAAATCATCCACATATAGTAGCAATATAACTTGCTCATCATTCATAACCTTGAAGTAAAGGTTAGAATCAGCTTTACGCTTGGTAAAGCCTAAGCTCTTCAGGAAACTATCAATTCTGCCATACCAAGCTCTAGGAGCTTGCTTCAACCCGTACAAAGCTTCCTTCAACTTGCAGACATTAGTGTTTCTATCTTCAACTTCAAATCCTCGTGGTTGTTCTATATACACTTCTTCAGTAACACCATTTAAGAAGGCTGTTTTCACATCCATCTGGTGTAACTTCCACTTCATTTTGGCTAAAAGAGCTATGATGGTTTTGATAGAAGTGTATCTGGCTACAAGAGCAAATGTTTCTTCATAGTCAATACCTTCCTTATGAGAAAAATCCACAAATCTTGCCTTATGCTTTTCAATACTTCCATCTGCTGCATGTTTTATTTTGTATATCCACTTGGAAGATACCACATCTTTGTTCTTTGGTCTGGGAACTACTTCCCATACATCATTTTTTATAATGGACTGGTATTCTTCAGTCATGGCGTCCATCCATTCTTTCTTCTGAATGGCTTCTTCAAAGCAAGTAGGTTCCTTTTCTATGAGATCACACATCAAGGCCATATAGTTGGAGAATGGCTTAGGTTTCTTGCTTTGTCTCATGGTTCCTTCTAGGGCACCATACTTCTCTGCATCTTGAATAAGTTCTCTCGTCCAAGCTGGCTTTCTCTTGTGAGAGATCGTCATACGGGGAGGTTCTTGAGATTCTATCATATCATGATCTTCTGGAATCTCATCATCAGGGTTAACTATAACTTCCTTCACGGGTTGTTCTTCATATACTTCTTCAAGCTGACATTTGCTTGATCTCTTGAGTGTTGCATCTTCATCAAAGGTTACATCTCTGTTGATCTCAATATGATGGTAACCTGGTATGTAAATTCTGAAGGCCCTAGAGACCTTACAGTATCCAACAAATATTCCCTTCTTTCCTAAGGGATCTAACTTAGTTCTCTTTTCTTTTGGAATGTGTACAAATACTGGACAACCAAATATTTTGTGATGGTTACTTCTGCCTTCTTTCTAGAGAACATTTCTTCGAGGGTTTTGAATCCAAGTGCACTATGGGATAATCTGTTTTGGACATAAACTGTTGTTCTTGCAGCTTCAACCCATAAGTGCATTGGAAGATCTTGATTGTGAATCATAGTCTTTACTGCTTCCATAATTGTTCTATTCTTTCTTTTTGCTACACCATTTTGTTGAGGATTATAGGGAGTGGTGAGCTCCCTCTTAATTCCGACATCTTTGCAAAAGCTTCCAAATTCATTTGAGGTGTACTCTCCTCCATTATTTGACCTGGGTATCTTGATTTTTCTTTCGGAGAGGTTTTTTTACCAAGGCTTTGAATTCCTTGAACTTTTCGAGTACTTCATCTTTTGATTTCAAGAAATAAACCCAAGTCTTACGAGAGTAATCATCAATAAATGATACATAGTATACATACTCGCTTAGAGAGGTTGATGGCATTGGACAACATACATCTGAGTGGATAAGTAAAAACCTCCTTCTTCTTGTACAATAACAACTGCATCTTCTATAGTTTTTCCTTTAGGTCACATAAGAATTTCACCATCTATGAATGCAACCATGAAACCTTTCTTATCTAGGGTTGAGATAAAAAGTAAGGTGTTTGTCAAACCTGGCACATAGAGTACATCCTTCATTCTCATTGGAGTTCTTGAATCTATTTTGTAGGTGGATTCTTCCTTTCCTTTGATAGGGTACTGATAATCATCTCCAGGTGAAACTTTATGGGGAAAGTCTTTTTCTGTAAGGCTAGAGAGAATGTCTTTCTGACCTGTCATGTGCTTAGATGCACCACTATCTATGAGCTAAGTATCCTCTCCAAGTGACACAAATCTTGAGAGGGCGGAAAACAAAACATAATCTTCAATTTCTTCATTAGTTACCTTCTTGGGTGGCTCATCATCTTCAGCTGCATGGGCATGATGTCTTTTGTTATTTTTCTTCTTGAATTCTTTCCTTATGGTAGGACAATTCTTAGCAATGTGTCCCATCTTATCACAATGATAACGTTGATAAGAGGATAAATCTTTTTCCTTTCTTTGATCCTTATGATATTTCTGGAATCTCTTTGGAGAGAGATTCTTATGAAAGTGGGTGGATCTCTTTGGAGAGTGAGATTCTTTATGAAGGTGGGTCTCCTTTTGGAAATGAGACCTTTTCTTTCCTCCTTTAGCATGAGCAGCTAGGGCTTGATCTTCATCCCTTAATAGTACGACTTCTTCTTGAACACATTCTTCCCATAGACTGTCAAATTGGAGTTTCTCTTTTCTTGCACAGATAGTCTGGATGAAGGCATCCCAAGGTCTTGTGAGACTATTAAGAGTTGTCATTATGA
Source organism: Picea engelmannii (assembly GCA_009831015.1). Classification (NCBI taxonomy): domain Eukaryota; kingdom Viridiplantae; phylum Streptophyta; class Pinopsida; order Pinales; family Pinaceae; genus Picea; species Picea engelmannii. The sequence continues at coordinate 655,632 of ML781603.1, read as the reverse complement.
GTTCATCTTCATCTAAGTTGTCTCCAATTGCTTCTAACTGTTCCTTGAATTGAGAAACCCTACAGAAATAGTCTTGAACTGTTTCTCCTTTCTGCATCTTTGTATGCTTGAGTTGGGTTCTCAGATTCATCTTCCGGTTGATGTTCTTTCCTTCATACATTCTGGTTAGGGCATCAAACATATCTTTTGGAGTATTCTTAGAAGACACTTGAGGGATCAAGTGGTCTTTAATGGAATATGCAATTATTCTTTTGGCCCTAATCATATCCTTCTTGTACTTCTCTTGGATGCTTCTTCTTCGGGTTCCGATACATTTTCTTTTATGAATTTTGCAAGGTCATTCTCTTCAAGAATGAGTCCAATTCTGTACTTCTAGGCACGGAAATGTTCCACACCTTCTAACTTGTCAGCAAGCTTGGTGCTTGTAGACATCTTGACCTGGAGCTAAGAAAATGAACAGAAAATGAAAGTGCTCAGAAAATGAATATGAACTTACCAGGAGATGCGCTGGGCTGAGGCGAGTTGGTTGGACCTGACTGTTTTATAAAATTCCAAGTTTAACCCCTTGAAAATTCCAAGATGATATTGATAGTGGTGATGTTGCTCGTGAGTTGATCTACGTGATCATGAGATAGCTTGTGTGGCTATGACGATTCTACCAACGGAGTGGTCTGTTTGTGCTCAAGACCATTACCGTTAAATACCTCCTTAGCTAGGAGGGAGTGTTGATGTTACAGTAGCTGCAGGAGGTATTAACCTCCATGTATAACCTCTGACTAGATTAGAATGTTCCGAAATCTAGAGAAACCCTAAACATGTGTAGAAACCCTAGAAGACATGTCGGCTCAATAAAAGAATTAATATTTAAGTATTAGCCTCTAAAAGAAGAAGTCTGGACATGTGACAAAGAGCACTATAAATAGAGGGCGCTTGAGCTCATTTGGTCATTCACTCTCTCACAGCTCACACAAATCAAGTGGTGCGCAAGTTTGGAGAAGGAGTGCAACTGCAACTACTGCAACTGGATTTTTGGTCTTGGTTTCTGGTTTGTGGACTTTCTCTTTGGTGCGCTATTCTTGGAGAGAGAAATACACTATCTCTTGGTTATCTGTTGGGTCTGTTACTGCTTCCAGAATCATTCTATCTGTCAAGGTTATGATGCTCAGGGGTGGCTGCGTGCCGATGGTTGGGTGACAATATTGAGATATTGTTTATGGAAAAACGAGCACATTGAATATTTTAACAATTTGAAGGAAGGAGAGTCATGACATGACACTCTAGCACATGAGAGCTTGACACATGGCCTTTGGAGGCCCAACAATTTGCATCTTGAGGCTCAATGTCTCACTTAGAGGCTCAATGTCACCCTTCTAGGGCACGACGTCACACTTTTGAGGGTTTTACTTTATGTAAATTTTATTTTTGTAAGTTGTAAAGGCAGATAAAGGGGGTCAACCCTCTTTTAATTTGTTGTTGACATTTTTATGTGGACAAATTGGTTTAGATGGCCTCATTTAAATAGAGGCCATCTCATTTTCATTTTTGACAGAACTCACTTGAGAATTACATAACTCTTGGCTGAACTTTTCGCCTCGTTGGGCAATTCGCTATCCCTTTTCTCTTTTGCAAAATGGATGGAAAGTTTATTTATTGGTGGAAATAAGGCTAGTGACTTATCTTGGATGCTTGTTCTTGGCAAAATTGGTGGAATATCTTTCATAAGTAAGGGTTTTGCGTGCTATCTCTTGGATTGGGTAAGGAATTTCTGCAATTTTGTGTGTTTCTTCTTGATTTCAAGGTTATTTTGTCAAACCCTTGGAGGAGTATAAGGGCATACACCCTCCATCAAGGAATTTCTCTTTTATTGTTATTGAAAAGGTTTAAAGGATTGCTACAAGGAGTAAAAGGGCTTACACCCTTGTAGGAAGACCTTGCTAAGATTTATCTTCTCTAGGGAGTAAAAGGGCTTACACCCCTAGAAGAGTGTGAAACCCTAGCTCAAAACAAGTGATTCCATTACCCAATAGATAAGACATTAATCTTTGCATTGGAGATTGAATATTGTTGCATTCGTAAATGTGTTTTCAAGGAGATTGAATTGTTCAAGTTTGGAATTAAATTTTACATGCTTTAGGCTATCTTGTCCCCTAGGGGCGTCTTGATTTGCCAAGTGATTAAGCTGCTGTAACAAACATTAAGCTACAACCATTAGGGCTGCAACAAACTCACTCTCTCTTACTCTTTTACAACTTTTCTACTGCTGAAATTTACTTGCATGCTGTCATAATTGATCTATTGTTTAAGAGATCTATTGTTTGGTGGCTTACTTGTTGATTTTAGGAGGCCATCTAAACCAATTTGTCCACATAAAAAGGTCAACAACAAATTAAAAGAGGGTCCACCCCCTTTATTTGCCTTTAGAACTTAAAAATATAAAAATTACATAAAGTAAAACCTCTAAAAGGGTGATGTCATGCCCTAGAAGGGTGACATGAGGCCTAAAAGTGAGACGTCGAGCCTCAAGAAGTAGATCGTTGGGCCTCCAAAGGGCATTTGTCAAGCTCTCATGTGCTAGAGTGTCATGCCATGCATCTCCTTCCTTCAAACCACATCACGATATCTCTGGAACCATCAAGCCCCCCAAAACCCTAGCCTCTACATGACGTTAAGGGCTTAGGAGGTGGCGTCCTAGGTCTCCAGAGGCCAATGTCCTGTTAAAGTTTAAGCTATTATTAGGTTTCTTTTCAATTTACTAGATAACCATAACATAGATAGGATCACTGAGAGAAACACAATCACAAGATACACAACATTTATCTTGGGAAACCCTCATGGGGCAGAAAACCCAGCAAAAACTTCCTTAATATAGATAGCCAATACAATGCCAAGGCAATAAACCAAACACTAGAGAATATCCTCTCCCAAGCAATGAGCCTCTCTCTCTTCCTTCTTCCGACAAATGGTAACTGCAACTTCCTTCAATATTTGCGCACTAGATGAGTGAACTGAGTGAGTGAACAAATGAGGCGCTGGCTTCCTTTATTTATACAAACTGGCAAGCGCTGAAAGGAGGTGTCTCTTCACTGGCAGGGCCGACCTGTCTTTTTGGGTGGTTAGAACCACTTTAATTTTCCTGGGCTTCCCTTATTTATACAAACTGGCAAGCGCTGAAAGGAGGTGTCTCTTCACTGGCAGGGCCAACTTGTCTTTTTGGGTGGTTAGAACCACTTTAATTTTCCTGGGGGCCGACTGCTTAATTTTCATATTACAATTAGGGTTTGACCAATCCGCAAAAGAGGATTTGGTCATTTACAATGCCCGACATGATCAATCCACAATAGGGGATTGATCTAATGAATAACACATCAATAATAAATAGAATACTCTTTGTAGTTACAATATTTCAACACGTCCAAGTGCAAAGGGCTATGATTTCATCCTCTAGTGCTGTCAAAGTGCCTACAAAGGCAACATCCTCTATCCTTTGCACACAAAGGCTCCGGGGTCCTCTTCCGATCCTGTGTGGTATGGCGTCCATCCTTAGGGTTTTCAACCCCGCATGAAGGTCAAAATGGCATAATTCCTCCATGGATAGCTTTCATCGAGCAAGGTCCTGCAAAGATAAACAAGTACGCCCTCCAAGGGTTGACAAGTTACATGCATCATGCCAAGTAAGCCACATTTAATAAAGGAACCACCCAAACATGTGCATCAAGTCTCCCCTTTTCAAATTAAACAAATGCTCAAAGACCTTATAAAATTTGCCAAAGTTAAGTATGGGAGGGTTGTCATGGTGCCCTATTGGGTGGACCAATCCCCAAGTCAAGCATTGTTTCCCAAGAAGACCCTCTCTAAGTCATGAAATGAATATGAGGTGGATGAGGGCATGACTTTTGGGCATGGGGTTTCTTGACATATCAAGGGCTCATATTGTCCCATTCTTCCCATGAAGTGAGGTAGAAGCCCTTCTTGGGGTTAATAAGCCCGAAAACCAAAAAGATGAGGAAACGAAAGGGGAGAGGTGTGGAAAGTGGTATGTGTGGGAATGGTACAATGACCTTTCAAGGAGATCCCCTAGTAGCAACCCTTTTCTCGAGGGTGACCAACTTACTAAGAAACGATGTCAACCACCAAGATGAAATGAGGCAAAAGATATAATTTCCAAGCAAACGTTTTCATAATCAAGAAAAGACTCTTTGCAACATGTTCAAATGCTTCAATTATTAAAATGACACTTACGACGAGACTGGATTTATTAACTCATGAAGCAAGACCTGTTGTCTTTTCTGGGCCATCCTGGTGTGGTGGACGTTACTATTGTTGATGAATGGCGATGTGTGATGAAAGGGGGGGCTCTGTCTGCTCATCTGGCTTTTGGCACTCCATGTCTTCAACCTGCGGGCCTCGAGACATCATCTCCTTAGTTACCCCTAGCTTGGGGGGGTAACAAGTAGCACTAAAATTTGGTTTGTATTATGATTTTCAACACATATTGCAAATTTTTGTTTGTCCAATGGGCATTCATGTTGAGCATGCTTCTTTGTTTGGACAAAAGATTTCGAGGGCCTTTCGTCTTCTTGTTTCTATTTAGTTTGAGGTGCAATAGATTTTGTAGTAGCTCTTGCTACAAGGTTTGGTTGCCTGATTGTTTTCTTTGGATTTTGATGATTCCTATCCCTCAAATTTGGGCATCACTTATAAATTAGGAGGGACTCATTTCATATTTCAGTGAGGCTGTCCTTTTGGCATCTTCAAACTGCCTCGAAAAGGCTCGAATAGTGAACAAAATCCTGGAGAAATCGTCTTCCGTGGTCTGGCCAATACTTGAATCTTTAATTGAAAAAAACAAATCTCACCATTGAAGGCATGGATTAAAAAGTCAAGAGATACTCATTTGGAATAATGGCTAGGGCATACTCTTTGCAAGTTTTAAATGCAATAAAAGATCATTTCAACAAAATGAAAAACACATTTCTAGCTTGCTACATCTGTTTTTAATTCTCAGTGACTTTTTGTAGCTATGCTTTTTCATTCTTTGTTACCTTATCCCCTCGTGGATTGTTTTATGCTTGATTGCAATAATTTCAAACTTGCTTTTTCAAGAAATCTACCGAGATTTTCCCTACATGTATGCATGCATTCTCAAAATTACAAGAACAAAACCCTATCAAAGCAACAAAATACCACATAGAGATGCATGCAAGCTTGATTGTCGACCTTCAATCTGTACTACCTTTGCATAGTATAACCCTAAATCCAAACAGTCTTTAACTACTATAGTTTTGGCATCTGCTCGATAATGGTGCCAAAAATGATGGGCTCAAGTATTCCAACATATGAATGCTATGGAATTCACGAGTACATTTTGTAGAAATTTTAGACCCCAACCCGGTTTCAAGTCTCAATAAGACAACATAGTTTAATGCCCAACCCACATTGTACTTTTCAACAACAAATTAGTTAGCAGTAAAATAAATGCTCATACACTGACATGAAGTCTGCTACAACATTTAAATAAGAAATAAAACACACCCATAAATTTGCACACAGATACTTTTGGTCCAAAAATCAAGACCTTGGAAAAACCCACAAGGGGAAAACCAGTGAGAGAGGGGAGGCTTTTATTATTCAGAGCTCAGGAAGAATTTTTCTTACAGCAGTCATCTTCAACAAATTCAATACATAGACTTATCTCGTTTTCTGTGTCCACACTCAGCCTAGGAAACTGTGCCACCAGCTCCTCGATTTATGTGCTTAGAAATCCGTACACAGTACGACTGTAACAACATTAAATTCTGTACGACTTGCTTTGAAATTTGTGCCATCTTGTTGATAAAAATATCCAAAAATTTATGACTGTAATTTGCCTCTATTTTCGTATGAGTGTTACTCAGAAAATCGTACAGTCCTCTTTCTCGATTTCTGTGCCAAGTATTAGTTGTACGATCTGCCCAGAATCCATATAGTATGGCATGTGTACTTTGCTATACTTTACCTCCTCGATTTGCGTGCCAGAAACAACCTTGGAATGTTTGCTCTAGTCTGCAAATGGACTCCTCCTCAACTCTCTCTCTCTTCTCTCCAAGTCTCATGAAGAATGCCAAAAGAATGGGGCACCTCTTTCCCTAATTCGACCTCATGAGGGAAGGTGAAGAGTCATCTAATCTAACGGTGGAGATTAGATTAGATCAACGGTAGTGATTAAGAGACACTTTAGTCACCCACTTCACTAACTTTCACAAAGTCACTTTAATTTCATATCACATGAATTAAATGCACTAGGGACCACATTGGACACTTTCTCACCCCTAGGCGCCTAGGTGATGAGAAACACTTGTCCTTAGTACTTTTTAATTTAATTTTAACACTCCCTCTTACTTAGGAAAGTGGTCCTCACCACCCCAAGCTTATCTTTGAAAGGTACAAACTTTCCTCTCCCCAAAGCTTTAGTGAGGATGTCTGCCACCTGCTCATCGGTGGATATATACTCTGGCTCAACTGCTCCTCTCTGAACATAGTCCCGGAAGAAGTGATATTTAATCTTGATGTGTTTAGACCTGTCATGGAAAACTAGATTCTCAGAGAGTTTGATGCAACTCTGATTGTCACAGTAGATCACCGTGGGTCTCATCTGCACACCAAATATCCCAACCAACAACTTGCGAAGCCATATGGCCTCACAACTGGCCTGACTGGCTGCCATATACTCGGTCATTGCAGAACTCAAAGCCACTGACTTTTGCTTCCGACTGAACCAAGACACCATTGCTGAGCCCAATCCAAAGCAACAACCTGAGGTACTCTTCCTGTCACTGACATGTCCTGCCCAATTTGAATTTGTGTAGCCAATCAATCTGACTCCATCCCCTCTCTCATAGTTCAAGCCATAATCCACCGTACCCTTAAGGTACCTGAACACATGTTTGGCTGCCATCCAATGCACTCTCTGAGGCTCCACCATAGAGTAAGAGAGTTGACAACAAAACAAAGATCTGGTCTGGTGTTGACGAGATACATCAACGAACCAATCAACTGACGATACAACATAGGATCAACCAACTCTGACTCAGAAGAATGTAGCTTCTTCCAGTTGGTTATCATGGGTGTGGACATGGGCCTACAATCCTCCATCCAGAATCTCCCCGGAATGTCAACAAAATATCTGCCCTGTCCCAGAAAGATGTGTCTAGGCTCCTGCCAAACCTCCAATCCCAAGAAATAGTGCATCGGTCCAATTTCTTTCATCTCAAACTCCAAAGCAAGGCTCTCCTTGCAACCAACTATGAGTCTCTCAGACCCTGTAATGAAGGGATCATCCACATATAACACAAGAATGAGAGGATCCTCCCCAACCACAATCTAATAAAGGTTGGGATCTGCCTCACTCTTCTCGAAACCCATCTGTTGCAAGTATGTATCGATCCTTGAATACCAAGCTCTAGGAGCTTGCTTCAATCCATACAATGCCTTCTTCAGTCTGCACACATGAGAATCTCTCCCATGCACCTCAAAGCCTTGAGGCTTCTCAATATACACTTCCTCCTCTATGAGACCATTCAGAAATGTGGTCTTCAGTGTTCACGTCCATTTGATGGATCTTCCAACCCATCTCTGCTGCAATGGAGATCACTGCCCTGATTGAGGTATATCTAGCAATTGGAGCGAAGGTCTCATCATAGTCTACTCTCTCTACCCGTGAAAATCCCCGAGCTACAAACCGAGCTTTGAACTTCTCAATGCTGCCATCAACAACATACTTGATTTTGTAGAGCCAACTGGAAGTTGCCACTGACTTCCCCTCAGGTCTCAGAATCACTTCCCAAACATCATTCTTCATGATGGAACTGTACTCTTCCACCATGGCGTCCTTCCAAACCTGTTGACCTGCTGCCTCCTCAAAAGTGGAATGCTCGGACTCTCTGATGCTTCTCACCATCGTAAGATAGCTGCAAAACCTTTCAGGAGGTTTACTCTCCCTCACAGCTTGCCTGGGATTACCCACAGATCCTTGTGATTCCTTCAAAGTGTCTTGAAGCAACTTGGGCTTCCTCTTCTCTGAAGTAGCACCATGTGGAGGGGACTCCCTCCTCAATCCCACCATCTGAAGACTGTGTACTTGAAGATGATCTTGAGGTCATTTGAGAACCAGTAGACTGAGAAACAGTACCCTGTGAACCAATAACCTGAGGACCAGTTGTCCTTGGAGCAGGTGGTCTTGAACTTTGTGTCACTATGCTCTGTGAAGGACTCACCTGAGTCTGAGGGGCTGACTGCTCCCCCTGCTCCATATCTCGTGACCTCCGGAAGGTTCTATCCTCCTCAAATCTCACATCCCGTCGCACAACTGTCTTCCTCAAAGGGGGGATGTATATGTCGAAAGCCTTCGAGGTCTCGCTATACCCAACAAAGATGCCCTTCTCTGCCGTGGGTTCTAGCTTTGTCCTCTTCTCAGAAGGGACATGTGAAAAGGTAAGGCACCCAAAAGTCCTGAAGTGCCCAACCTCATGCTTCTTCCCAGAGAGCCTCCTCAAGAGTCTTATCCCCCAAGACTCTATGTGGACTCTTGCAGATAAATTGCAATGTTGCAAGCCTCAACTCAAAGAAACAGTGGTAGCCCGTGATCATGTAACATGGCTCTCACAGCCCCAACAATGGCCTTGTTCTTCCTCTTAGAAACCCCATTTTGCTGCGGGTTGTAAGGAACTGTCATTTCTCTCTTAATGCACTCTCTAGCACAAATGTTACTGAACTCATTAGAGGCATACTCACTCCCATTATCAGATCTGAACACTTTGATTTTCTTTCCAGTTTGGTTCTCCACAAGAGCTTTGAATTCTTGGAAGCGCCGAAAGACCTGTTCTTTGGTCTTTATGAAGAAAATCCAAGACTTTCGAGAGAAGTCATGAATGAAAGTGACATAATACAAAATTCCACTCAAAGAAGCTGAAGACTTAGGACTACATACATCAATATGAATCGGATCAAGAATACCTGCTACTCTGTTGTCACTGCTTGGAAAAGTAGTCTTGGTGTACTTCCCAAGAGAACACCTCTTGCACACCTCCTGGTGCTCTGTATTGAACTCTAGCACTCCAGTCATAATCTCTTTCAATATCCTTAGAGCCCCATGGTGCAAATGGGCCATACACCTATGCCATAGCTCACAAAGGTCACTGCTGCTGGTACTATGCATCAATGCTCTAGCTGGCTGAAACATGAGCTTGTACAACTTCTCATGCCGAATCCCAATCACTTTGGCTGATGTGACACTGGTTCCCTTAGGATACAAGAGCACATGCCCATCACGGAACAATATCTCATATCCCCTATCCTCAATAGTGGAAACTGACACCAAGTTCTTCTTCAAGCTCGGAACATATAGGACATCTTTCAACAACATGGGAGGTAGAGACTCCCTCTGAAATGATACCGTCCCACTACCAACTGCCTTGACCACTGAGTCATCTCCAAGCATCACTTCAAGATCTCCAATCTCTGTAAGATCAGTGAAGTACTCACGAACACCTGTCATATGGCAGGAGGCAGCGCTATGAATGTACCAAATGCTGGTAGATGATGCTCTAGAGAAAGACACACCAACAATGAATACTCCTTCTCTAACTTGTGGGTAAACTCCTCCACATCTACTGAAGCTGCAACTTGCTTCTTCTTCTTATTAGGACACTGCCCAACATAGTGTCCAAACTTGTGACATGCAAAGCACATGACTTTGCTCATGTCTTTCTTCCCTTCACCTTTTTACTTGTTCCCTCCCTTGGAACCTTTCTTGGACTTGTTCTTGCCTTTAGCTGCAAGTGCCACATTCTCCTCTTCATTACCTGTAGATGAACTCCCATGCACATAGCCTTTTCGAGTTTCCTCCTGAATGAGGTCATCCCAAAGACAGTCCCACTTGGGAAGATTTTCCCTTGCCACAAAGCCCTCAACAAAGACAGCTCATTGTTTGGTCACCCCATTCAAAGCAGTCCTCACAAGTTCACTGTCAGCAATAACCTTCCTAACAGCACCAAGTTCATCCCTCATCTAAGTAAGCTTGGTAAGATAGGTGGCAAGTTGCAACACTTTCAGTCTTGGTCATTTTAATGCTCTTTAGTTTCACCCTCAATACCATTTTCCGATTTTCATTGGAACTCTGGTAAAGTTTGATTAAGGATTCCCACATCTCGTAGGCATTGGACTTCCTGATCACATGTGGAATCACATGGTCCTTAACGGCATCAAGGATAATTCTTTTGGCCTTAATGTTCTTTTTGGTGCAGGCGGCCAAAAGGGTAGCATCCGTAGGCACCATCACGTGATTCATTTTGAGTTCTTCACATTATCCCACAACTCACGTTCCTGCAGAAGCAACACAATGCTCTCCTTCCATGAGCTGAAATTAACAGCTCCATCCAACCTGTCCTCAACCCTCAAACCGGTGGCCATTGACCCTCTCAACTGAAACACAAGCCCACAACTTTCTGCCTGGTGAAGGACCTCCTCTTCTCAGCAAAATCCCTGTTCTCTGTGGTTGATATATTTCTGCTCTTTCCCACTTTCCAGCTCTGATACCATGTAGAAATTTCAGACCCCAACCCGGTTTCGAGTCTCAAAGAGACAACATAGTTTAATGCCCAACCCACATTGTACTTTTCAGCAGCAAATTAGTTAGTGGTAAAATAGATGCTCATAAACTGAAACATTCCCAGAAATTTGCACACAGCTTTTTGGTCCAAAAATCAAGACCCTGGAAAAACCCACAAGGGGAAAACCAGTGAGAGAGAGGAGGCTTTTATTATTCAGAGCTCAGGAAGAATTTTTCTTACAGCAGTCATCTTCAGCAAATTAAATACAGACTTATCTCGTTTTCTGTGTCCACACTCAGCCTAGGAAACTGTGCCACCAGCTCGAGTTTTGTGCTCAGAAATCTGTACACAGTATGGCTTTCACAGCCTTAAATGCTGTATGGCTTGCCTCAAAATTTGTGCCAGGTTGCTGATAAAAATATCCAGAAATTTATGACTATAATCTGCCTCGATTTTTGTGCCAGTCTTACTCATAAAATCATACAGTCCTCTTTCTCGATTTCTGTGCCAAGTATAAGCTGTACGGTCTTTCCAGAATCTGTACAGTACAGCCTGTTTACTCTGCTGTACTTTACCTCCTCGATTTACGTGCCAGAAATAACCTTGGAATGCGTGCTCTAGTCTGCAAATGGACTCCTCCACAGCTCGACTCTCTCTCTCTTTTCTCTCCAAGTCTCACGAAGAATGCCAAAAGAATGGGGCACCTCTTTCCCTAATTCGACCTCACGAGGGTGAAGAGTCATCTAATCTAACGGTGGAGATTAGATTAGATCAATGGTGGTGATTAATGTGAATTTTCCAGGTCCTATCAACTGTCTTCTTGGTCTGTTTTTGACCAAGCTAAGTCTCTAAGTTTTCTGCTGTCTCAATTTTAATTTTCTGCTGTTTTATAACAGCCAACAGTCACGTTTAGTTTTTGCTGATTGTTATCGTTGTAGTCTCAATTTGGGTGCTCTAGCAAGTAGTCTTATGCATAAGAAATTAGTACTTGCATACCAAATAACAACAACACACCTAATACATCTTTTCTGCTGAAATATGGACAGATCTAAGAGCTACTAACATGCATTTGTAGACACAGGTATTTTTGGTCAACATGACCATGGACAAACCCCCCCG
>ML781603.1:618643-642946 GCA_009831015.1 Picea engelmannii | reverse complement strand
CATGTCTCCTCAAAATCACCAAAAAGTGATTTAATGTTCACTTTTGCCAAAAGTGACCAAAATGCACTTTATCCAAAGTCAAAGTGCAAATAGACATAAAGTACTAGGACAAAGTGCTATAAACCTTCCCACATGTGCTAAGGGGGACAAAACACATGGGGAACACCTCCCAAGGTACAAATCTCAACAATTAAGAAACCCTTAAGCCACCGACTTCACTATCTTTCACAAAGTCACTTAAATTTCATATCACATGAATTAAATGCACTAGGGACCACATTGGACACTTTCTCACCCCTAGGTGCCTAGGTGATGAGAAACACTTGTCCTTGGTACTTCTTAATTTAATTTTAACACATTTTAATATGTCAACCCAGAGGCTTGAGATTTGTAGATCTCGTGCATTCTATTTGCAACAACATGGCTGTAATCTTCTCGGATATACTAATTTAGTTTATGAGTGCCTAATTTATGCACATGCATAATTGATTAAGTCTTTCAAAACAACTGTTGTTTCCCCTTGAATGAAGAAAACTAACTACACCAAATTATTCAAAAGTAGGTAATTCAAATTAACTATTTTTGTATTTTGAATGAAGAAACTAATTGAAGAAAACCATGAAAAGAAAGCTACAACCATTGAAGTAAATAAAACAACAACAAATAAATAAAAATGCATAAAGAAAGCTGCACTGATTGAAGTAAATGAAACAATAGTAAATCTAATTATGTAAGGAGGGGATTCAACCACTGATTGCAGCTTCACAGTGGGCCCTTAGTTCAAAGGGGCGAGGTGCTGAATCCCTCAAACTGAAAAATACTACTTGAATAAAAACAATACCTCATTCTTTATTCTTTGGATCTTAGAAGTACATTCTAGTCTCTTTGTTGAACCTAACTGAACCAAACACAAATGGGTTGAAATATTATACATTTATAGGACATGGTTCTTGAGTTTCTTTTTTGAATTCAGTTAGAATCCATCAAGAACTCTAACAATTCTAATTGACTTCTAAAAATAACCTCACTGTTTTCTTGAAATAACAAATTTCCAATAAGTGACAACTTCTTGAAAATATCTAGCTACAATCGAAAAATTATGGATTGTCTTCTTGCTGATGGTGCTAGATTCATGGAAACTACACCACTGGTTGTTATGGGTTCCATTGGCTTCTTAAGAATTTCTCTTGAAATTAGTATGCCGAAGAAACAAAGGAATTTCAGTGCAATAGGCAGACAATTCCCGCAACAAACGTGGCTTTTGCAGCAAATGGGTCTTCCACTGTGTTACAACAAAATCTAGCACCCCCAAATAATGTAAAGTCCCAAGCATCAAGGGGATAGTCTTGTGCAACTCAAGAAGGCTATCCATTGTGACCACAATAGCTCTTCCTCTCACTTTTGGTTGGCTCTTCTCCAACTCAAGGGGGGCTTCCCTAAAGGTAGGATTGCTAAGGCTATATAGTGGAGGCATAGGGTGATTTATTAAAGAGTTAGCCTAAGCAAAATGATTGGATGTAGTATAATGGAAGAATGAATGGTGTGAGAAGGAAAGATGAAGGAAAACGCCAAGACCAAGTGTCTAATCACACCCTGGGAAAATGGAGTCAAGGAAGCATAAATCAAAGAGGGCGAGTGCATGAAAATGTAAGGCAATAAGGGCTGGTATGCATGCCACAAACCAACCTTAACTTGCTGATTTTTATAGCAGAAAATTACCTTGGAAGGCTAGGGATGCCATTCAAAATATAGCTGTGAAGGTGATGCCAACAACAATTTGGTTTATTGGGTGTAAGCTTAACATGACAACAACAACTATAAGAGGGATTAKCTCCTCACATTACATTGTCCAAATGAAACATGGTTCATTACAAGGCCTCCATAACTAAATRACAAGGGTTTTCAATAATAAAAATCAGCACATAAAACATAAATTGCACACATGAAAGCCTCACATAARCAAGATATCATACCTCCAATCCTCCATAAATTATATGATGTACCAATAAAGTCCAAGGGGAGAGCTCTTCAATCCCCAAAGTCACAATAACCATTACAATGGAGAGAGCTCTTCTTTATAGAGGGAGTCTATTCTCCTATACATTAAAAAATCATTATTTGCTAACTAACTCCATGACAAGTCAAAGAAATAATATAAAAATGGAGTAGTTAGATCACTCTTCAATCCATGGTTGACCATGTCAAAATATGTGGACACAAGCCTCTCAAGGAGAACTTGCGTTCATCCAAAAATAGGAAAGAGATTACATCAAAAAGTCTCTAAGAGAGGGCGTATAGCTAAAAATAGGCATGATAACTAGGTCAGCATGGAAGAGGTCCACAAGAATTTTCCCTCCAAGAATGTATGCATGCAAAATATAATTAAATAATGTTCAACTTAGGAGGATGTTCTCAAGGGTCCACCTAGAAGAGTTCACGAAGTGCACCCTCCAAGGTGAGTGAGTGATAAAACAATAAAATAGTCCTCCTAGTGAATGCTCCATAACCAACCTCCAAAAATAGCAAGTGTCCCACAAGATGTATGTAACCAATCCACATGTGTGAATCCGAAGCCAACCAACTCCATGGATGAATGTGCAAGGTGGCAAGTAGATGGAGCGCTCCACTAGAAATGAAGTAGTCAAACCCAAAATAGCAAGTGGACCATCTCCAACAAGACAAATCCAAGGAGATAAGGGCGAATTAGGGTTTTGACCATGCCAAAATTATTACAAAATGAGCTAGATCACTAAATGAGGAAATCCTGGTTAGGGTTGAGTCACATAACTAAACTCAAAGTAAGATACTCAAAATAACACCATATGATATTATCAATGAATAATGGTGCATCTATTACAAGGGAGTTTACCTCCTTATATATAATTGTTCACTAAGAAAATCATTTTCACTTATGAATGTGGATAGACCACTTTACACAAAAGTGAACATGAACATAACTTAAATTCATAAGTTACTTTATTACAAATGTAAGCCTTATATCCTAACACCCCCTCTTAAGGCTTAAAATATTGAAAGAAAAACATATTAACTGGAGATCAAACACACTGATTGAAAACTAAAACATTAGAACCAAACATTCTTCATAATTTTCTTCTTTGAAAACAATTTTGGACTAGGTAGAGCTCCATCAAGCTGCCTTGTAACCCTCGCAAAGGTGTAGCTCCCAAGACGAATTCTCGAGTTCTCACATTCCACCTCCTTGAACTCCCGAATTATTGCGCAACCATCCATGTTGAGCTACATCCACAGTGCTCCATCAAGTTATCCATGTTGAGCTAATTCCCAAGATTCACAAACTCCCGAACTATTTGGGCAACCATCCATGCTGAGCTGTATCTACACTAGATCCCTTCCTGTCTTTTAAGTGCATACTTCTTAAAATGCCTTTTCTTAAGTAAGATCATCACCACTATCAACATATGATGGATCTTCAACAATGGTTGCATTAACTACATGTAGTCTGTCTTTGAATTTTCCCTTGAGAACGTTATTGGATTGAAATCTGCAGTTCCACGCTGTGTGGCCCTATTTTCTTGCAATAGGAACATTTCATCTACCCCTTGTCTTGAGCTTATCTACTACGATTGTTTCTTGAGTATAATGCCATCTCAGGTTGAGAATCACCTTAGGTATCTCCTACAATGGTTTTCTTTTCTTCAACTAAGAGAGTGGAAATCATGTCTTCTAGAGTTTTTCAAAGACATGCTGGTGATCCCTTGATCTATCTCTGTAAGCTACAATCCCAAAGCCTCCACACTCGCACAGACTTTGTGGTTCTCAAATTGCGGAAGTCGCAATAGTGGAAACCTTGTCTTTCAAAGGCTTGAGACTCTTGATACAACATTTCATGTCTCTTAGAATATTGAAGTCGTAAGAGTGGAAACTTTGTCTTTCAAAGGCCTAAGACTCTTGATACGACTTCACAGTCCTAGACTCTTTCTTGCTTTGATACCATATTACAAAATGAGCTAGATCACTAAATGAGGAAAGTGTAGATAGGTTTGAGTCACATAACTAAGCTCAAAGGAAGATACTCACAATAATACCATATGATATTATCAATGAATAACTGTGCATCTATCACAGAGGAGTTTACCTCCTTATATATCATTGTTCACTAAGAAAATCATTTCCACTTATGAATGTGGGATAGACCATTTTACAAAAAAGTGAACATGAACATAACTTAAAGTCATAAAGTTACTTTATTACAAATGTAAGCCTTATATCCTAACGAAAATTCCATGAAATAATACAATATATACCTCCAAGAATAACAAGAAGTGTCTCCACAAGTGCACCCTCTAAGGATATGCTCATATATAATAAGATGACCAAGTATATGCATGCAAAATTCACATGACTCTCAATAGAATCCCTCCATAACCACCTCAAATAAAATAATATATGTGCCAAGTCAAAGAGGTGAGGGTCTCCAATGAAGGTGAAAAGATGACAAGTGTAGCTGAAAAATCCATGCAATAAAGATGAGAGAGCACCTAGGAGAGTTGTGCCCTAGAAAAATGTGCCATGTAACTACATCAACCACCCAACAAATAATAAAATATCTCCATGTGAAGTGCGCCCTAGGAAAAAGTGTGAAAGTGGTTAGACCTCCATTAAAACATGTGCCAAATCATGTGTTGTTTTCAAATACCATCAACTGATTTCTCAAACCATGTGCACAAGAGGAAGTGCGCCTTAGGAGAATGTGCCAACTTCTCCAACAACAAAATAATCATGAATGCTTTGGGAACTATGCCCATTATAGGAGTGCTCCATAATAAAGCTTCAATTAATCTCCAAATAACCCCTCTACGTGTGAATAGCCACCAAGTGAAGTAGGGCGTTCAAGCCATTAACCTCCAAAATAATAAAATGGATTAATTTAACCATTGAATAGTTAAGTCAACCTCAATGTGTGTGTACAAAGATTAATGCTGAAATAAAACCATAGTCCAACCTCCCAATAGTCAGCAATTGATAAAATCAATGTGAAAATGTGTGCCAATGAGGGGGGGGGTGTGTGTGTGTGCTGCTACAAGTGTTGTATAGTGGAAATAAGATGCATCTCCTAGAAAGGATCAACATGATAACAACACAATTACAAAATAGAAGTTCCACCTAGGTTTGAACCTAAGGTGCACCACTAAAGGACTAGGACATAATAAAAGCTCATTAAACCTTAGGAGAAGGCTTGATCATCAAAGATGTACAAAGTACCCACCCACCCCACACTACCCAATTGGTTATTTTAGATGGCCTAGGCATTGGAAAGAGTACAAAACAAGTAGATTGGATCTCAAATGTTCATGAAAAGGTGAAAGAAGATGAGAAAAACAATACGTATCTAGGACTTATCAACAATACAAGACTAGAGAATTTACTTTCCCCCTTAATGTTGAATAGAGGGCTAGATCACCCTCCCCCTGAACTTCAGATCAATCCTCCATAAAGCCATCAAGATCATTAATAACTGAGATTGAGCTTTAGAGAGATTTAGGTGGGAGATGCTATGGTTTGGTATGGACATCAAAAAACTGAGTAATGGCCCATGGTGGAAAGATTCCTCTTGATAGTGCTCAAATGGGCTAGCAAGAATGCATTAGATTCGTCCTGAAAACAATCAACAATTTGAGAAAGAAGGGCCCAAGGTGGAGGAGATTCCTTCTGATAGCACATAGATGGACCAACAAGAAATTATGTTGGATCAACAAGAGTGGAGATAACTCACTTAGGTATAGGGCTTGACCTATTTGAAGGATTAGATGGTGTAGGGGAATCATGCAAGGTGTACCCATTTTCTTCACTGAATGATGGAGTTGAATTGTGAGGAGCATCCAAAATAGGTTGGAAGTCATTTGCAACTTGAGGGCTTGATGAACCACTGGCAAGAGTATCATCATCTGCAAGATGAACACTGGATGAGCCATTTACGAGAGTTTAGTTACAAGTTGGTTGGCCTAAGTAGCATTCACTGTTCCAAAGAGAATTTTGAAGGTATCCCAAATTTCCTTCACATTTTTGTTATCCTTGGTATGATGAATGAATTTAGGCTTGACATAAAGAGTGATCAACCCAAAAGATTTGTTCTTTTTCAAACATATGAGGCCATAATTGTCATGATCTTTAGTAGGAAGTTGCTTTGCCAAGTATATCCATAGACCTTTGCTTTGAAGTAGGGTAGTAATTTGATCAACCCAAGAATGGTAGTTGGCTCAATTTAGATGGGAAAGAAACAACTTTGAATACATAAGCTTAGCAACAGTAGGATGAAGCTCCGTATGGAAAGAACTCAAAAAATTGCCTTTATAGATTCAAATGGTACAAAACCTTAGGTAACCCTAGTAATGGAGGCATTGGCCTCAAATAACGGTGAAAAGTGCCATAGAACACCTTTAAAGGAAGGCACAACCCTAGATCATGGTTTATATCTCTAGAACCCCTAGAGAGACCCTAAAACTTAGAAGCGATGATCCACAAAATCCTCAACTCCACTAGCCAATAGTTTTTGGATCAACCAAAAGAATTGAGAGAGTTAATGTTCACACTTGCTCTGAAACCATGTTGAGATTTGCAAGTTTCAATAAGAAAATCAATGGAACCAAATCACACCCAAATATTGAAACAACCTCTTCATAAGTGCACTAAAGTGAAATAGCCTTCTGACACATCATTAGATGCAAGTAGACAGTTCCTCATCATATCATCCTAGCAAAGTTTGGGGCTCAACCCTTCCAACTTGGGACAATGTTCGGACTGGTCTCCTTTCTACGTCGCATCTGGGGCTTAGTCAACTTAGCAAAGGGACGAGACCGGTACCCATGCTTGGCTTACTGCTCTTCTGAGACCATTTCCCTCTCTAGCCCTTTGGGTCGGGCTCGTGGTTGGTTTTCAGGGGTTTCAGATCTTTTAGGGTTCGTGGGCATTCAAATTGATCGCCTCCCTTCGTTTCAACATTCCTTGGATGCACCCAACCATCTCCTATCGACCAGACATGTGTTGAACAAGATCATCAAAGATGACATTTATAGGCAGTTTATCCAGATCACTTGGGTTAACCTCCCTTGTGGGTTACGCCCAAAGATGGCCTTTTATGCTGAGCATTTCTTGGAGCTTAGGGATGGGTTCATCGTTCGACCACAATATACATTCCGACACTGGATGCATGCTCTTTGCATTCCTCTAGGCCAATTTAGAGTGGGATCCCATAGACTTTGGATAGAGACAAACCACCATATCGACTAAAAAGGTAGGATCTGTCAGCTATGCTAACTACAGGAGGTCAAGACTGAGGAGCACTTCATCTTCTGGTGCCCCATTTACTATGAGATTAGGAGGCAGTTTCATTGCTTATTCAGGGGGGCTCAGACCCTCACGGGCTTCTTCAGTTATCCGGATCACCGGTGTTTAGCCTTATACATACATGAGGCCCTCAGGTTTCAAGCCCATACTCTTCATCCTCCTATGAGACTAGACCCTATTCGGCGGATCACCTCCTCCTTTCTGGTGCTAAACTCAAGAAGGGGCACTAAGAGACAGACTGATACCAACGTAGCCTAGAACTCTAGATCAATGCAGAGTCCAGACCCATGGAACCTTCCCTTGTCCCACGATATTTTAGTGACATGGCTAGACTAGATCCCCTCCGAGGAGACGGATGAGATCCCTCAGACCTCATCGATGCACTACCTCTACCAGTCAGCAGTGCAGCGGACGATTCAGGCACCCCACCAGGTCCCCCTTGGGACAACCGACTATACTCAACTTTCTTCACTCGGCCTCGGATGGTAGGGGAGATGGACCCATTCCATGACAGATCTGCTTCCTTCCTTTTCGCTCCTCTTATCCTTAGATCTTCTCCTACGATACACTCCATCATCAACGTAGGTATCTGAGCTCGGGGCTCAGGGTTTTGCATGCCTCGGGGTAGATCTCACTTTCTACTACTCTACCTTATCGCACTTCACTTTCTGCATCTCGCCTTTTATAGGAGACCTTTTGGTACTCCTGCATTGTATTGACATCATTGTACTCAATAGTCCCTTTGACCTACTTTTGTGGTCATTAGTTGGACATTGATAAAATTATCTTATCTTATCTAGTGTGCTAGAAAGAAAGTGCAAAAGCACTTGTGCTAAAAACAGAAATGCACAAGTGTGTCCAAGAGAAAATATGCCAAATGTAAGTGTCCTTAGGCTTATAACACTTTATATAGCAGATCAAGAAGTTCACAAGATGAGATGATACAAATGAGAGTTTGAGTTGTCTATTTATACACAACTCTAGCGATGCATCCTCCCAAGCGGGGTTATGGGTCTATATAACAAAGGCACCCACCCCAAGAGGGTTATTGAGCCTACATATTAAGTTTGACCAGGTCTGCCTTAACCACAAACCTAGTATATGATAAATGAAATAAAATATGGCCTTAGCCATATTACAAGTACATAATGATACATTTGAGTGGGCCACATATAATTTCAAGTTTCAACATCCTCATGCTGAGCCACCTCCTTAAAACCTTTTCCTGTCAAGGCCTAGATGGTACTACAGGGGTTGCAGCGTCCCAAAACCCCGGCTACAGCCCCCTAACTTGTCAGGGGAGTAATGCTTCCCTCTGTGGAGAACATTATGAGAGATTTAAAAGTATCATGTTCTGCTTAATTTAAATTATAATGATGAACTATGAAATTTGTAGTGCTGGGGAGACTGTTCTTTTGGGCTGTCCTCATGCTGAACCAATTCCTTGAAACCTCTGCCCTTCATGGCCTAGACAGTGCTACAGGGGTTGCATGGTCCCAAACCCCCTTCTACAGCCTGTAACTTGTCTGTGTAGTAACATGACCCTCAATGGTCATCACACCTGTACCCAGATTGTACAACCTTTTTGCCCTCTGAGTTTTCACATTGAGTATGAAAGATTTTAAAATTATCATGTTTTACTTTAGTTATTATGATGAACTAGGAATTTTTGGATAATGTATATTACAAAGGATACAAGAATGACATCAGCTTATCTTGATGCAACTATAACCAAAACTCTGTCTATTTTATTTGGAAATTGAATGGCATCATAGCAAGAAATATATTTGGTAATTCTGAAAATTAAAACATATTTTGCTTCTCAGATAGATGAATAATTATCCTGTCACCAATGACAGGAATTACAATCACCTATCAAATATCCCATCTTCATACATATCTTATTTTTCTTGTGATTTTGGGTTTATTTTCCTTTTTAAAATTAAAGTCAGCTGTGACATTGCTTTCTTAGACCATATCATGTGGGTAGAAAAGGATTAAACAATTCAACATGAATTTCTGAAATTTGAAATCTATTGGTCAGACTTGGCTCTAGTTTGGATGCTCTTATTTTCCATGAGTCTAAAATGCTTGTTTTCTTTGAAAGATGTAATATTTCAAATTTATTCTGCTTACATTGTTTTCTTCTTTTTTCTTTTTTGAAATTTTAAACAGAATTGAATGAAAAGTTGGCTTCAGCGGCTTCGAATGAAGAGAAATTGACTTTGTTGCGGGGGTTCTTTTTTTGGCTGAAGGTGGGGTATTATTTCATTGAACTTAGTGGTTCAGCTTTGAAGCTTTTCCTGCTTCCAATTATACTTTAGACAATCTAGAGGGTTTTGTGCACAATAGCTCTGCTTATAGTAAATGAAGATAGGCACATGTCCAATATAACCATCATTTCAAAATTCTTGTCTACCAAATCTTAGTAGTACTTTTTGATGTTGCTTAATGGAGAGTTACAGGATATAGTGCAAGTGCTAGATATTGTTATATTGCCATCTGATAAACGAAACTGCGAAGATCATATACCTCCTTAGCACATTGTCCTTTATTGTCATATCTGTAGATGATGCTTTAAGAATTGTGGGATGTATACTGCAGCAAAAATTAGACTCTCCAGTGCTATTGTAAGAGAATTGCATCCGTTATCATGAGCTGCTTGGCAGACACCCAGGATTGTGTAGACATCTCTTCATTACAAACTCTGCTAGATGGCATTCTTCCAAATTTTTTGTACTCATCTAGTACAGTATATCACGTAAGATAAATTTTATTTATTTGTTTTTGAAATGTAGTACTTTCTGTTTTATCTTTTGTTTTGTCTGTCACTGGGAATTAGCTTGGAATTATATTATGCATTGCCCTAGATCCATAGACTGTCTTCGGTTATTCATGGTTGTTTAGTTGATTTCTTATCCTTGTAGTTATAAATAGTCCATTGCAAAACATGATATTGTTATGTTTCCTATGTTGCATTTTATCTGGTGTTTTTTCTCTATACATCTTAGAGTGGCATAGAACAGCGAAGGGGAGTGCACTTTTCAAAGGAGGTTGAATTTCAAGCCTGTTAAAAGACACTTTACATCTTTGAATTAAGGGTTTGAAAGATTTTGCTGCTAGAATCTGATAACTACCATAATAATTCTCCATTGGTGCTTGGCAACAATGGGTGCCATTTGTCTGACAGAGGATGATGGATATCACTGTTAGGTCAACCTGCTGAGATGGAAATATGGTAGTCCAACCTGTAAGTGATATGTTAGCAGATATAGGGGCTTGCATTTAGGGAGAATATGGGTGATGGGTGCAAGTATCATATAGGAAAACATGCTATTATGGAAATAAGTAGGCTGACGTGCTGTGATGGAAATACAGTAGGTTGACAAGTGTAGAGGAACATTATCCTGATGTTATGAACGTTAGGCTATTATTTAGAGAGTACGTGGATGATTATTCTAAGTATTTGTAGCATAGTTGCCAGAACCGTCCCCCCCTGCTCCCAGGCCAGGAAGCATGCTCCGGGCTTCTTGAGGACACTCCCTGCCCTTTTGGGAGCGCCACGCTCCCGAGGATGCTCTCAGAACCTAGGAGAGCACTCCCAAGGCGCTACTTGAGCATTCCCCCTACGCTCCCCACATGCTCCCTTGCCCAAGTCAGACGCTTCCATGCACAAGCAAAAAATGACTTTTTTTTCTAATTTTTGAGTGGAGGTGGGACCTGGGGTAGGTTTAGGGTTTAGGGGAAAGTGAAGGGGACAATAAAAGAGATCCTCCCCCTCTCTTTTCCATTCTTTCTTCTTTGTTTGCTTGAGCCTGGAGGAGAGAGCAAAGGCAACCATCTATCTCAACTTTAAAGAGCTAAAGAGGTAAGCCCAAATTCCAACTCCCTCATTTCCTTTGGTTCTTTGTTTATGGTTTTTTTCTTTTCTCCCACGCTTTCCCATTCCTTCTTCTCCCTCATTTTGTTACAGGTTGTTCATCTAAAACTTGAGGAAAATGGTCTTCTTTTGGTTTATCATTGCATTTTTGGTTCTCATGGTCTTGGTGGGGAATAGGCATGAAAGGGAAGAAGGGAATGACGATGAGGGAGGGTTTGAAGAGGATGAAGGGGGAAATGAAGAGGGAAATGAAGGTGGCAAAGCTTCATTGACACCCTTGTGGAGATTTGTGACAAAACTTGAGGGGGAGAGAGGTGGTGGAACCACCAAATTTGTATGTCAACATGATTGTCATCAAGGAAAACCTTATACCGGTTCATATCCCTGTGCAAGGAGGCAACTTTGTGGTGTAATGAAAAGTGATGACAATAAGGGGGCCATTGGGATCTCAATTTTCCATAAGATATCCAAGGAAGAGAGACAAAAATACATAAAGATAGAGGAAGTTGCACAAAGAGAGTATGGTAAAAAACAAAAGCTTCATTTCGATGCATCATGTAAATTTGGTGGCAACACATCTGCATATCCTCATGGTTCTGCAACCTTTGAATCTAGAAGAACAATAACATATTTCTTTGATATTGGAGGTAGGGATGAGGTGGATGCAAAAGTGGGGAGAGGTGGTGGAATCACCAAATTTGTATGTCAACATGATTGTCATCAAAGAAAACCTTATACTGGTTCATATACCCGTGTGAGGAGTCATCTTTGTGGTGTAATGAAAAGTGATGACAATAAGGGGTTCATTGGGATCTCAATTTGCCCTAAGATATCCAAGGAAGAGAAACAAAAATACATAAAAATAGAGGAAGTTGCACAAAGAAAGTATGGTAAATACTCAAAAACAAAAGCTTCATTCTGATGCATCATCTAAATTTAGTGGCAACACATCTGCATCTCCTCATGGTTCTACAACCTCTGATTCTAGAAGAATAATAGCAGATTTCCTTGATATTAGAGGTAGGGATGAGGTGGATGCAAAAGTGGTACGGTTTCTCTATGCTTGTGGTGTCCCATTCAATGTGCTTCGCTCCCCCTATTGTCATGATCTTGTTAAGGGTATCAATGAAGCTCCCAAAGGATACAAGAACCCCAACTATGAGAAAGATAGAACCGTGTTACTAGACAGGGAAAGAGCAAAAATTCATAGAGCTCTAACACAGTTTATAGATGAGTGGGGGGGGGGTACTTTGGGGTATCCATTGTATCCGATGGTTGGAAAAGTGTTAGAAACCAACATTTGATCAATATTCTTGGTGTTTCTTGCAGCACATGACGACTCCTCAATCATTGCATCTTTTCAAAACATTGCAGAGCTCCTATTGAAAACCATTAATGATGTTGGTCCTTCTAATGTGATTCAAGCAATCATTGATAATACAACAAACTGTAAGGGAGCAGGTAAAATCATTAAGTGAGCTCATCCACACATCTTTTGGTCTGGGTGTTTGGTGCACACCTTGAACCTTTTGATGCATGATATTGTCAAGCATAAAGAATGTGGATGGATTAATGGCTTGTACAAAAGAGGGAAGAAACTCATCAAATTTGTCACATGTCATTAAATGGTCAATTACTTTTATGGCACTCACTCTATGTTACAGCGACTTAAGATTGCAAAAACTAGATTTGCTAGCTATTACCTCACCTTTAGGCGCCTATTGAAGGTGAGACACGCTTTGGGTGTTATGGTGATGAGTGATGCATGGGATGAATTGGGTAGTGATAGAGATGGTGCTAATGCAGTGAATGAGATTGTTCTTGACAATCATTTTTGGACACAACTTCAGTATGTTTTGCAATTCACCAAGTCGATTTATTACATGATCAAGTTTGTAGATTCAGATTGACCAATCATTGGGGAGGTGTATGAGAATATGGATAACATTCTTGGGCAGATTAAAGACATTGTTCAACCTAGAGATGTCAAATCCGATGTGTGTGTGTGTGGGGGGGGGGGACTTTAGGGTATCCATTGTATCCGATGGTTGGAAAAATGTTAGAAACCAACATTTGATCAATATTCTTGGTGTTTCTTGCAACACATGACGACTCCTCAATCATTGCATCTTCTCAAAACATTGCAGAGCTCCTATTGAAAACCAGTAATGATGTTGGTCCTTCTAATGTGATTCAAGCAATCATTGATAATGCAACAAACTATAAGGGAGTAGGTGAAATCATTGAGTGAGCTCATCCACACATCTTTTGGTCTGGGTGTTTGGTGCACACCTTGAACCTTTTGATGCATGATATTGTCAAGCATAAAGAATGTGGATGGATTAATGACTTGTACAAAAGAGGGAAGAAACTCATCAAATTTGTCACATCTCATTAAAGGGTCAATTACTTTTATGGCACTCACTCTAGGTTGCAACTACTTAAGATTGCAAAAACTAGATTTGCTAGCTATTACCTCACCTTTAGGTGCCTATTGAAGGTGAGACAAGCTTTGAGTGTTATGGTGATGAGTGATGCATGGGATGTATTGAGCAGTGATAGAGATGGTGCTAATGCAGTGAATGAGATTGTTCTTGACAATCATTTTTGGACACAACTTCATTATGTTTTGCAATTCACCAAGCCGATTTATTACATGATCAAGTTTGCATATTCAGATTGACCAATCATTGGGGAGGTGTATGAGAATATGGATAACATGCTTGGGCAGATTAAAGATATTGTTCAGCCTAGAGATGTCAAATTGTATAATCATATTTGTGTAGAGGTGGAAGAACGATGGTAAATGCTAAATATTCAACTACATGCCTTAACATATGTGCTTACACCTAAATACTATCATGTATGGCTTTCATCACCAACACTTGGTGGTGGGTCCAAGAAAAGACCACACCAAAATCCAGAGGTTCAAGCTGGTTATGTGAAAGCAGTAGAAAAATTGGTTCCGAATGAGGAGTGTGACAAAATAAGAAAACAATTGAGCTACTACATCCTTAGCAATGGTGCCTTTGGGACCAATCATGAAATTAGAGATCGAGGGAGTCTAACTTCTCTCGAGTGGTGGAACATGCATGGCGGTGCTACCCCACAACTACAACATTTGGCAACACGGGTGCTTTCACAGGTGGTAAAGACTTCTTCTACATAGAGGTGTTGGAGTACCTACAGTTTCATCCATAGCGTCAAAAGAAACATGTTGAATGTAAATTGGTCAGGGAGCTTGGTTTATGTTCATTATAACTTGCGATTGTTGTCCCATTACTGTAGAGGAAAAGATGGATAAAAACTTGAAGAGTTGGGACAACAATCCAGAGGAGGATAACTTGGAGGATGGAGTATTTTTTTTTAGAGCAATTGGAGAATGCTCTTATGGATGATGATGATCATGTGGAGATGCCACCCCCATCCACTGTTATGGTTCCCATGTCCAGGACTCTAGCTACAGGAGTAGGGGCTTCATCTTTAGTTTTGGCTACTTACATCTGCTTCTACACAGTTTGATCCTTCTTCGGCTCCACTACCACCATGTGGAGGCCCACGCAACAGTCATGGTGTTGGAAGGAGGGATTAGTTGTTTCTCATTTTTCACTACTTTATATGTCATAGATGATAGATTTATAATCTTTAGCAACTAGATCAATTTATTGTTTTGGACCTTTCGATCTTCATACTTTGGTGTGCACACTGCAGATGGCCTATTTTGTAAACATAACTATTTGGTCATGTTATTGTTGATAGTTGGTGGATATCCTATTTCATTCCATAAGTTAATGGTCTACTTTGTATTATATGGATTAAATATTTGTATGTTTGTTTGTAAGTTCCTAGTTGCTAGAATCTAGATGGGTGATGCTCGAATGATTAATTATTGATGTAGTATGTACTATGGATGCCATTTGTATCTTTATTATTGTACAAATATGCATGTTTTCATATATTCTGTAGCTAATTTGGCATTTTGCACGTTTTCTTAAATATAAATACAATATATATATATATATATATATATATATATATATATATATATATATATATACACACCGAGATGCTCCGCTCCCAAAGATTTTTGAAATAATTACGCTCCCGGGACGCTCCGTTCCTGAGGACTTTTGGAAAATCACGCTCCCGAGACGCTTCGCTCTCGAGGATTTTTGGAAAATGACGCTTCCGACGCTCCGACTCCCTAAATCGCTCTCGGGACGCTCCGCTCCCAAAGATTTTTGGAGAATTAAAGTACTTTCAAAAGTAAATGACTTGAAAGAACAAAGTACTTGAAATAAAAGCTTGCAATGAAATGAAATAGACAAGTAAGCAAGTAAATTGTTATGCCTCCATGGGCTTAAGCAAACATCATGTGATTACTTCTAAGATCTAGAGATTTAAACCATTAAGCATGAAAACATAGAAGCAATAACCATATAATATTTACCTAGCCTTGCGATATAGGATGGTTGGCTGGGCCAAACTCTTTTCTAGGTGTATGCAAACAAAGAATGAATGAAATAATTTGAAATAAAATCTAAACTATGCAACCACAACAAGTGCACATGGTGGAGGACAAAGCCTTCCGGTTTTGTGCACAAGTGGGTGATGAAATAAAGAACTTGAAAGTAAAAACTTGGAAAGAAATCCTAGCCACACAACCTTGTCCTAATGACAAGTGGGGCAAACAATAAAATAACAATTGCTGAAAATTAAATTTAAATTCCTAGCCTTACGTTTTAGGATGGTTGGCTTTGCCAAACTCTTTCCTAGGTGTAGGCAAATAAGCAAAGAAAAACACAGAAATTTTAAATGCTTTTAGAAATGCAAGCCCTTGGGACTCCCCTGGGCTTGCTTACAATGAAGAATAGAAGAGGAAGAAGTGTGTACTTGTTACACAAACTTAGGAGGTTGATCTCTTGCTTGTAGATGCCCCAAATGGGCTGTAGATCCCTCTTTTTGGTGAAAACCTGCAGAAAATCAGCAAGCTAATGCTTGTTGGAAATGCTACAAAAAACACCAAATATCTTCAAAAAATTTCTGTTAGTGAAAACCATAAATTTTTAACCTTTAGGACAGCATATAATATGTTGAAAGAGAGCTATTCAAGAGCAGAAAATGTGCCCAAAGTGTTTGAGGAAATAGAAAGATAAGAACATAATTTTTTAAGAGGAATATAAGTGGGTGAAGGGGTAATTTCCAGATCTAAAATTATTCCTTCTCAACCCTTAGTAACCTGCAAAGAGACTAAGCTACAAGACAAGCAAGGGGGTGAGTAGATCCAATAATGTTAACAAAATACTTTGCTAAAACTAGGAAACTATTTCACATAAGATCTATGACAATACTACAATAGATCTATAGAAGCAAAATACTTTGCTTGGACACCCTACACTAAATCTATAAGCAAGACTCAAACAAAACCACAAAACAAATTACCTCCAATGTAGATCGAAAGCACAAGAAGACTCCCAATGCCAATGTTTCCCCCGAAGATTTCTTTATTAGAAGCAAGCTTGAGCAAATACTCGCCACAAGCTTGAGAAATAATGAGAGAGCAAGAAAGAATGAGAGAGAAAAGTGGGAGAAAATGGAGAGGAGAGGAGAAATGTGGGTAGAGTAACCTTGCATTGAGAATAGATGTGTAATGAGGGGAGGTGGCTTTTATTTATACTTGGGAAGCAAGAGCTACCCCTCTTAGATGCTCTCCAAGTGTCAATCCTTATGCAATATTGAGAATCTCAAGGAGGGGGGCACACTTCCTAGGGTTTTAGCATCTTAGGGTTTTCGTAGTGAGTGGGAAATGCGTTGGCAAGCAATGAAAAGTCAATGGATGGGGTGGAGGTACTAGGAAGGCGCACTTCGGGAGAGAAGAGACCCCACCACTTAATTTTTTTGATTTTCTAAAGGTTTCTCTAGAAGGGGGGTGCACTTCCTTAGGGGAGTAAGTGGTATGATGTAAGTGCTAAGTGAGGGGGTGTAAAAAGGTTAGGAAAGGGGTTTGGGTAGGTTAGGAATAGTTTTAGAACTTTCTCCCACTCTTTCTCCATCCAACTTGCTCATATTACAAAAAATTGACAATTTTGACTTTGTCAATTCCAACAATTAAATTGCTGTCTTAGACTGACTTAGACTCCTCATGGATAAACACCTAGCAAAACTTGTCCAATTGAGTTGAAACTTGGTCCAAGGGTGTAGGGGGTCTCATTCCATTTCTTTTGAGCACAAATACCCCCATCAAAATCTCAAGGACCTAGTTTTTACATTTTTTTATCAAAAATTAATTAAAATTACCATTAACTAGGTAATTTTAAAAATTAAAAAACAAATACTTTAGACTTGACGGAATTCCACAAGACTCTAGGAGATGTCTAGCATGGTCATTTACAATATTCCTAGACACTAGCTACCATAGGGCTCAACCATTAGAGCACCTTTCACCACTTTGGAGGATTATTGTGGGAGTGAAAAACTCAAGGGAAATTAATAACGCTGGTTAGGCCAAATTAATAACCTAAGGAAAAAAAACACTCGATGAAAGGGACTCCTCTAATGATGAAGTCCTAAGCAACTAACCTAAACTATGATTCATGCAGACCCATTACATTATTATCCTATGCAGGGGAGCGAGAATTCCGATTACAAAAACACGTGCTGAGACCAAAAATGCCTAGTAGAACCAACAAGTCTTCAACTTGTTTGCACCATCAAGTGCATATCTTCATGGTACATGGAGTTGACCCCCCAGTTGAAATAGGTGGTCAACAAACCTCAAGGGATCAAAGTAGCAAGTAATATAGCCAAGCCTATCGTCCCCTCTCTTGGTTACCTAAGTCAGAGTCTATGTTTGTGAAATTGAGGAATAGAAAGACGTTTCGTGTACCTGCTTGGAACAAGAACAATTTAAAGCATGTATATGATATTTCCAAGTACCAATATGCAAATAATACGTCAAGACAGTAGACAATAAGATTTTATCAATGCTGGTACAAAATTGCAGTGATATAACAGTTAACAACAACAATTAAATATTTGTAACAACAGCTAGAAAGTTAGATCAAAATTGCATGAGAAGGCAGTGGAAACTTAGCATATATCCAATAGATCAATTCCCAATTATTCCAAGCAATTTCTGAGTATGTTAAGCTAGGGTTATACTAGTGTATACAACAAAATGAAGCAAATTAGATGGCTGTAGCAAAGATTTGCAACAGCAGCAATAAAATTAGTGAGGTAGACTAATTTAGAGTTAGTAAAATTAGTAGAAAGTCTTAGAGAATAAGAGTTGATGATTGTTTGATCAGTTCCTTTCACAATAGAGATGGTAGTTTAGTGCCTTTTGGGCTATGGAGTCTTTTATAACAGCAATACAAAGACAATTGGAGATGACGATAGCAATGTCTAAGAGGGATCTTGAGGTCTAAGGTGCTAGCACTTTAGGGCCTTAGATCTCAAACCAAGAAATTGCTAGACTGCAAGCACTTTTGGGCTCTAGCAAATTCTCCTCCTTCCTTAGATTCTTTAACATTGTCAACAAGATTCTAGAATCAAACTCCTAAAGTGCTAGCACTTTAGGGCTTTAGCACTTTATATATATGAGACCTTGCAACATAATTTGTCCACTTTAATTGTCAACTTAAAAAATAAAAGAGTGTCGACCTCTTAAATTATCCTTCAATTTTCAAAAAATGAATTTTCCATAAAGTAAATCCCTAAATAGGGTGACGTGATGCCCTAGAAGGGTGACGCTAGGCCTATGAGAGGGATGCCAAGGTTGAAAAGATAGATCGTTGAGCCTCCAAAGGCCATATATTCCTCTCTCAAGTGCTGGGGTCCATGCTACATGCCTCCTCCATCAATCCATCAAGCTAGCCATCAAACCCTAGCCTGAGATGATGTCATGGGCTAGGTAGGTGATGCTAAGCCTCCAAAGGCCAACGTCCAAGCGAGAGATGGTGGGAGGCCCATCGTCTAGCCATACCAAAGTGCCTCCAAAGGCAACGTCCTCCATCCTCAAGGTGCAACGTCCATCATCTCATGTGCCCTAGACGTGGGGTCTAGCATCCATCCTTGGGCTCCCAAGCCCTTATGAAGGTCCGAACGAAGTCATCCCCCCACGAATACTTGTTCACTAGGAAAGGTCCTGCAAAGACAAACATATGCATCCTCCAAGGGTCCACAAGTCATAAGAATCATGCCAAGTAAGCCACATCTAATAATAGAACCACCCGAACATGTGCATCAAACCCTCCTTTTCAAACTAAACAGATGCTCAAGATCTTATATAATTTGTCAAATTTAGTTATGGGAGGGGTGTCAAGGTGCCCTATTGGGTCAACCAATCCCCAAGTTAAGGATGTTTCCCAAGGAGGACTTATCTGAGTCATGTGATGAGTATGAGGTGGATTTGGGTAATACTTCTAGGCATGGGGTTCATGACATACAAGGGTTTGTTTTATCTTATTTATGGGTGCCTTTATAGAGGGTGTGCTTCCCTTTGTCTGCAATGCAACATTTTTCCAAGCCCATTTATTTTCCTTTAATTGATTATGATCTGAAACATTGGGTACTATAATGCATGGAAAGAAAATAGTACCGCAATGCCACTTGAAGCTAGAGATACACCGAGTACCATATGCATGGAAAGAAAAGGAAACCACATAAATGCACCTCCTCAACAAGCGGGGTATTTATTAATTATGTGTGATTTGCTTTTGCAGGTCCTTCATTTTTTGGAGAAGCGTTTTATTGTTCTTAGGACCTCCTGGGCGAGCATCTAGAAGGAATATATTGGTTGTTATCTTTTGCCAACTACAACACCTCTGGGCCTTTAGCCCCTTCTTCCCATGAAATGAGGTACAATCCCTTCTTGAGTCAGTGCACCCGAACACCCAAAAGATTAGGAAACAAAATGGAAGAAGCATGGAAAGTGATAAGTATGGTCGAGAGTGGTACGCTAACTCTTCAAGGAACCCCTCAGTAGCACCCCTTTCTCGAGGGTGACCAACTTACTAGGATACAAGGACATCCACCAAGGTGAAATTAGGCAAAAGGTATAATTTCTAAGCAAACATTCTGTAATCAAGAAAGGATTCTTTGTAACATATTCAAATGCTTAAATTATTAAAGTGACACTTACCACGAAACCAGACTTGTTACCTCATGAAGCAAGACCTGCTGTCCTTTGGGGCCAAGCCGGTGTAATGGAGGTTGCTTTGCTGCTGGTGATGAGTGATGGTGCAATACAAAAATAGGAGGGGCCCTTCGGGCTTTGCTGGTCAATCTGGGTCTCGACACTCCATGTCTGCTACTTGTGGGCCTTGAGACATGATCTTCTTAGTTACCCCTAGCCTGGGGGGGGTAACAGTCACCATGCTTTCCCTCAGAGTTTGTTGGTTCTAATAGGCTTACCTCCATCGTCACCTGGTTAGCTTATCCTTGCCCTTGGATACAATGTTGCTTTTACTAGTCTTTTCTTTTGAAAATGCATTTTATATTACCTCGCTACACAAAAATATAATACATCTAGGCATGCATCATATCAAATAGACAAGTTGGAATTGTTATCATCCAAAGTTGTCCTTTTGAAGAAGTTGCCATGAACTCCTTCAACAACTATGAGTGAACAACTTAGCTTAAGAAAGGTGTTTATGTCACATAGTCACCATACTCTACTTCAGACAAGATTCATTTTGGCCATAGAGTTGAAATTGACTTAGGACTTTACAAATACTCATGAGTGAACTTGGGGCAAAGACTTGACACCATGAAAAATACAAAAAATATAGATTATGAATAAAAGATAAATGTTTTAATTATATATTATACATGAGAGATTACATTGATTGTAATGCAAATACACTATGTATAATGCCAAAGTAACATATCCAAGATTCCCAAACATAGCCAAGTATATCACAATTCACGATCAAGTTCATCCATCATAATACATAACTATTATCATCATTCACCCATCAAGATTTAGGAAGATTCAAAATTGCCATGGACTATGGCTCATGATTCATAAATGTTGAATCATTAAATGTCGTGAGTCAAGACTCAGAGTCAAATCTGAAATCATGAAAAAATTGGAAACATTGCATAAACAATAAATATAATATCTCCTAGCCTCTAGGAGTGAGCCAACAAAAAGCTTTTTCATAAGAAGCTTGAAATCTCAAAAGAAAGCATAAACTCACAAAGCTTGAAATATCGAAAGAAATGAAAATCGACTCAAAAGATGAATGCATAGATGTCGGTCAAAACCCTAGTTGTTCTTCAAGTTCAAAACCCTAGTCCCAAGGCCTTTTCATTTTTCTTAGAAATCTCCAAGTGAAATGGATAATAACAATAAAAATGGGAGAAAAATATGCCTTTTATAGACTCTTTGACACACTTGTCACCTCATAGCCATTGAGTTTTTCCTTTACTTGACGAGTCCTTCAATATCCCGATGACTTGTTGATTAACTTGTTGAGATTTTCGAATTGGGGTCAAGTCATCCTATCCCATGTTAGACCTGCTAGCTATAGGTTCGACCCGTTTAGACACAATGTGTTTAGACTTAGCGGTTCCTAGGTTGACTTGCCAAGTCATGTGACTCCCTCTTGCTTCAGAGTTGGTGCTTCCCAGTTCTTAGGATTTATCGATGTAGCTCTTCTTCTTAAGATTTAGCAGTTACACTTTCTAAAACACATAAATTTTTATAGGATTTTCATGAGTTCATGTACAATTGGTTGATGTCTTCCATTGGGCCATGGAGTCAAGATGCTCAAAATCACAAGTTTTGGGAGAAGAACATAAAGAAAAACAGAGGGAAAAACAAAGAAATTTAACAAGGCTAATGAATTGATTTTAGATGTAACTGTAATGCTGAATGAAATTTGCAGGAGATGAGTGACCAAAACAAATTTTCAATTTTAGAGTGGGTGTATCGGTACTGAACATAAAATATGGTTGGTTGTTGCTGAAATACAAATGCGAGTGAGTGTATGGATACCCAACTCAATATAAGGCTGATTGTGGTTGAAATACAAATGAGAGTGGGTGTATGGATACCTGACTCAATATAAGGTTGGCCATCGTTGGAATATGAGTGAGAGTGGTGTATAGATATCCAACTCAATATAAAGTCGGTTGTGGGAGAAAATGAGAGTGGGTGTATGAATACCTAACTCGATATAAGGTTTGTCGTGGCTGAAATAAAAATAAGAGTGGGTGCATGGATACCCAACTCAATATAAGGTAGGTCATGGCCATAATACAAATGAGAGTGGGTGTATGGATACCTAACTCAATATAAGGTTGACACTAGACAAAATATAAATGAGAGTGGGTGTATAGACACCCAACTCAATATAAGGTCGACAGTGGCTGAAATACAAGTGAGAGTGAGTGTATAGATACCCAACTCAAAATAAGGTTCTCCATGGTTGAAAGTGAAGATTACACTCCTCTTGAATAGGGGGCCTCAAAGAGAAGGCATTACATAACAAGATTCACGTGCCCCCATAATGTTGCACAAGGGCCACATAGAGAAGACATTACATATTATCCTCCAGAATATTGCAACTCCCACACTAGTACATTTCCACAAGCTGGTGTAGGTGGCCTTTGGTAGAAGTATATAGAAGAAGAGGGATGGGATCTAGAAGTGTAGGATTGTTTGAGGAAACACTCGGTGTAGGAGAGAGATCCATTGAAACATGAGTGAGATTCATCTATAGGTGAATCATCCATGAGAAGCAGTGGAAAAGATCCTAGAGGACCATGAGTAGGAACTTCATCAATATCACCATTGAGCACTTTATCTCGACTAAGTTGCTATCAAAAATTGGAGAGGAAGAGTGCATATGTAGAGTGCACAACCAGATGTACACTATAAGATAAGTCCAACATGTTCAATAATGATGTAGAGAAGCAACCTCCGTAAAGTCTTCATAAGTTCACCTTAATAGGCCCAAGAGAAAGAGAGGTATCGACTTCTTTCGGAAAAAAACTTGTAGTGCACTACATCTCGTTGTAGAACAAAGGAAGGAAGAGAGGCTAGCCATGAAGAAGGGATTAAACCCTAGAAGAGGTGCTTTAGCCTTGGAGGGTTTAAATGGTAGGAAAAACCCTAGAAAAATTGTGCCAGACTTGAAGGAGGGTTTAAACCCTAGGAATAACCTTAGGAAATTCTAGAAAAAATGCACTAGCGTTGAAGGAGGGCTTAAACCTTATGAAACCCTACAAAAATAGATGATCCAAAAACCCTAGTTCCGTAGTCACAAAGAAGCCTTAAGTGATGCCACTAGCCAAAAATCTTTAGATTAATTGTTGAAGTGTGCCTTTGAAGTAGGGTTTAAACTTTAGGAAACCTCCATAAAGTATTCATAAGTTCACCTTAATAGGCCCAAGAGAAAGAGAGGTATCGACTTCTTTCGGAAAAAAAATTGTAGTGCACTACTTCTTGTTGTAGAACAAAGGAAGGAAGAGGGGGCTAGCCTTGAAGGAGGGCTCAAACCCCAAAAGAAGTGCTTTAGTATTGGAGGGTTTAAATGGTAGGAAAAACCCTAGAAAAATTGTGCTAGACTTGAAGGAGTGTTTAAACCTTAGGAATGTTGAAATAATGTAACTGCAAAGAGTATTCTTATTATTATTGATATATTATTTATAAGATTAATCCCCATTGTGGATTAATCATGTCGGTAATTGTATTAGGACCAAATCCCCTTTTGCGGATTGGTCAACAGACAATTGTAATAGGCATAATAAGAAGTCGACCCCAACAGTTATTATTGAGACCCAGAAATATAATAAAGGTGGGTTTACCCACCCAGAGTGAGAGGTCGGCCCTGCCAGTGAAGACCCTTCACACGTGCTAGACTTGTATATATAGAGAGGCTAGCGCCTCACTTTATCACACAATATGCTTGCTCATTTCTAAGAGGCAAGCTGCAACTTACCAGTTGGAGAGAGGGAGAAGAGTGGCACATCTTTTGGAGAGGACTATCTATATTGGTTTGAGTTATCTCTTGACATTGTATTGGCAATTTATGATAAAGAAGTTTTTGTTGGGTTTTCTTCCCCTAGAGGGTTTCCCAGGATAAATG
>ML781603.1:585797-599530 GCA_009831015.1 Picea engelmannii | reverse complement strand
AAAATGAAGTGGAAGTTACACCAGATGGATGTGAAAACAACCTTCTTAAATGGTGTTATTGAAGAAGAAGTGTATATAGAACAACCACAAAGGTTTGAAGTTGAAGATAGAAAGACTCATGTCTGCAGGTTGAAGAAAGCTCTATACGGGTTGAAACCAACTCCTAGAGCTTGGTATGGCAGAATTGATAGTTTCCTAACGAGCTTGGGCTTTACCAAGAGTAAAGCTGATTCTAATCTTTACTTCAAGGTTATGAATGATAAGCCAGTTATATTGCTACTATATGTGGATGACTTATTCTTAACTGGAGAAGAAAATCTCATCATAGATTGCAAGCAGAAGCTCACTGCAGAGTTTGAGATGAAAGACCTAGGCTTGATGCATTATTTCTTAGGTCTTGAAGTTTGGTTTTTCTTGATGATTCTCGATGTATGTAAGTGATATTTCTGCAATTCTTCTTAATTGAATGGTTATAGTCTTATTTATCTTGCATTTACATTAAAGATTATGAAATTGCTTGTTTAAACCCTAGGAAGACTAGCACATGTTATTGTCCTAACTTTAAAGCCTTCACCTACTAGATCTTGTCAAGAGGCCAATTTTCTTGAAGCATTTGCTAAGGCCTTGCCATTGCAACACCTTAGTTTTATTGCTTCATCTTAGCCGATTTTGCTTCATCTTTGAGTTAAAGAGGGAGGAAATTCTATTAAGGCCTAGGGTTACCTACACCTTAGTAGCTAGTTTCCCCTAGGGTTTGATAGTTGGAGCCTTGGGTTACAAACACTCCATCTATTCATCCCTCTTGTCTTTGACTCTCGTACTATCATCATTTTCCTTCAACATTTGCTGCCATATCATTGACTCCATTTTCCCTAAAGCACTAGTCTAAGTCTTCTTATTAAGTGATTGATCAAAACAATCATCAAAACCTATACCTAGAGCTTCCTACTAACCATTTCTAACACTAGAATAGCCTAACCTACTAACATTATTTCTGCTGTTACTAAAGTAAGCTACAGCCATACATTGCAGCATTAAAAGCTTCTAAAAGCAAGTGAAAAGGCTGATTATTGCATTGTCTTGATTGCTTCTAATAAATGCTAGTACTATGATGTTAATTGTTGATTATTCTTAGTCATTTTGAAGCTATTTCAAGGCACTTAATGTGAAGTATTGCCTTATAAATATTGCTGTTATAATTTTCTGTTTACTTCATCATTATTAGCCAATTGCTTTTATTGAGAAAGTCTATGTTTTATGAAGTGCTAACCAACAAGTGTACTTGCAAATATATATAGTTTCTTGTTGCTTTGTTCTGGGCAGGTACACCTTGATATATTATCATTTCATTTGTTATAAAATCGGGACTTTCTGATCAGTGGTGACTTGTGAGAGGGGATCTTTTATTAGCCATTTTGACCTTGCCTTCTCAAACCCCCAGGTCACCGGGGACATCTCCCCTGGGCCCTACAACTCTAAATAGAAAGAGGAATCCTATTGAGGTGACAGTGATACGATAACCTCAAGTTACGCCAATTTGCTTTCCTTTTACCTTTCCTTCTATCAAAGTACAAATTGTGCAACAACAACCCCATAGCTCCCCAAAGGCACTGGTCTTTCATTGTCTTCAACCACCAAAAAAACCGAATCGATATCTTACTTTTCCTTTTTTTTTTTTTAACGATCCAGGGTTTACCATGCATAATCTTTTGGCTAGATCGTTTTGAGCCTAATTGCTACATCCTTTTCCTAGTTGATGCTATCTTATCCCTCATTGAATATCTTGTGTTAGCATTTGTTATAAGGGTTTGAATCTATTTCTTTCATTCCCCATTTTTTCCATATCAAACCCCAGGGATGGTTTGTATCTTGACATCAGATATGACCTATCATCTTGTGTAGCTCTAATACCCTACCTTGGAGGGTCTTCTTGAGCCATCAAAGTGCAACTTGTTTGCTGTCCCAATTCTGCAGGTTCTGAGCTTATTTTGTGTGTGGTTTAAGGGTCTTTGCAACCTTCTTTCACCAATGTTGCAAGGGTTTTTTGTTCTCAGCTCATCTAGCCATCAAAATCGACGAGGAAAGGAGTACAACAAACCTATTAAACTGCTGGACGTTACCTTACCCTTGTCTGTGGTCCTACTGTCCTTTCACTGTCAAGATTCTGAAGAGTATACGGAGGCAAAGCAAGGTTTGTTAACTGTATTTCAAGGCAGCGCTTGCTGGCGTTTTTGCATAGCTGGTTGACTACATTCTTACTCATCTTGAACCACCCCAAAAAGACCTGCTAAATCTGTGTAACATTACCCATTCTCTGTTGTTTGGTGGGCCGATTTCAGAGACTGGTATACAGTCACGGTGTGGGCATATTATCATTGGTCTAAACTGATATAATTGATATATTTTCCTGCCATTTAAACAGTATATGTGCGGATTTAATGGTGTTCATCATTGTTGATATATTTGCCACCTGTGCCTTTCATTTATAACATTGACATCTGACATCGTTCATAGCATACATATGTTATTTAAACATTGCTGAGTTACCTGACCTTAGAAACTCAAAGTTAAGAAATCATTAGGAAAATGATAACCATGTTTAATATTTCACGTCTTACAAAATAGTTTCATATATAGGTCACTACACTTGATAAGCTTGAGAGAATTTCTGATTGAATAGCCTTAACAATGATGTCAAGAATTTAATTTTGTCTGCTTTGATGGGCGCAGCATGTAAGTTGGCCTGGTGCTTTTCAGCCATGGGTTTCATTGATTGCCCGAAAGAGTGGCACAGATGTTGATGGTGACGACTGTGTGGAAGTGGATGGACCAGATTGCGAGGTAATTCTATTTTGATAAACTCAGTGGATTTTCAAATTTCTTTAGACTTGATTGCTTTCAGATCCATCTATCAGGATAATGCTGTTGCTCATGTCTTGAAAATGCAAAAAAAATCTTTTCTATCATCAGTCTTGGCTGACATGCCCGTGAGGAGAACTTTAGTTACTTGGAAATTCTTAGAAATCTTTTTGATACATCACCGTGCTGGGTTCAAAGTACACCTTTTAAAAATCATTTATTGAGAATCATCATAAACACAAAATGTCATTTGTATTAATACTGAAAACAAAAGGTTGCATATAATTTCAGCCATAAGTATACTGCTATTTTGCTGATGATATCTATTGGAACATATCCCCTTCCCAATCTTACACCTCAGTTATCTGCAACAACAGTTATTCAGATAAAAAGAACTTAATATGGCTGCTCAACAGAAGTCTATTAAGCAGCGTACTTTCCCTTTGTGTGATCAAACACCGGAGCATGATTCCTTGATCTATCTTTTGCTGTCTTTTGGGATTGGCATTATATTATTTATATTGCTACTTTCTTGTTTCTTTCTCTTCAATGCTATTTCCCGTTTTTCCCATTGTTCTGGCTTTATAGAATGGAACTTTTGGTTCATATTATACATACAGTGTGATGCTTCATTACTATTTACACTGTAGTTTGTTATAAGTCATTTCCTGGTAAATCTGGGTTTAAAACTTGTATAAATATTAAGCTACAAACCTAAATAGCATTGTTTTGACATATTTTTTATGGTCTTGACCAAGCAGGTAATTGCAGTTGTATTACCTGTGGATGAGAGGAAAAGCACTACATTTTCTCAAAAGCAGCAACCACTGCTTTCTCCAAAACTTGAGGTTAAAAGAGAGAAATTTCAGAGACAAGAGGAGTCCACTAATTTTCTTGTTCCCACAAATATCAAAGTGAAGAATGAGATTGTGACATGTTGACTTGTCCTGAAAAAATTCATTTAGATTGTGACATGTTGACTTGTCGTGAAAAACTTCAGGTATTTTACTACAACACTCTGTAAGCCTTCACAACATTTTGGAGGAATGTAACTTTTTAATTGCTTAAATTTTATTTATAGGCGTTTAAATTCTGGAATTTCTACTGAAAGGATGCCAGGAAGTTGGATTTTAGCTCTGGCCATTTTGAAAAAGAAGCATTTATTTTCCTTCAAAGGAATATTGCAAATTTGAAAATTTGCATGGTGCGAAGGGATTGTGTAAAGAATCAAGAGTTCATATATCCTGAGAATTCAGGTATTATGGTTCAGTGCTTGTTATCCCTTCTTGGTTCTTAAAAGATTGTAGAATGTAAAGGCTAGATTTCCTTGACATGCATGTAAATTGTAAAACTTCTACTGAACAGATCCCATTTGGATTCACTTTCGGCTATTTAAAAGTAAATCGTCATCTATATTCCTTCACAGAAGGCTTAGTGTGAAAAGATCTTGATTCTTGAAAGATTTGATATGGTTAGTGGTTCAATGATTTCTTATCACTAATTTTGTGAAATGTAATTTTTCATGCAGATGAATTTCCATATGTATTGTATCTTTCTTTTATGTTTTGAAATCCATCACTAGCTGCATAGTCTTCTAGATAGACACGATGTCTTATTTTTCATAGTATGCTGGA
The DNA here is from genome assembly GCA_009831015.1 of Picea engelmannii. Lineage (NCBI taxonomy): Eukaryota > Viridiplantae > Streptophyta > Pinopsida > Pinales > Pinaceae > Picea > Picea engelmannii. The sequence goes on along the minus strand of ML781603.1, from coordinate 595,037 downwards.
GAGACATGTGACACATTATTAGGGTCTTTGGATCTTCAAAGAGTTGTAGATTTCAATAAATGGCCATTGATTTTGTTTGTCTTCAAGAGTAACTGGTCAGAAAGGGGCACTGGTTGTTTTGAAATGTGTAATGAAATCAAACAACTGTATAAAGTTCAATTTCAATCTTAACCTTATTTTCTTCCAGCTTGTGAAACATAAGTGCTTGTATTGAATTACAAAAGAAGCATAGAAGTTGGCAAGCTTGTACTGAATTAGAAAAGAAACTCACGGTTTTACAAAAGAAGCTCCACATATTGGAATATATATTGTAACGGTCATCATATCATCTGTTGAAGATATGGTATGATAATCCAAGATAATATAAGCAGATCACAACTAAAGATTGACAAGTGTTCGCTGGGTACCCTTGTAACCAAATAGTCAACATTTCTCATATATACTTGACTGAATACAATTGTGGTGAGAATCACATTTCATAGGTTTTAGGTCTCAATTACATAACCCTAACAACTTTTGTGGCTAATTAATAACCCACTAATGGTGTACAATAAAAGAGATCAGTGACCACTAAATCTAGAATAACCACTTCACTAATTACCATTGTTGGCTTATATCGTCTACTGAGGGCAAGTCATAAGTCACATTGATGATCAATGAGTCTAGCTTAACAACCATTACATCAACATCCCTCCTTAAGCTTGACTTGGTGATAAAGAAGGAAAAGGTAGAACAATCATGTATCTGACCAAGTAAGGATTGCATCCCATGTAGAAGTATACTAGGGTTCCACTGAGAGACAGTAGTGATAAATATAAAGAAATGATGCCAAACATTTTTTGAGAACCATCAAATCAATGCCCTGTGAATTTTTCATATATGAGATGATATGCAAAAGGATCACAACTAAAAGATAGATATCCATAGAACAACAAGATATATCCTCACGGAAACCCTCAAGGGGGAGAAAACATGTACAATGTCATACAATGCTCTTTCACGAAATCAAGACCAAAGAGACTCAGATACAAACACACTACTCTCTTGTACTTATGTTCGATAAATGATTTATAAATGACTTGATATAACCTCTATTTGTACTCTAAAAGACCTAAAAGACATGACTTATCAATAAACCCTTTCACAATTACACTTAGGAATAACTTCCGAAATTACATAAAATCTCAACACTCCCTCTTAATGAGGAAGGTATTCTACCCGGCACAGACTCCAACATTGTCGCCATCCACACGAGCTCATGACCATTGACTGTTGGACACACAAATCTATACATCACAGGAAATCCATAGTGACTTCATAGCATGCATCCAGGGCCGGTAGGTAGCTCTCTAATAGCTACAACATGTCATCATGAGACTATCCAGTTTCCTGCAAAAAACTCGGATATCTTATGCATGAATCCAGTACCCTGCGATAACATCTGTACCGCATCTCTTCAGCGTGTATCCAGGCTTGGTGGGTAACTCTCCAATAGCTACAACATGTCATCATGACATCCACTACCCTGCGATAACATCTGAAGCCACCACTCCCTCTGAAGAGGGACTATGCCGAGCTTGTCCCCGAAGTACTCGAACTTCGTCCTTGACAACGACTTTGTCAGCACATCCGCAACCTGCTCATTGGTAGCCACATATTGGAGTCTCACTGCTCCCTTCTGCACCATATCCCTGATATAATTATACCTGATTTCGATATGCTTCGAATTATCATGAAACAACGGGTTCTCTGACAACTTTACACAACTCTGGTTGTCACATAAGATATAGGTCGTCTCCATCACAATATCGAATAATCCAGTCAGCAATTTCCGAAACCACGCCGCTTCGCGACTCGCTGCACATGCTGCCACATACTCTTCCTCAACCGTACTGAGTGCTACACATGACTGCTTCTTCTTGATCCATGAAATCATATCGGATCCCAAAGTGAAGCAACATCATAATGTACTTTTCCGGTTTGCAACACTACCGACCCAATTTGAATCTGAATATCCAAGTAGACTGATTTCACTGTCTGCAACATACTTGAGCCCATAATCCACTGTACCTTTAAGGTACCTCATCACATGTTTTACTGCAATTAGGTGAACACGTCTGGGGTCAACCATGTACAGACTCAGGGTGTTCACAACAAAATATATATCTGGTCGTGTATTCATCAAATACATCAATGATCCAATCATCTGCCTGTATAATGTGGCATCCACAACCTCTGAAGTCGTATCATCAAACTTCATATTTGATGCCATTGATGTAGCCATCGGTTTACAGTCCAACATCTCGGACCTCTTCAGGATCTCCACAACATATTTTCCCTGATTTAGGAAGATCTCATTCTTCCTCTACCATACCTCTAGACCCAAAAAATTAGTGCCTCAAACCTAGGTCTTTCATTTCGAACTCTGCAGTGAGTTTTCTCTTACACTCAGTGATGAGCTTCTTCACTCCTGTTAAGAACAGGGCATCCACATATAGTTGAACAACCTCCCCCTTTAGGGAAATACAATAGGTGCTCACTTCAAGGTCTCAACTCAACTATGCCATGTGGACGTGCATCAATGAACCTCATGCTCAAACAAGATTGAATGACCAGTTTGATTTATGTGCCCATGCATGAGGATGCACATTCAAATGTCCTAGTTAAGCTGAACTCACCTATTCATCATAGAGACCAAACCTTGCAGCTTGAGCCTTGGACACACCATAATTAGGGCCATTTGGTTCTTGTTTTGGACACACCAAGACATCCTTTGTTCAACTCAGACACACCAAACAAGCTATCATCTTGGACACACCAAGCAAGCCATCAACTTGGACATACCAAGTAATTCTCATTTTACTAGTATCACAACCAGTGAATCTTTTGACACTGCCATTCACTATGATACACACAACAAGGGATATATGCATTGTGCTCCATTTATCAATTCTTGACACATAGGAGAAAAATGAACACTAGATCTATGTAGAATCAGGATTTTTGTGACAGACACAGAAGCTCAACATCCAACGCAACACCACTGCGTTCCCCACTACAACTCTCACTATATCATCCAATAGCACCATATCCTTTATAACCTGCTGGCTCAATCTCTCTTCCAATACATGGATATCCAACACACAAGAAATTACATTTCACTTACCATATACATGGACCTCTTACCATAATCATGAAACCTTGGACCTTTATTTTGAACTTAGAGTGTTCGGTAACACTAACCATGCATTCCCAACTTCTCAAGACAACAACTTATACCCATTTACAATTTTAGAGGAACATGCACCCTAAATTGAAGATTTAATTTCTTAATTTCTCACATGAATGGCTACCAAATTGGAAAAAACCCTCATGATTATGACTTTGCCAACAACTCACTTTACCATTCACATTCTTTAACATACATCAAGCATTGCATAAAAGACGCCTTATCCAAATATCATAACAAATCAATTTCTTGCCAAAGATATACCTGTCCCAGAATGGGAATGCTTATGAGGCGCTTCATGTGAATGACTTTTACATGTGTATTTCAATATTGGAGCGCAACTTCGTTGAACCAACTCCAACGACTTTGCAGATACACCCAACAGTTGGTATCTCACAAAGTAAAAAACTAAAACCAGGGGCAGATCCTTGCTATGCCATTCCATCGAGCTCTCATTATCTGCTGCAGAATCGACATTACCCTTACCTCGGCCGTAAATTGGAGTAATATTCATCTCTGTAACCTCGCCTTTACAAACAGGGCATTCTTTAGTGTTGGAGTGTACATGAAGGCATTGATATAGACAAACCCAGCAGAACAAATGACCACAAGGGGTAACCACAGACTCCTTGGCCATCTCCAAACAGATATTGCATTCGAAATCCGAAACATTGTTGCTTCTTTTATCGGCTTTTTGTACGGCCTCTGAACTATTGATATTAATATTATTGTTATCATTATGGGACCTGTTCAAATTCTGCTTGAGGGTTTCAGTGGGTCTCTCGGAATTTGAGTTAGCAGTAGCATTGCTATCAATGTTAGGCTCTTCTGCAACAGTGCCCATTCCGTTGTTGTTTGTGTGTACAGATATGAAAACAAAAAGAGGAGAAACCGAAGACTCGCTTCTTCTTCTCGAGAGAGATAGGGTTGGGATGTGGAAATATACAACAGATATATCATGCACCACAGGTTACAGTGTACACTAACTGCACATCCGAACATATATCAAGCCAATCCACGAAGGAAGGTTTTGCCAATCGATATGTATAGTCATACAATTGGTAACTTGCCGCAACTTTTCAGCCTCCACCAGTAAAGAGATCAATGCACAAGAAACATAATAGTATTGTGCACTGCAAATTTTCCAAACTCATACAACCAACAATCAAGTGCATGTAGATTTCTTACAGTCTTCCAGCACAGAGCTATGCCCTAGCCAACATACACTTCATTTTGACAGTGCTTTGTATAATAGGCACACCTCTAGGCTGATTTCCGTGAGCACGAGCAGCTACTGCCAGCGCATCTTTCATGCTGCTTATTGAGTTCAACCAAAGCCTCTTCTCACGTAGATCACAACACTACTCAAGCAACAACTTGCCATCCATATCACATGGATTGGCATTCTTGATATTTGTTTCATACATCTCTCCGACACACGGAAGCTGGTATGTGTTTGTTTTTGAGCCACTGAATCATGCTACATAAGCACCTCAAATGGACTCACCTGACTTGAGTAGAATATTACACCTCACTACAACCTTCCCCTACTACACACACAAACATTGGTCAGATTCACACAGGTTGTTCAGCAGTAGATCTCTCATATTGCACAATAAAATTGTTTGTTTCGATAGGAAGCTCATAATGGATTGATCTCAGACCTCTCTGAATCACATACACGGGTTCATGAAGCAATACATGCTTCACACCTTGCAGCACACATAAACACTCATAGAAACACTCTACTCTTCTCTCCATATCTAATCCTACATCTACTTAGGATTCCCCAAGTGGAAATAGCATGATCACAGATCCCACTCGTGAGAGTCAGGGCTGTACCAGCTTTGATACCATGTTGAATTTTTCATATATGAGATGATATGCAAAAGTATCACAACTGAAAGATAGATATCCACAGAACAGCAAGATATATCCTCAGGGAAACCCTCAAGGGGGAGAAAACCTTGTAAACTTTCCTCAGTATAGATTCCTCCAACATGTACAATGTCATACAATGCTCTTTCACGAAATCAAGACCAAAGAGACTCAGATACGAACGCACTACTCTCTTGTACTTATGTTCGATAAGTGATTTATAGATGACTCGATATAACCTCTATTTATACTCTAAAAGACCTAAAAGACATGACTTAGGAATAAACTCTTTCACAATTACACTTAGGAATAACTTCTGAAATTACTGTGCTTCTTTCAAATCAAGTGGAAGGTGAATCTCGTGGATTGAGTTTTCGATTTTGTAGCATCTAAGCATATAACTAACATGCATGACGAGTTTGTTGGTTTTGTGGAAGACAAAACAAGTTAGAAATGGTGATTTTGAGTTATAAGAGTGAACACTTTGTAGAAGGTTGTGGAACTATGCAAATCAAGATGAGTATAAGAGTGAACACTTTGTAGAAGGTTGTTGAACTATTGAAATCAAGATGTAAGACCTTCATGTTTAATAATTATTCTACATCCCTAGTTTGAGTAAAAATTTACTTTCATTAAGCGAATTCACAAACCATAGTCCATATTCAGATCGATCTTTCAGGGAAAGACATTTTGTGGTTGATATAAAGAGCAATAAGAAGATTGCATCAAGTATTTAGGAACATAGTCTCTATAGGCTCGTTGATGATGAACTTGCAGAATCACATGCTTTGGTGACCAACAATGGAAGTTGCAACAACAATAAATTGCATCAAAGGTATGGGCATTTGAATTTTCAGTGTCTTTCCTCATTGACAAGGGGCTTAATGGTAATTGGAATGATAAATGTTCACGAGAATAAGATGAAATTTGTGAGGCCTGTCAAGTAGGCAAACAACACAAATTGGCCTTTGAAAAGGGAAGAGCTTGGAGAGCCATGTAAGTTTTTGATTTGGTCCATGGTGATATCTACGGTCCTGTCAAGGCAATTTCAGTGGTTGGTGCAATGCATTTTCTGCTGTTAATTGATGTTTTTTATAGAAAAACGTGGGTTTAGTTTCTTATGTCTTTGCCAAGTTTAAAGTTTTTAAAACAGCAACAGGAAAGGACTTGGGTAGAATTATTAAAACCCTTCAGACAAATAATGGAGGTGAATTTTGTTCTAATCAGTTTGCTGATTTTTGTAAGCAAGAAGTTATCTAGAGGTGATTTGTGCTCCATTCAGTCTACAATGGCATGGATTGGTGTTTGAAATGGTCGGATTCATGGAGTATAGGGCAGTGCCAAAAAAAATTGGGTAGAGGCAGTTTATACAACTGTGTATTTGTTGAATAAATGCCTTCCAAAAGCAATGCAGGAGGCCACACCAAAAGAGGCTTGGTTAGGAAGAACACCACAGGTCAGTCCCCTTAAAATTTTTGGGTCTTTTGCATATGTTTTATTTTCAGAAGAGAAAAGAACAAAGCCTGATGCTGCTAAGTGTAGGACACTGACTTTTATTGAATAAAGTGACCAACATAATGCTCATCGGTTGTTGGAACTTATATGTTGTTACTAACAAGGTAACAATCAACCATGACGCCATTGTGGATGGAAGTGTAGGGGTTTTTCATCCTGGTTCAGATCTGAAATCTGATCTGAATATTGGTGACAATGTGTTTTTGAGGCTAAAACTTTAGCAAAGGTGCATGGCAAGAAAGTGTAGGTTGAGGGATAGTCAACAGGGGGTTAGTGTGTTGAAGAAAACAACAATGAGTAGGCTGAAAATATTCCAAATCAGCGAGAAGGCAACACAAATTTGGAGGGCATCATTGATAAGCAAAGGCCCAAGCAGTATTTTAACAGTTTGGAGGTGTGGTTGGAGGGCTTTCTCAACTGAGTGAAGAATGGCCAAATGGGAGATTGAAAAGGAAAGATAAGAAGCAGGAGCATGGTTATTTTTGTTTACTTTTTTGGTTGTGTAAAGTTTTTGGAACAATCGCATGATGAAAAAATTGAGCAGAAGAAATCACCCAGGGAGGGTGAAGGCAGAGTTGTTTCTATGACGAAGTGGGGCAAAATAATGCTACCCATGGGAATTCAATTTTTCTGGTGGAGTAGCAAACTAATGTGAAGAGTGATGAAGTCCAACTACAGAGATGCCACAAACAATTTGTACTTTTTACAGGTTATGGCATGCTCAAAAGACTTGGTGTTTCAACATAGGCTTATTGTGCTACCAAGATGTAGAAAAGGTGTGTTCATTAGAGTGCAAACCAGATCCTAGATCAATGGGAGAAGGGATGAATTATTCTGCCATCATTCTGCCATCATTGAGTGGATGACCATATGATTGATGACCTAGTATTGACCATGTTGGAGCACCTGCATGATGAAAAAATTGAGCAGAGTTGTTTCTACAATGAAGTAGGACGAGGTAATACCAGCCTCGGGAATTTAGTATTGTTGGTGGAGTTGCAAATGAATGTAAAGAGTGATGAAGTTCATCTACAAGAGGTGCAACAAACAAGTTCTACTCTATAGGTCATGGCATGCTCAAAATGCATGGTGTTTCAACGTAGGTTTATTGTGCTACAGAGATGTAGAAAAATGTGCCTTCAAGGGTTGAGTTATTCAACCATCATTGACTCTAATTTGGCTAGTGAGTTATTGGATGATTAGATGGTTGATGACCTAGTATTGACCATGTTGAATACAATTTTTGTGGTTAGCTCTAGCACATGGTGCATTGAGAAGACAATGGGATGTGGAGTTGTGAACTACCCAGAAGTGGGTTGTGGATATCTTCTACAACTTGCTTGGTCTAGATAAGCCAGCTAAGTTTTTTTCTTTGATGGACATTTCTGGTCAACACATGCAATTGACATAATCTTCTATAAGATATTACAATGAGGCACATATGTATCACAAATCTCGAAAGCTATCCTTCAACTAAGAAGCCACGATGGGTGGGCAGGTATTTATTCTTTGAAAATCATGTGGGACATGCACCTCACCCCAATTGCAATAAACGATTCACTTAGGAAGGCATGAAAGCCCATGAGGGGCATACATGTCTTTTGGTGGATTTGAACCTTGTTGTTGGGAATAGCAACACCCCCGCTTTACCAACCAATCCCTTGTTGACTAGTTGGTTATACTTTGGGACACAATTATATTTAATATGGCCATAAGGATATACCATTGTATTTCTGTTTGAAATACATATATATGGCCCGTATACAAGCATGTATGTATTTTTCCATATATGAAAAAAGTACAGTGAATGTATGTTGACCATATTTTGGCAATGGCTTGTATTTCAAGTCTCTCAGTCATAGCTTGGCCATATTTCATATGTATTTGGTTGTATTTGGCCGTATTTTGCATGTATACTCATATTTTGGTTGTATTTGTTGTTTTCAAATACACTTTTTTTGTATTGTATCCTTAATAAACATATATGGTGACTATGGTATTAGACTATATGTTATAATGGGCATATAATACACTTAGGAGTACTTTATGTATTAAAAGAATCATAATGTAATAAAGTAATATGATAAAGTTAAATGATCATTGCATCGAGAGTAGCAAGGCACATCGACAATCCAATATAGATGAGATGTGTAACATAACAAATCCCTGCAACACTAATAAATTAAAATGAAAAAGGTTGAGGTCCCTTACAATAGAAAAAAAATAATAGCATATTAATTAAGTAAACCATCATAGATATATTTTAATTGCGTTCTTTTAAACATTGAAATGTTTATGCCTCGAGTTCATTTTGATCTTTGTTGGTGCTTATTAGATCTCGATTAAGAAGGATCTATGCTGGTTAATGTGAAACACATAGTCTCTTTAATTGAGGCTATGCAAATGACTCATTGTTTAGAGTGAATATTGTTATTGCAGGATTTGTACTTGTGCAAAACCCAACACAGATCCCCAATATTTTGGTTGTATTTGTTGTTTTCAAATACACTTTTTTTGTATTGTATCCTTAATAAACATATATGGTGACTATGGTATTAGACTATATGTTATAATGGGCATATAATACACTTAGGAGTACTTTATGTATTAAAAGAATC
>ML781603.1:558617-573113 GCA_009831015.1 Picea engelmannii | reverse complement strand
TACAATTGTCTTTTGACCAATCCGCAAAAGGGGATTTGGTCCTATTACAATAACCGACATGATCAATCCACAATGGGGATTGATCCTATGAATAATATATCAATAATAATAATAATACTCTTTGCAGTTACATTATTTCAACAGTGAGTTACCGGTTTTAAGTATGGGAGGGCCTTCATCCAACCCTATTAGGTGTGCCACCTATACATGAAGTAAAATAACCCAGGTAGAAGGGATATGTTCTGAGAGTGACAAGGGAAAGTTAAAAACCATCAAGAGTAAGTGTAAATGTGATGTGGTATTATGCTTACTTCATGGCTTATGATACCCATTTCTATTAGCGCCTTGGTATAGGTGGTGCTTGCTCGCTTGATATGTCCTGAGAATTACAAGGGAAAGTAAGAACCCATCAAGAGTAAGTGTGAATGTGATGTGGTATTATGCTTACTTCATGGCTTATGATATCCATTTCTGTGAGTGCCTTTGTAGAGGTAGTGCTTGCTTGTTTGAGGTACCCTTTCCTCGGTACTTTTTGCATTCCGAACCCCTTATTTTCCTTTTGATACCCAATTATCATTTGCAAGTCCCTTTTATAATGTTTTTTGATAAAAAAAATTTGATCACCTAGATGTCCTGTTCTTGGAAAAATAATTTTTTTGATATCAAAAGAAATAAATTTTGAACGATTATAAGTCCATGGCATAGATCTTAGTCTCACCCTCGTCACACATTTTATGGATTAAAAATCCGAGTTCGTATGCTCAAAATATTCATGTTTTTGTCCAACCTCCCAAGGAACACTTTTTCCATATGTAACACAACTAATTTTTCTTGGAACCATGCCCATTTTATTGGAACCACACACTTTCTTGAAACCACACATTTTCTTGGTTCTTCATTCCATACTTAACTATTTCCACATTTAACCATTTCATTTCCATACTTAGCCGATTTTCATTTTCCATTTTTCAATTAGTTAATTTTCATAATATCCACCACTTAGTCATTTTTATAATTCATTTCCACATTCATTTTCATAATTCATTTCCACATTTTCCATGTACACTTATTTTCATAATTCATTTTTATTTTACATTTTCCATTTTCATTTTCATCTTTCATCTTTCATTTACCATTTTACTTTTCCTATATCCATTTTCTATATTTTCGCAATTTCTACGTTCATTCCTATAATTCATTTCCTTTTTCTAGTTCATTCTCGTAATTAATTTACATTTTCCTTTTTCCATTTTTCTTTTCCCAGATTTTATATTCCATTTCCATTTTTTTATTTTCACTTACCATATTTCACGTAATTCCATTATATACTTCATATTTCACGTAATTCCATTATATACTTCCCCAACACTTACCATGTTTAACTCTTCTTACACTTAGCCAAATTCAAACAATGTGGAGCGAAGGTAGAAAAAATCTTGGGCTGATCCGAATTACAAATGAAGCAGATAAATTGCAATGAAATACTCATGGAAATTGCTAGAAACAGAGAAATACAACAATACTTGATTTCTATTAATCAAAAAATTGTAAAGAGACTGTAAAAATACAGAGTGCAAGACTTGCTAGAATGGTGACAACTTTATCTTTGAGTAGAGATGTGACAGATATGCTCATTCTCCAGAAGATGATTACAATGAGGCTTTGAAGGCATTTTTATGATAAGCATGATTTCCAAAACCCTAGACATAAAAAAACCTAACCCTAGGAGATGAAATGCCAAAAGTCATGTGGGTCTCGTTTGGGTAAGTTAGTACATTAACTTCCTGAGGTCGTAACTTTTGCATACGATCTCCATTTTAGGCGCATCATAGCCCATTGGAAAGGTCTTTTAGAGAACTACACATTATGCCGTCAAACTCTGACTCCATCTACAATTTGACTATGACACACCAAAATAAAACTGTTTAGGGCCCCAAAACGGCCCTGGAAGTACAACAACATGTGATGACATGAAAACATATAAAATAAGCCAGTTGGATTAGGTGAGAGGCCACTAGTATCCACCTAGAAGATGTGTAGGGCTTCAGACAACCCCATAAGTGCAGAACCCACAATTACAATGAAGTACAAAAGAACGTGATGAACTAAAAACTGACAAGAGGAGCCAGTTGGAATAGGTGGGTGGCCATCAATATCCACCTGGATCAATTCTCCCCCTGGAGGAAGCAATGGTCTCCATTGCGTTGAGTGCCCATGGAAGAGGGGAAAGCATTTTCTGAATCTGAATCTTGGTGAGCTGCGTGCATTGTTAGAAAAGTTGTGCTGCTTGGCTTGCGGAAGACTTTCACAAACCTGTTGCTAGAGGGGTTGAATCTGTTCCACCAACTTGTTTTCTCTGGGTTTGACGGGGCATTGTGTAGGAACCATTGTAGGTGAAGAAACAATATCTTCTTTCTCTTCGAAAATCTGTTTTTGCAGGATAGAAGGTGTTGAGGATGCAGTGGTTGTAGTGGTCTTCTGTGCATCCTTTGAACAGACTGTGAAGAGGATGAATTTTGCAGTATGAGAGATTACCTTGCGGTACTGTTTTGGTGGAGCAGTAGTCAGAACTACCTTTGGTATTCTATAGAGTCGACCTCCCAGAGTAATAATGACACTACGAGGTCTAGACTCATAGACAACATGACATTTCCACATATGGTTGGCCCAAAACAACATCACAGACATCAAGAGGGGCAACATCACACACTACCTCATCCTTGAAGGGATGGATGCCATAGGACATGTGACACTACTAGCTGACATGGAGATCTCGTCCCTGGTGAAGCCACTCGATGTTGTATGGTTGCGGGTGTGGCATTGTTTGTTGAGAAAAATGTATGAATGACCTTAATCATTTTCAGATATTTCCTGGCTAGGACAAGATAGTTAGGAATGTAACCCATGTGTTTATAGCCTCAAAATATTCTCTCAATCCACAAGTATTAATTAAAAGGACTGAGGCTGATTTATAGTTCAAATATGTTGCAAAAATAAAATAAAACAACTTTTGGAATATACACAGATTTGCGATTAAGTAAACATGGAGATCAAAAAGTGAAATGTAACCAAGTCACAAATACATATAAATGAGACAGAATAATAATCTGATTTTATTTCACTATGAGATATCAAAAATGTCTTCTCTTTACAAAACCCCTGCAAGGGCATGGACCAAAGTCTGATTTAGAGATCTTCGATGAACACCATACAAAAAGACTCCGACAGTAAAATAAAATTGAAATTAATAATCTGGATCAACTTGCCACAAGGTGCTGCCAATTTGGCCATGCAAGATATCCTTTACTAGCCATGAAACTTAATTCACAAACATACAAGAATACACAGACTATCAAGGACAGATCAACACCTCTAAAACAAGCATCTAAAAAATGTGGTTCTGTCTTGAACCTTGTTGTCTACAATAAGACTCTGTTGTTAAGAAGAGAATTAGGCTTTGAATAAACTTAGAAATGAATAAAAACTGAAACTATCTCATGTAACTAAAGAGCAAACCTTAGTCTTTCTTTTCTCCTTCTATTCTCCTCTTTCTCTACTTCTCATTCAACCTTTTATTCTTTCCAAATAAGTTGAAGTAGTTCAACTACTTTCTTTAGTTAAGTTGGTTTAACTTAACTAATTAGTTTATGATAAATAAATAATAATAATATAGTTAAGGGTCTTAATTAATAATAACTAGGTAGGTGGGACCCCTTGTGACTCCCGTCATTTTTTCCTTATAATACTAAAAAAAACAATCATTTAAACCATATGCCACCCTTGTAACTCCCTTTAATATCTTCCAAACTGGATATTTAAATATCAGAAATAATTTATATCATATCCAAAAAGAATATATATGTTCACATTATCCACAAAAAATCAAAACAGAGCTTACTGTCCCAAAAATGTTGACAACCATTTAAGCACCGTCCTCATCAACTAAAATCATAAAAAAACATAATTTAAAAACCATATTTGCCACTTTGCGAGGCCATTTTCCTTTTTTCACTAATGTTTCCCTTAGAAATCTCGAAAGTGGCCCACTGTTGATTGGACCCTTGGGGCTGTATATCACTGATCACATGGGGGCAATCATCCTTCAAATGCATGCGAGAAGACACAGATTTCAAGGAATCATTTGAGGGGGAAGAAGGAGAGGCAACTGCTTTTCCCTTATCTTGCACAATTTGGGGAATAACAATTTTTAGTCTCTTACTCACGTGTGAGGACTGAACTGGCGAAACAACACGAGAAATATGGATATTGGGATTGACAGGTGGTGGTAAAGGCAAGGACATAGTGGGCCAACCATGATGGTAAGAGACGTGGTTTGACGATCTCTTTCCAACCATCATTTGCAGGGACTTCAGGCTGCAAAAACACATGTGGAGGAATGAGAATTCACGTGATGTTCTGAGGGGGCTGAAAAGGAGGTCTTTCTAGTCGAGGGTGCATTATTCCATGGCCAACCCAATTAAAGAACCCAACTTGAACCAACTAGTTCAATTCTTGAGGATCATTGTCAAAATGGATAAAAAATCTAGGCCTCCTATGACCTCGGTTGCAATTTCCCCCGCCTCTGTTATTTCGACAATTTCTGCCTCTACTGAAAAAGCTCATCATGTCACAACAATTCGTCAGTAATGAAGCTCTTAATAAACCATACATGACACTCCGCTTACATGAATAAAAAATTGGCTCAAAATTGATACGAGATACATGCAAATCCATCCATAACAAACCATTCGTTAATTGCCAAATGAACAGGGGGTTGATAGGGTTCATGGGAAATATTGAGGGAGTGTAATTAGAGAAAAATGGTATAATGATAGGGGATCAATTTACGAATATTGTTCAATCAATTAACCAACAATCTAACTGTGTATAAAAAACATCAAAATATCAGTTACCATCCCTTGCTATGTTATCTTTTTGTCGCTTCTACACATACTTTTCCTTTTAAATTTATGTCGCAGAACAAGGATGCAATAAGTGAAAATAGGGATTATGAGGGGAATGTAATTAGCGGAAAATGATAGAAGGATAGAGAATCAATATGAATACTGTTCAAGTGAAACAAATCAAAACATGCTATCTCAAACGCAATCAAAACATATATCTGTTCAAACTTTCCAGGTTTAACAAGTGTTCCTTTTCCAAAAAAATAATTCAAACTGATACTTTCTTTGACAAATTTGCTTGCTAGCTTCCAATTATTTACATAATAATCTATGTGCCCAGAAATATTTAACTACAGTAATTATTGTATCCACATTATCATAATATGATAGTCATAACAAACAACACCGTAATCGCTGTAGGAAACAACAATAGCCTTTGAGCCACGACCATAACATTTATCCCAATACTTAATCCTTTAAAACCAACAGGGACACACACACAATATTTACAACAACCCATATCCATTATTTAATTAACCATTGTTCAACGCAATTAATTCTGGACATCATCACCCTTATTCAGGCCCCAAACATTTCGAACACATGTGCCCCTTTTGTAAACAATTAGCATAATGATTGAACCAAAAACAACATTCAATACTTTGATCACAAGCTTCAAATGGATAGGTGGGTACAAATTCCTTCCATAATTACCAAACAAGGGACCCAACAAAATCGTGCCAAAGTAACCGAGCACACACGATGCTTCCATCAACCTCAAACTAGAGTAAACACGATCTCAATGCAATATTCCGGTTTTAAGATAACAAGTGGAAGAGACAGCATGCGGTTCAACCATAGAGTTTGGCATTTGAATGGAATAGACAACTCATTTCTTAGGTTTCCTATCATAATCTACCACAGAACAATAACATGCACTATTGCTCTTGGTTGTATGGGATTCAAAACAACATACCACAATTTTCAACAAAAACAAATGAATCCAACCCCTTTAAACAACACTGCGTAAGGAGCGACCAAACATAACCCCATGCCCGACCAAAAATCATGAATAGTGCTTTCATCAACTTTTGGGTAGCATTGTCTTCATACTGTGTAATGTTTACTAGGCAGCAGTGACAGTGGGGTCATATCAAGCAAGTCAACAACTGAGGTTTTTTCCAAGACAAGGCACAAAATGATTCAATCATAGTTCACATAAAAACACACAGGGTCGAAACATGACGTGGGTACACTAGTCACAGAGACCAGTGATGCCAATCCATAGGTGGGGTATTCACAAAGCCCAAAGTTTAGGCAGACTGTGCTAACCAATTTCAACATAGATACCAAACCCGAATACAGAGCCATGAAAATGTAGGCTAAAACCCAACCGTTACTCAACACTTCCATGTGAATAATTACACACAACAAGGACCCGCGACCAACCTTGATGCCAACAACCTCAGAACAAAAACCACAGGAAACCAAGGATGCAAATAATACACAGTTCCAAAAACATCATAACAGCTTGAGAAATACACAGACCATGAGCAACCATAGACAACATTTGATTCAAAGGCCAGAGTAACTCTCATGAATGGAGAAGTAAGAAAACCCATACTTGTAAAAGTCTGTGCGAGGAGAGAAAACAAGACTGCATACTTCCTCCATGACCGAGCAAGGCAGAGAAGCAACAACTACCAGGGCCAAAAAAATGCAAGAATGACTAGGGTGATGGGCTTGAGGGGAGTTTGAGTGACATGCATTTATTGCATGTCGCTTCTCCACTCAGTTCTTCATTCAATTCCTAGTACGAGCCAAACCAAATAACCAACTCACCATAGCACTACGTTCAAGCCATTAATCGACCAAAAATCAAACTTGCCATATTACTTTTGCAAAGTGCGTGATAGTCCAAAGTGCGCCACCCCGTTTCCAATATCAAACTTCTACAAATGAAAATTGTGCTAGGAACACAACCCACTATGCAACTCAAACAATACGCATAACCATAGTAGCAAGGGTCAAGACCACCCAAAACTTTGCAATGAGAAATACATAGTATCAACATCAAAACTATAGTGTAACTCTTTCATCCAAAAGGGCAACATTATCATACTTTATGAGGGATCATCCAAACCATTTAACTCCATGTTTTAATCACCAACCACCACATATTACCATAAAGATTTTAAACCATGATATGAAACAAATGAACTGTAGAAAACTGTCGCTACCATCACATAGATAGAGAAATATAAGCGCTGGTTATCCACCATATTCCAATGAGTATACAACGGAGTCCCACCTACTAGTATATTATTAATATAGATAAATAATAAAGCTTGGCAATCATTTGCAAGCATAATATTCATCGTTGCGCTTTTTAAGCGTCAACAAACTGGTGACTCCATAGGGAAATATGTTTCCAATAGATTAAGAACTCAAAATGTTTGGTTTTGCAGACTAGGTGAATCGTAGATCAAAAAATTATTCACCAAAATGATTATGCAACAGGGGGAGTGAGGCGGTTTAAAGGAAAAAATGATCCGGGACTTTGGGAATATCTCATGAAAAATGTTATGTATGAGGGTCTTGTTCCTGTATGCATAACATTCGATTGGTCATAGTGAAAGTATTTATTATTTTAAGAAAAAAAATCTGGTATGCTCTTCTTGAATCTCAGGGTGGAGGGAAGAAAGGGAAAGCAAAAAGTAGGGGTGAAAATCCAATTATCTATCTAACAACAGTATTGTAAGCAAAGAGAAATTTCAGTGATGTCTACAAGGGGGACATCATGACAGTTGTGTAACTTGATTGTTATTGACCAACAATACTTACATAATAACATCGTTGTGGAGAAACTGATCCAAAGTTTATTTTTGATAATAAAAAAGGAAACCGATAAAAGAAAAATGCTGGAAACGAAACAATAGAAAACGAAAAACAACAAGGAAAAAACAAAGCAGTGAAACAAAAAATTATAATACAACAATGACTTTCATGCAACGTTCAACCTTCAAACTGGTTCCACATAGTGTTTCAAGTGGGAACCGTTGGTACTATAGGAAAATAATTGCTCTTCCTAGTCCTTTAGAAGATAATAATTTGCGCCCAGAACAAAAGCGATTTTAAAAGGACCCAACCATAATTTTTGAAACTTCGAAAGCCTTCCTCTGTCAGCATGGAATGAATCCCAAAGCAAGACTTTCTCATTTACTTTAAACCTCACAACTTTTGCGCTTTTGTTGAAATATTTCTTCACGGTTTGCTGTCGTCTCTTTATGTTTTCCAAGGAAAACATTCTTTGTTCCTCTAAAGCTAACAATGCATTWATCCTTTGAGGGACATTAGAAGAATTTAATTCTTCGATCTGTAGCATCGACCATAGAGAAAAAAGTTCCAGTTCAGTAGGCAAAATAACTTCTTAACCATAAACACGCTGAAAGGGAGTGCAACCTGTGCTTACCTTGGTAGTAGTGCGATTTGCCCAAAGGGCGTAARTGAGGAGGGTGTGCCATTGACTYGAMTTTTATTATTAGACTCGACTTGCCCATTTCCTTGAGGGTAATAAGTTGATGAGGTGAAATGTTTGACTCCCAACTTGCTTAGAAACTGAGTCAACTTAGCAAAAATGAAAGCGAGACCGTTGTCTGTAATAATTTCTAAAGGAATTCCAAATCTGGAGAAAATATTAGTCTCAAGGAAAGAAATAACCCGTTCATCCTGTGAGTGTTTAAGTGGGACAACTTCAGTCCATTTAGTGAAATAATTTGTGGCTGTCAAGATAAAAATATGCCCTGCTGAAGATGGAGGGTTAATAGGAACGATAAATTCCAGACCCCATTTCGAAAAAAGAAAGTCAGGGAGGACAGGTTGCAAAGGCATGGTAGAAAGATGTTCTTTTCCAGCGAATTTCTGGCACTTGTCACAGGATCTTGAAAAGTTATAAGAATCCCAAAAAATTGAGGGCCAATAATAACCTTTTCTGATGATCTTCAAAGTAGTTGTTTTCACAGAAAAGTGACCACCTACATGAATAACAAAATCTGAAGATCCATGAGTTTCCTGTAACAATTTCTGGGCTTCCTCATTATTTACACATCGAAGTAATATGCCATCGACAGATCTTCTGAGCAAAAAGTCTCCTAAAATAATATATCTGGAAGATTCAAGACGAAGCATTCTCTTTTGATGAGTATCTAAATCATCTGGGCATATCTGATATAGCAAGTAATACACCAAATTTTTATACCAGGGATGTTCAGCTATGGGAAGGGTTTGGCTCTCAATGTAAAATAGTGCTGAAACATGATTATCTTGTTCGTCAATTTCTTCACTTTCTTCAGCGTGTTGAGCCAAGTGAAGGGCTGAGTATCATCCCTTAATTGTTTTTGAAGTCATGATGGTTAAATCATGCTCTTGGATCTTGGAAAGCCAATGTGCAAGCTTCCCTGAAAGATAAGTCTGCAAAAGCAAAAACTTGACAACAAACAAAGAGACTTTTACCTGTGTGTGCTTGCCTAGAATAAAGTGGAGAAATTTCTCCATCGCTTTAACC
Source organism: Picea engelmannii (assembly GCA_009831015.1). Lineage (NCBI taxonomy): Eukaryota > Viridiplantae > Streptophyta > Pinopsida > Pinales > Pinaceae > Picea > Picea engelmannii. Next base: position 563,645 of record ML781603.1, on the reverse strand, counting down.
AGAGAAAAAGCATGTTTTTCGAGATAAGAATACGTAAATTCATCATCTGATAAGATTTGACTCATGTAAGACACTAGTTGTTCGTTATCTTGGTCATCACATGGTAGGAGAATAGCAGAAATTGCTTCCTCAGTGGCATTAATGTATACAATAAAATCCTTCTCAAAGTCCGGTTTGGCCAAAACTGGTGCGGAACTGATTTCTTTCTTAATCCTTACGAAAACATTTTCGACGTCTTCAGTCCAGGAAAAGGAGCGATCTTGCCTTAGAATATTATGGATTGGTTTGACCATCAAAGCAAAATCAGGAAAAAATCTACAGACAAAGTTGATAATTCCCATAACGGCTTGAACCTCCTTTTTGGAAGCGAGGGCAGGAAGGTTCAGAATAGCAGCGATCCTTTCAGGATCTATGCTTATTCCCGAATTAGAAATGATATGACCAAGGAGTTTTCCCTTGGTAACGCCAAAAATAGATTTAGAAGGATTTAAAGAAATATCAAACTTTCTGCATCGCATGAGAACTTTTCTAAGATGACCAAAATGATCCAACCGGTTTTTTGATTAAACATTCAGGTCATCAAGATAAACCTGGATAATCTTACCGATCAGATCATCAAAATCTATCTGCATAGCTCTTTGGAAAGTTGCACCTGCATTAGATAAGCCAAAAGGCATGCGTTCATAAACAAATGTGCCCCAATGTGTAGTGAAAGTGGTTTTGTACCTATCGGTCCTTTTTACCTTGATCTGATTATAACCAGAGAAACCATCAAGTAAGGACATCATTTGTGACCCTGCAACTTGCTGCAAAATCATTTCCATGTTAGGGAGAGGAAAATGGTGTTTTATGTTAGGTCTATTCAATGTGCGAAAATCAATGCACAATCAAATCTGACCAGTTGTTTTCCGAGCGGGGACCAAATTTAAGATCCACTCCGAATACATAATCGGGAAAATTATTCCAACTTTCAAAAGTTTTTCCAACTCCTTCCTAATAGTAGCTTCAAGTGCAGGGTTAATAGGTCTTTGTTTTTGCCTAACTAGTTTTATCCCTTCCTTAATAAGAATGGCATGTTGTATGAGAGCAGGATCAAAACCACGAAGATCCTCATAAGACCAAGCAAAATCATCTTGAAATTCACGAAGTAAAGTAGTGAATTTCAACTTTTCTTCATCAATACATTGGGCACCTATCTTAACATTCTTGGGGGAATCGGGTGTTCCAATGTTTAGGGAAATGGTTTCACCCACTTTCCTTTTTGACTCCTCTTTTTTATGCATTTTTTTGTTTCCTACATCACTCGATGAAAATGAACTTTCTAGAGGAGTCAAGACTTTCAGAATTTTGTTGTTTTCCATGGATATAATCTCCTTGGGATTAAATGGTTCATTTTGTATGAAAGCACATATGCCTTCATTGCTAGGGAAGACCTGCCATGACTCAACATTATCAGGAATATGAGGACGATACAAATATTGAAAAGTACAATCAGGTCTTTGAGGCAGAAGTTGCCGAGTAGGAGATGATGCAAACACAACTAACCTGTCAGCCATTGAATTAAGTTCCCTTTTAACATGAGTGATGTTAAATGATAATAGGTTCGAGATAAGCATCCAAACAACTTGGGTGTAGCGTTTCATCAACTTATTGCTAGGAGAGTATATTTTACGTACAAGGTTCACAACAAGTTCAAAGTCCCCAAAAACTCTAAGGTGTCCACAACCTAAATTATAAAGCATTTTCAATGCCTAGTAATAATGCTTCAAACTTGGTAACGTTATTCGTGCAAGCAAATTTGAGTCTATAGGAAAAGTTGTGAATTTTACCTATAGGTGAGTATAAGATAATGCCAGCTCCATTACCTTCATTGGAGCATGAACCATCAAAGTGCATGTGCCACATACCATCCTCCAGGTCAATTTGTTCCGAGGCAGTGTCACCCTCATCCGCAAAGATAGAGTACACTCCTAATTCCTCCTCGACATAGTTTACATTAGGTTGTGGAATACTCTCTATGTATGGTGAGATTCTTCCTTCCCTCAGGACTATGATATTCTTTCCATTCCGAGGAATGGAGAAGTGTGTTCCATCAAGAGAAAGATATCCACCTGTCAAGGCTTTCCAGTCTCTTCCTAAGATGATAGAATAGTTACTTACTGGCATGTCAATTAATGGATGTTGAGGGTTGTCCTTATTTCAGGATGCGCACATAGAACCAAAGTCATGTCTTTGATTTCACCTATAGTCGACTGTTGTAGACTATTATAGGAGAGCATGCTTCTAGAATTTTCATTAGTACATGATAAGCCTAGCTCTTCCATAATAATTTTCAACATTACGCTTGGGCCCGAATTGTCGTCAATTAGGCAACAATGGGTTATTTTATCCATAAATTTTACAAAAATAAAAAAATAGAGGGTTTTTTTACAGGGCGTCTAAATTTATTTACACCTACTTTATTTAAAATATAATCCTCTTCTTTAGCCTCTTCAGAAAGATTGGCTATGGTGGAAGCTTTTCCTTCCATAAAGTTTTTGAGATGCTTTTGTTATTCAGGGACGACAACCATGTACAGAAGAGTAGCATCGACCTTGATATTAGCCAATTGGTTGAGAATGTTATATTTGGAAGAGGGAAGAGGGGAGGGAACTCCTTGACTGTCAGGAGTCTTGGTAGCCTGCGCAATGGAAACTTGTGAAGATGAGCTTGGACTAGAAGAAGTACGAGGGGGGTCATATTTTCCTTTTGAAGCATAGGATTTATTCCTAGTGTTTATGATCATAACATCTTCTGGTTCTGCCCAATCTAGAAAAACAATGGTGGTTTCAGGATTTTTTCCAAAGATTTTATCTCTGGCACTCTTCTTTACCTCGCAAGTACTTTCCTCATGATTTTCCTCACAAAAGTTACACCAACTGCGAGACATGATGGCTTTGGGATGAAATTTGTTCTCATTGGTATTCCTAAAAGGTGGTGAAGAAGAAGATGATGCCCCAAGAGTAAGTGAAGGGACATTTCCCTTTCGCTCGTATGCTATCATCCGATTGTTCATATCCTGTACAAGTTGTAGGAGGGCATCCATGTCCGTTTGTTTAACTGAGTCGCCTTTGGGGAGACTTGTTCTTTCTAGTTGTTCTTCATATTCTAGACAAGTATGCAGGGAAGAACCAAGGTTATCAATATCCTTTTCTTCAAGCCTATGTCGATAGTGGGAAGGTAGAGCATTATAGTAATGCTTAAAAACAACTTGGTTTTGGGGGCCAATAAGTTCGGGAATTTGATTATACAACTTGGTGAAACGAAAGTTGAAAGACTTAATAGTCTCACCGTCCTTGTACGCAATGTTATTATATTTCGACAATTGTTTGGCCGGGCTCTTAGACAACCCATAAGTGGAGTTAAACCAGTAAACTAAATCTTCCCAAGTGGAAATGATTTTGGGAGGGAGATAAAAAAAATCTACCGCTGCTTTCCCTTCGAGGGAGTTGACAAATAGGCGCATGCAAGTATCATTATCATTGGCTCCTATATTGTGATAGGCATTAGAGAAAGCTACCAAGTGCTCGTTTGTAGTGACGGTATTATTTCTGGACAACCTAGGTAGATGCTCTTTAAATTCTGGTAAAGGACGAGTAGAAGGCGGTAGGTTCAAGGGAGAGGATACGTTCCACGAGGTGGTAGTAGCATCTTCCTCAAATTGGAAAAGCCCATACTTCTTGATGATTTTGGAAGAGTTGGTAGTAGATTGGACATGAACCTGATGGCTATACAAACTACCAATTACTAACGAGGCTGAAGGTTGAGACAATGAGTCACCTCTAGTACCACCAGAGCCACCTACAGATGCCATGTTGTAAATGATGGGTGTGGGTGTGAAAGGTGAACTAGCCGAATCATACAAATTTCTCCTTAGAGTACCTTGTTGGGTTGAAAAAACAACTTTCCTTCTTCCTATTTCAACGATAGGAGTGGTTTCAGGAGATAATCCTCTTCTTCTCCTAGAGATGTGGGGATTTGAGGACATGGAAAACACAACCAAAAAATTAGGAAAAAGGGGGCCATAGCTGATTCCTAGGCTTCCTTTGTTTGGCTTGCCAATGTTCACGAATACTTATTTCTTGTTCAATTACCTCCCATGAGCGTTCAAGCTCAGCCTAGGTATTAGCGATTTCTAAGATGGTATTGAATAAAGTTAAGGCAATGCTGGTTTGATCTTTAAGACTGTTCTCTATATTCGGTTGCCTTGCAATAGGTAATGTCATGAGGAAAATAAAACAATCAAAGAATCAAAACAAAGTAGAGATATTCAATGATAATTATGAATACAATCCCCCAAAGAGATATGGAAGATCTCCCAAGTATGGTTGCCAAATAAATGTTGAGGAAAATGTATGAATTACCTTACTCAATCATTTTCAGATCTTGCCTGGCTAGGACGAGATATTTGGGAATGTCACCCGGGGGTTTATAGCCTCAAAATATTCTCTGAATCCATGAGTATTAATTACAAGGACCGAGGCTGATTTATAGTTTAAATATGTTGCAAAAATAAAATAAAACAACTTCTGGAATATACACAAATTTGCGATTAAGTAAACATGGAGATCAAAAAGCGAAATGTAACCAAGTCACAAATACACACATATGAGGCAGAATAACAATATGATTTTATTTCACTCTGAGATATCAAAAATGTTTTCTCTTTACAAAACCCCTGCGAGGGTATGGACCAAAGTCTGATTTAGAGATCTTCGATGAACACCATACAAAAAGACTCCGACAGTAAAGTAAAACTGAAATTAATAATCTGAATCAACTTGCCACAAACTGTTGCCAATTTGACTCTGCAAGATATCCTTTATCATCCATGAAACTTAATTCACAAATAGACAAGAATACACAAACTATCAAGGATGGATCAACACCTCTAAAACAAACATCTGAAAAATGTGGTTCAGTCTTGAACCTTGATGTCTATAATAAGACACTGTTGTCAAGAAGAGAATTAGGCTTTGAATAAACTTA
>ML781603.1:531918-556408 GCA_009831015.1 Picea engelmannii | reverse complement strand
GCTTCAAATGGATAGGTGGGTACAAATTCCTTCCAGAATTACCAAACAAGGGACCCAACAAAATCATGCCCAAATAACCGAGCACGCATAGTGCTTCCATCAAACTCAAACTAGAGTAAATACGATCTCAATGCAATATTCGGGTTTTAAGATAGCAAGTGGAAGAGACAACAAGAGGTTTGGCTAGAGAGTTTGGCATTTGAATGGCACATACAACTCATTCCAAAGGTGACCTATCATAATCTACCACAGAACAATAACATGCAATATTGATCTCGGCTGTATGGGCTTCAAAACAACATACCAAAACTTTCAACATAAAAGCAAATGAAGCCAACCCCTTTAAACAACACTGCATAATGAGCAACCAAATATAACCTCATACCAAACCAAAAAGCATGAATAGTTATTTCATCAACTTCTGGGTAGCATTGTCTTCATACTATGTAATGTTTACCAGGCAAAGATGACAATGGGGTCATATCAAGCAAACCGATAACTAAGGTTTTTTCCAAGACAAGGTACGGAATTCTTCAATCATAGTTCACATAAAAACCCACAGGGTCGAAACATGGCATGGGTACACTAGTCACAGAGACCAGTAATGTCAATCCATAGGTGGGGAATTCTCAAAGCCTAGAGTTTAGGTGGACTGTGATAACCAATTTCAATAGAGATACCAAACCCAAATATAGAGCCATGCCAATGCAGTCTAAACCCCAACTGTTACTCAACACTTCCCTGTGAATAATTACACACAGCAAGGACCCGTGACCAACCTTGATGCCAACAACCTCAAAATGAAAACCACAGGAAACCAAGGACGCAAATAATACATAGTTCCAAAAACATCATAACAACTTGAGAAATACACACACCATGAGCAACCAGACCCAACATTTGATTCAAATGGCAGAGTAACTCTCATGAATGGAGAAGTAAGAAAACCCATACCTGGAAAAGTTTGTGCGAGGAGAGAAACCAAGACTGTATACTTCCTCCACGACTGAGCAAGGCGAAGCAACATCAACTACTAGGGAAAACAAAATGTAAGAATGACTAGGGTGATGGGCTCGAGGGGAGTTTCAGTGATGTTGCATTTACTGCACATCACTTCTCCAGTCATTTCTTCATTCAATTCCTAGTACGAGCCAAGCCAAATATCCAACTCACCATAACACTACGTTCAAGCCATTAATCGATCAAAAATCAAACTTGCCATATTACTTTTTCAAAGTGCACGATAGTCCAAAGTGCACCACGCCCTTGCCAATATCAAACTTCTACAAATGACAACTGTGCTAGGAACAAAACCCACTATGCAACTCAAACAATGCGCATAACCATAGTAGCAAGGGTCAAGACCACCCAAAAATTTGCAATGAGCAATACATAGTATCAACATCAAAACTGTAGTGTAACTCTTTCATCCAAAAGGGCAGAATTATCATACTTTATGAGTGATCATCCAAACCATTTAACTCCATGTTTTAATCACCAACCACCACATATTACCATAAACATTTTAAACCATGATCTGAAACAAATGAACTGTAGAAAACTGTGTTGCTACCATCACATAGACATAAAAATATAAGCACTACTTATCCACCATATTCCAAGGAGTATACAAGGGGTCCCACCTACTAGTATATTATTAATATAGATAAATAATAAATCTTGACAATTATTTGCGAGCATAATATTCATCATTATGATTTTAAGCGTCAACATTGTCGACAACCCCAATTGTTTGAAGACCTTAGCTGAGATAAGGTTCTTCTGGCTGTCGTTATCAACAATGAAATGCAACGGGGTCCCCTTCACCCACATCTATGAATGGAAGATGCACTCCCCCTCTTCAGGATCTATTGGTTCTTCCAGTTGAATTGTTGTGGTTGCAACAATAGCAGTGGGGTATGCGTTGATGATCTATCTGTTTTCAATATTTTCGGGATCAAAGTCCGAATAAGGGTTCAACTCCGTGTCTTTGACCTCAGCCACTTGTTGGTGCAATTATATGCATAATATATTACCAAACATAAATCATCGACCGAGATTCGTAATCAATAGATTTGATGCACTATATGTGCCGATAACAGATAGGTTCCTATGTCTGTTTAATATAGCTTAGATAAGAAAACCATTTAGAAACCAACAGACTTTTAAAAATAACAATCTTCACACAATTCGAAAGATGGAAAGCAAAACTCATAAACAAACAAAATATCTTACTCAGGTGATGGACCTGTTCATTGATGGCTCATGAAAGGAAAATATGAAATTTGATTCTATCCCTTGGAGCAACTAAACTAACAATAATTAACACTTTGCGCATTCACAACATTCCATTAGAGGTGCATGTAGGGTGAGAGATGGAGGTCTTGATTGTGCATGTGTTAGCAAGGTGTAACCTAATCGATTCTAGAAAAGAAAGCTAAGTGTAGTGGGATGCTCCATTAAAGCTCATGTATGGTGAAATATGGAGATCCAACTGTTCCTGCATTACCACACTTTGCAACAAATTTGAATAGTGAAATCAAATAAAATAACAGGTACATGAAATGAAAATCTACATTAACAATTTACAATGAGCTTACCAAGCTGGATCGGTGGCCCTTGCCGATGCCAACATGGAAGATTTTATATCAGCATATGCTAACTTCTAAGAGACACAAGATCACTGAATTCAAATTTGCATTAATCTTCAACAAGTAGGTTTACAAAAAGAGTCTTTTCATGAGTCAAATCTACATCATAACAATTCTCCTCCTCATGAAGAGAGGGCACTCTCTTTTATACATGAGAGCTTTGAAAAGAAGATAAGCATCTCATAATTACATATCCACTTTTCTCTCAACCAATTTCCCATTATTACAAAATATGATCCCTTCAAATCCTCACACATATCTCTCATATATCTTGGATAAGATAAGTTTATCCATATCTCCATGATCTTCTCCTTGGAATATGCTTGAATTATCTCGTCAAATCTTGAAGTGGTGGAGGAAGTATTCGAGAAGTCTTTTTGAATTAATCTTTCACATATTCCTACACATGATAAAGCTCACACATTTTTGAGATATATATGAAAACATGTCAATTTTCTAATATTTAATCACAAATTCCCTTTTAATACTAAAATAAATGATTTGGAAAATAATAAGGCTAAACCCATATTTAATTATGAAAATGGTATTAATGAATGGTTTATGGAGTGGTAGAATATGGATAAATGTGATGAATGGTGAAAGGAAAAGAGGATGAAAATGCGACAATCCTGAGACTCAACATACCCCCCAATTGAACTTGTTGCATGTCCTCATGCAACCTTTCATAAAAACTCTTCTTCTCAATTTTGGTTATGCATGATTATATTTTTTTAACAATAAATAGGATGAAAATCCGCCCCACCCCCCTCTCCCCCACCCCCAATTGATCTTGTGGCATGTTCTCATGCAACCTTGCATGGTTATTCTTTAGGACTTTTGGCTTCTGAATGAAATCATTCCATGATGTGAAATACATAAGTGACAACTGCTGTTTCTGATTGTTGGTTCTCATGAATATAACAAATGTTGGTTCTTGTGTTAACACCATTCATTTCATTTACTTGTTTGCTCGCTGTAATAATATTTTAAGCACACATGCCTTGGAAATGATAAGCCATCAACATGCATAAGAAATCATTTTCTTCATGTTCTGAATCATGCCAAGATAGATCAATAGCTGGAAAAAGTGAAACAAAGTGTAGTTCGGACGAGACATGTTGGTCATCAATATATGAGGTGATGAATGTGTAAATGGAATAAAATAGTAATGAATATCCACCCCCCCAACTGAAGATGTATGATGTGTATGAAAAGGAGAAAGGAAATGGAACATGGTGAGGGAATTTTCCAAATTCATTCACTCTAGCATGTAAGGAATTGCATGATTAAAGAGTAGAAAACAACATACCTCCACTTACCCAAAATTATATGAACTATGCAATAGGAATGTGGCTACTGCTGCTGCTGGATCATGGAAGATGTCATTGCTGCAGGATCATGTGAAAGTTGACTGCTGCTGTAGTTGCGACTGTTGTAACTGCTGGGTCAGAGAATGTGAAGTGGAGGAATCTGAACTGGTGTTGATGAATCATGGAAAAGAGGAAGTATGAAAGTGGAACCGTGGTACTCTCATATGGATAGAAAAATACTGCTACAACTGTTGATGGAGTCATGGAAAAGTGTATAGTCTTCACCCGTTGCTAAACTTGATGGTACAATTCTAATCATGTGAATGGATGTGTTGATGTCGAGCATGAAGAGAAGTCATTGGATTACCAACCATTGATGAATGTCGTTAACCAATGCGAGGAAAACTCACCATTGATGTCAATAAGTGCCAAGGTACCCGAGTACATCTTGCGAACTGCGAATAGATATGTTGATGTCGATCCACTTGCAAGATATGACGATCAAGGGACAATGATGTATTCCCATGCCTGTTAGTGAGAGAACTTGCCATTAAGGCATGCAAGCCTCCAGGGACTCAAAAGGAACTCTAGTCTATATCCCAGATAACAAATAGGTTATGTCCGTTTAGTATAGCTTAGATAAGAAAACCATTTAGAAACCAACACACTTTTAAAAATAACAATCTTCACACAATTTGAAAGTTGGAAAGAAAAACTCATAAACAAGCAAAATCTCTTTCTCAGGTGATGGACCTGTTCATTGCTGCCTCCTGAAAGGAAAAGATGAACTTTGATTCTATCCCCTGGAGCAACTAAACTAACAATAATTAACACTTTGCTCATTCACAACATTCCATTAGAGGTGCATGTAGGGTGAGAGATGGAGGTCTTGATTGTGCATGTGTTAGCAAGGTGTAACCTAATCAATTATGGAAAAGAAAGCTAAGTGTATTGGGATGCTCCATTAAAGCTCATGTATGGTGAAATATGGAGATCCAACTATTCCTGCATCACCACACTTTGCAACAAATTCGAATAGTGAAATCAAACAAAATAACATGAAATCAAAATAATAGGTACATGAAATGAAAATCTACACTAACAATTTACAATGAGCTTACCAAGCTGGATCGGTGGCCCTTGTCGATACCAACATGGAAGATTTTAGATCAACAGATGCTAACTTCTAAGAGACACAAGATCACTGAATTCAAACTTGCATTAATCTTCAAAAAGTAGGTTTACAAAAAGAGTCTTTTCATGAATCAAATCTACATCATAACAATTCTCCTCCTCATGAAGAGAGGGCACTCTCTTTCATACATGAGAGCTTTGAAAAGAAGATAAGCATCTCATAATTACATATCCACTTTTCTCTCAACCAATTTCCCATTATTACAAAATATGATCCCTTCAAATCCTCACACATATCTCTCATATATCTTGGACAAGATATGTTTATCCATATCTCCATGATCTTCTCCTTGGAATAGGCTTGAATTATCTCCTCAAATCTTGAAATGGTGGAGGAAGTATTCGAGAAGTCTTTTTGAATTAATCCTTCACATATTCCTATACATGATAAATCTCACACATTTTTGAGATATATATGAAAACATGTCATTTTTCTAATATTTAATCACAAATTCCCTTTTAATACTAAAATAAATGATTTGGAAAATAATAAGGCTAAACCCATATTTAATTATGAAAATGGTATTAATGAATGGTTTATGGAGTGGTAGAATATGAAAAAATGTGATGAATGGTGAAAGAAAAAGAGGATGAAAATGCAACAATCCTGAGACTCAACACCACCAATGACTATTTCATGCGACATTCATCGGAGTTGTGCCAGGGGATTTTGTGGAAGTCACACCACTTCCCAATGTCATTCTTCGTCTTTCCTTTACCCTTAATGTCCTATGTTTTGCACTGGGTTTCTAGAGGCTGTTGGTTAGGGCCGTCTCTACCATGCTTTGGTTGTTGCAGATTTGCAGACCTGAACTCCCATTTGTTCTAGTGCCTAAATTTCTGCTCGATTTTGACAACATATCGATACGTAGCTCCCAATGATGAGATGTTTAGGAAATCCATTTTAGTTTGGATGTACCTATGTAGAGCCCCACTGTATTTCAGAACCATATGTCACTTAGAGTCTTTGATACCCAGCTTGGTGCACAAGGTATGGAAGGTATTTGTGAACTCCAACACTGTTTGGTTCTTCTCTTGTCGTAGTGTTGTCCATCTCATGTACTGGTATTCATAGTTATCAACAAGATAGTACTGTTCTTTGACTGTATCCACAAAAAAATTCCAAGTGGGCTCGACCCCATATATTCTAGATTCCTCTGTGTAACTTTTCTCCTAGTAAGTTTCCCACCAATGTTTGACATGTGGGAGATTCTTGAGGAGTGCGAAGGTGATATTTTCCTCGTCAGAAAAAGTTTGAACAAAGAAATACCCTTCTAATAGATTTAACCATTTTTCTAGGGCATCTGCATCTATCTGACCTTCAAATATGGGAATATCAAAATTAAATTGTACCTTGAAGGGAGAGGTTCCTCTAAAATGGCTGCTTGATGAAGATGTGCCTGTTGCTATCAACAGGCGTTGAAGGATGTGTGCAAAATTATCCATCATTTTGTCCCTCTGTCGCGCGAGAGCTTGCTCAAGAAACATGTTAATATAATCTTCTGCTCCGTTTTTCTTTTTTGCCGCCATTGAGGGTTTCTTGGGCGTGCGAGAGTGATTGTCCTCAAGAGAGACCAGTTCGAGGCCCAACTGACTATACACAGACCTTGTCGGGGATATGCATTGAAAAACGATCAAGAGACGCCTGCTCTGATACCACTGATCCATATTATTTTCAGCACGAAATGAAGCAGATAAATTACAATGAAATTCTCATGAAAATTTCTAGAAACAAAGAAATAAAACAATACTTGATTTCTATTAATGAAATAATTGTAAAGAGACTATAAAAATACAGAGTGCAAGACTCACAAGAATGGTGGCATCTTTATCTCTGTGAAGAGATGTGATGGCTATGCTCATTCGCTAGAAGATGATTACAATGAGGCTCTGAAGGCCTTTTTATGATAAGTATGAATGCCAAAACCCTAGACATCCAAAAACCTAACCCTAAGAGATGAAACACCAAAAGTTGTGTGGGCTCCATTTGGATAAGTTAGTACATTAACTTCTCATGGTTGTAACTTTTGTATACGATATCCGTTTTAGGCGTGTGATAGCCCGTTGGAAAGGTCTTTTAGATAACTACACATTATTCCATCAAACTCTGACTCCGTCTACAGTTTGATTGCGGCACGCCAAAATAACATTGTTTAGGGCCCCAAAATGACCCTGGAAGTACAACTAGATGTGCTTACATGAAAACATACAAAATAATCCAGTTGGATTAGGTGGGAGGCCACCAATATCCACCTGGAATATGTGTAGGGCTTCAGATAGCCCCAGAAGTGCAGAACCCACAATTACAAAGAAGTACAAAAGAATGTGTTGAACTAAAAACTAACAAGAGGAGCCAGTTGGAATAGGTGGGTGGCCATCAATATCCACTTGGATCATGGGCACACATGTTTGTAGGTCCACATGTCCAAATTATTGCGCTCTATGAATTACAACTCTTACTTTCGTGTCCTCCACAATGCACTTTTCACTTTTCACCTTTTTTCATACTTCGTCACATTTATAGTTTTGGAGCGAAGCTCGATACTTTTCCTCATATCCATGTTCGTAGGTCTGCAAGTCCGAAGGTCTGCACTCCTGCATACTCCATAGCACACTCTCCATTCCCCCTTTTCACCTCATACTGTCATTTTTACCATTTTTTTATCTCTTCACCTACCTTCTTTACCTTCGCATTCCCGTAACTACACAAACCCTACATTAAATTTTTTTAATATTATTTCCTATCCTAAGTTTCTTCCCCCTTTTCGTGGACCTACCATACTAGACATGTGTTGGTTACATGGACATATCCTCAAATGACATGTGGCAATAAGGCGGAACAATCCCATAATGACATGTGGTAGAGGCGCAGAACAATCCCTTAATGACACAAAGCAGTGACGTAGACCTACCCATGGGTGACACATGGCGATGACATGGGCACTGATAGGGTTATGACTGGGCTATGAGTGGAAGCTAACTCGGTCATCAAAATTTTATTAATTCATGAATTTTTTCTAAGGCATGAGAGCTACACCAAAGTCTCTAAAGTCTCCTTTGCTCCACATGGGGATTATGGTAAATTTTTCATTATAAACACTTAAAAAATCTTAAACGCAATGCATGTGGGATTAGAATTTGTTTTAAAATAGTGAATTTTGTTAAAGGGATAGGATTAACTCACGAAATTGATAGACGACCACTGAGCAATGATCTTTAGAAGTCCATAACTCAAGATTCAGGTGTCTGTTTTGGGAAAAAATGTTGGGGCTAAATATATGCACTATTAATTCCGACATTTAATTATCAACCGGGGCTTGTAAGCTTTGAGGTGCAGGCACAGGAAACGTAGGATCAGAGCCTAGTCTAGCCTAATCTAAAGCCAACAAAATAATCTTCAAACCCACACTGCAGGAAATTAACACTAAGGATTCATCACTGGGACACAAGTATAACTTAGTGCTATAAAGGATTAGATCACAATCTTTCAGGCACTCAGGGTGATGTTCGTGTGATTAATGGTGAGTAGCTTACTTAAGTCTTCTGTCCTTCAATGATTATTTCCTATAGCGGATCCACACTTAAATGCAATAAAATAAACAAGCAAACGAAAATGAAATTCTCGATAGAAACTAAACTATGGGAAAGCCAAATCACAATGAAAGCAAACTAATAATGACCAATAAGTGAAATTAATCTAAAATTGGATCTCAAGAACAATTCTTCTAATGGTTACAAGTGCCAACAAAAAATAAGAGTGCTCTATAGAAAATGCATGAAAGAAGAATGGATATCTTCTTAATGACAAGATTGGACAATGAGAAATGCACTCTTTTATGTTCACTCGAATTGCGGATTTGACAATTTCTCACAAACAGTAAAAAATCAGAGTGTCAGAAGATGGTGTTTATTTCTGCAATTAAAGACTGTGTGCATATATTGATTCTTTGTAAATCAAACAATCTCTTAAAACATAAAGAAGCCTAAAAAGAGATGAAAGAATGGATTGAAAGTGATTTTGATTCTCCATGGCTTGGATGACTGACTTAGAGGCAAAGGTCTCTCATAAAGAATCAATGATGGGGTGAGGTGAAATATCTTCATCAATCAATATCTAAATTTCAAATCTGATCCAAGTATATTTAATTGACAGAGGATATATATATTTTATTAATAAAAATGTTGATGGATATGGGACAGATCATATAAATGTGGTGGAAGAGTATGGTCTTAATCAATTCACACAAGAGGAATGAGGGTGCAAATATATGGATGACTGTTTTTGTATTTTTAATTTCTTTTCTTGTGTAAACAAAACTCAACTACCATAATCGAATTGAGTGTGAGAAATATTAATACAAGCATGGAGTGGCTATATTAATAATTGTGAGTGCATGAAACATGGAATTCAATCAAGGTGCATAAAGATAACAGAGTGTGTGAATTACATTCCAATGAAGAATCACCCTTGAGTTTTTAATAACCCTGAATTCATAAAACAAAATCAAATAAACAAGTGGAAATAAAACCACACATAAGAAAACTAGAAATACAATTATATTCTATTCTACTAAACAAGTTAAAACATGGCAACACTTACCCATAATGAGGGGCCCTTCTCAGATGGTTAATGATGCCTGAGACGATCAGATCAAGCCAAGGAGATGAAGAATGGATCAACGACAATTATCTTTTCATTTAGTCACGAAACTTTGTTTTTACATGGCAACCAACTCCTTAAAGCTTTCTCACAAGAATAAACCTATTATTTACAAAATCTTCCTGAACCTATTGGCTCTTTCTCATAGCCCTATGAGGCTTATTTATACATGAATAATAATTGAGGAGTGGATGGGACCGAATCCCAATGCTCAGATTTCAAATTTACAATTTTAGATAAAATCCTAAAAAATCTGGGTTTTATTGCAATTTGGGCAGATTCGAGTTAGGCCCCCACCCATATCTTCCAAACCAATTCTAATTTTTAAAAACTGCCCACGTTTTCTCAATTTTCCATATTCTAGACAAAACCCATTTCGTAGAATTTATAGATCTGATTCCATCTGCACAGAAATCGAGGTGCAAGTTGGCAATTTGAGATTTTTGTTAATTTTTGCAGAATCATTCCTTCTGAGCTGGAGGTCCACACGTGTGATTTGGGTGAATTCTGCCTCACATGTCCGCATGTAAACGTCCCTCTGGACAAAACCCATGTACCCGATTTTCCTCTAGAAACTTTCAAAAATTTCGAATTATTTCTAGTACCGTATTGTTGTTGATGCTGGTACTGGATGACCTGGAGCATTTTGGTACCAAATGGTTTCTGAAACATTCTAGTATTGTATGTGTTGAATTGCAAGTACCATATGATATGGAGTGTGAGTACCGGATGACATGGAGTGTGGGTACCGAATGACATGGAGTGTGGGTACCTGATGACTTGTAGAACCTTCTGGTATCATATGACTTGGAGTACTGGATGAGCGCAGTATTGGTACCGGATGAACTGAGTACTGGATGAAATGGAGTATGGGTACCAGATGACATGGAGTGTGGATATCGGTTGACTGTAGAACCTTTTGGTACTGGATGACTTGGAGTACCGGATGACCTACAATGCAGGTACCGGAAAAAGAACAGTACATGTATCGGAACATGGGCAACGCATATACCAGAACCTGAACAATACAGAAGATGCTGCTTGGACATAGAAACACAGGATTAAGCCATCATCGACAAAACTATTGTATAATCATCCTTTTAATCACAAAAAATATGGAAAATTATGTATTAACCAAATATGATGAATAACAAGAGATAATGGAGGTTTATGGTGTAATTAGCGATATATTATTGACAAAATGCAGGGAGAAGGTGTAATGATGAGTGTATTTGTATGGCGGAAAGTATGACAAAACTAGAGCTCAACAAAAACTACACCTCATTGGAAAGGTAATTCAACGAGGAAAACAATGGGATAGGTCTCAAGGGATGAATTTGGCCATAATTCTCCTAGACATTGAAAGAACAATTACCTTTGTGTTCATGGTTTGCTAGTAAATTTGTTTGAAACCTCAACTTCCCAATGCTATAACTTGAGATCCATAACTTCAAATCACACTCAGGAAGACTCGTTGGAAATATGTGACAATGAAGATTACTTTTAGAGTGGTTTCCATGGCTACGAAATCAACTATAATGTTCAAAAAATTAAAACACAATCCACTCTTGCTTAAGATAATCAACTTCAAGTTTTGGAATTGAAAATTTGTTAAATGTCTTTTTTTAAAGGACAAAGTGGGTCCCACTGGGAGGCACAAATTTCAATAACATAATTTAATAATGATACTTCAATGAATCATTAATTAAAATTTGTTTACTCCAAAAAGAAATTGAGTGGAAAATTCTAGAAAGACAAACTCTAACTACTTCAAGAACATTGAAATAAAATTTTAAAAGGGCAAGAGAAGGCACCATCAAGGGGTTGGAAATTTGAAGTTTGTAAAGGGATAAAGAGTCTAAAATAAGCAAATCTCTATCTTTCAAAGATTTGGTGGATTGGCCTGCTATAACTTCTCTCTACATCTTCTTGTTTTTTTGTTTCTTTCCATCAAATGTTCCATGAATGTACGTAAACCAAGAAGATTTTGGTTTGAGCGGTTCTTTCTCTTGAAATCTTCAATCATCTTGTAACATTTCAGGTCCAAAGGAGCAAAATCACTGCTTGTAAAAAAGAAAATGCAATTCATTTTAGTTCATGAAATAGTTATTGAGACCTTGTTGAAGTTGTTTCAGCGCCTTTGTTTTTGAAATTATTGAACTGATCATATGTTGAAATATTGTAACTACAAAGAATATTCTACTTATTATTGAGTTATTACCTTATAGGTCAATCCCCTTTTGTGGATTGATCATGTCGGGCTTTGTATAAGGCCAAATCCCCTTTTGTGGATTGGTCAAACCCTAATTATATGCTACGAATTAAGAAGTCACCCCCCAGGTCACTAAGTGAAGAAGTTGACCATTCTTGATGAATAAACACCACCCTAACACTTGCCAGCCAATATAAATAAGAGTGTAAAGCACCTCATTAGTTCACTCACTCAAGACACTCATATAGTGCACAAGTTTGAAGGAAGATGCAGTTGTCGGAAGAAGGAAGAGAGAGGCGCATTGCTCAGTGTTGGATGTTCTCTTGTGTTTGGTATTTTATCTTGGCATTGTATTGGAAATCTATATTAAGGAAGTTTTTGTTGGGTTTTCCCCCCCATGAGGGTTTCCCAGGATAAATGATGTGTACCTTTGTGATTGTGTATCTTTTAGTGATCCTTCTTATGCTATTATTGTCTAGTAAATTGAAAAGAACTTAATATCAGCTCTAAATTTAACATGGTAACAGAGATTGACTGAATAAAACACCTTTCATTGGGTTACCAAAAATGTCACTGTTGCCGTACAAGAAAATTAAGGATTTTTACTGGAAGATAATTTCAGCCTCAAAACTACCTAGGGAAGTGCACCCTAGCCTAGCGAACTCATTGGCAGCTTGAGCTCACCTTTTCAGTGTCTAGAGCCTCCAGAAAGTGAAACCCTAGTTTTCTTTGGTACCAGAAAACCAGAAAACCAGGAAACCAGAACCAATACCAGAAGTACTAGTCTAGATTTGTGTAGGCCCAGTTCCAAGGGGTAAAATTTGAATTTTCAGAAAATAGACTGTACCAGGCTACTCGCCTCAGCCAAGCACATCTCCTGGTAAGTTCATATTTAATTTCTGAGCACTTTTATTTTTTGGTCATTTTCCCAGCTCCAGGTCAAGATGTCTGCAAGAATTAAGCTTGTTGACAACTTAGAAAGTGTGGATAACTTTCATGCCTAGAAGTATAGGATTGCACTCATTCTTGAAGAGAATGACCTTGCAAGATTCATTAAGCACATGAAAACCAAAAGAACTTAGACTAATGAAAAGCATATATTGCAAATTAATAAAAAAGGGGTTTTTAAAGGCAATGAAATGACTTAAGCAAAATGACACAAGGATTTTAAAATTAGCAAAGTAGGTGTAAAAACGGTGAGGGGTTAAATTTTTTGACAAGATCACATTTATGGTTGTGCTGCAAGAATGTCCTTGTTTTGGTAGCGCGCTTGTCTTTGACACATGTGCTGCCAGAACTTGGCACAAGATACCAAAATTTTACCTTGTAGATCTAGATACTAACATTGGCTCCTCCCAGGGATGGTGCCCTCCCTAGGAGGCACCAAGAAGAAGTAGACCATTTTTTCTTCTTCCTATCGATATGAACTTCTCAACTAAAACAATTGTGGGAAAAATGAAAAACCAAACTGGAACTAAAAAGACTTGATGCCAATGTCTCCATTGGGATATGGAGTCATTTCTCCCTATTGATCTACTACACATCAATGCTTAATAAGATTATTTATAAACATCTCCTACTCCTAACCAATAGAAACCAAACCAATCATGTGAAGAAAAAATTCCAAAAGAACCATTCAAGCAACAAATTGATTGGCTGAATCTTTTGCACGTGGTTAAGAAAAAAACAATCTTGAAAAGAAATCTGTGGCTCACCAGACAATCGAGCCTTATAATCCCAGTGAAAAAATCATAGAATATTTAAACTTGAAAAACCCTCCAGATATGTAGCCATGGGATCATAAAGATCATGAAACATTACCATTGAATCAACAATAAACACCTAGTCTTCCAGCTCCAGATGAACATACTGCTTTTGTGAAGAATCAAATCCAATAGTCAAGCTACACTCTACTTGTTCTACTGAAATTAGTGCATGAATATCATTTGTTTTATGACAATGAACAACAACATCTTGGATAGGCTGATTTCCTTCATCTATTTCCCCAACATCAGATTCATAGTCATCAAAAACAGGCTCACTGTTGCACATGCCAATGAATGTTGATGTGGAATTCTGCTCTTCTCCATTTTCATATTCATCATATAGAGGTTGACTATAAAAACATTCTGAATTTTCAAAATTCACAAAATTTTGTTTCATGATGCTCTTCAAAGAAAGAAAAAAAAAGAACAACCTGGTCTTTTGGAAAAAAAATTCATTATGACAACTTCTAGAACCATTCAAAAAATTTGTTGTCATACTATCAATGACACTAACATCAACAACATATTGAAAAACTTCACCTTGAAAATAAGAATGAGGGAAAGTTTTATGAATGATCAAATCTTATTCATCATCATAGGCTAGAGACTTTTGATTGATTTCAAATGACAATGATAAAAATTTTTGTTCACCAACAACATAATCTTCTAGAATTTCTTCACTAAAATACTGGTCTTCACAAAGATTTCTAGCAACAAATTCTTCATGAAGAGACCCATTCAAATGGCCATCAAAACTGTTAGGAGGATTATGAGAACATTCCAAAATATCTTCACTGATCTCATCACTAAAGCCCTCCTAAAATGTTTTGCTAAGAGATTTAAATTTCTCATCCCAATCATTCAAGAGGGACTCAACATGATAAATCCTCTTACAATATGAATGAAAAGTAGCATGGGAATCCTTTAATGATGAAATAATGGAAACATGAAGAGATCAATACCATTCTCTTGCATCATCTTCCAACAAATACATAAACATCTTAATGAATACGTCTTTATGATAAATATTCAGCTGGTCCATGTATTGATGAAAATCAAGTAGGTGTTGTGCAGGATGTTCGTGATCATCTCCTATGAACCTCGGAAGGTGGTATCCCTGTTGGCACAGGGGCAGACCCAGGGTTCAACGCTTCAATAATGCACCAACAAAACCCTAACTACCGACCCTTTCGACAACACCTGCGAAACAGATGCAGTCTCACCTGAGGTAGAGGCAGGGGGGGTTACATGACTCAAGTGTCTGTAACCAAGATGGGACACAGATCTGTGATTATAACACTTCGAAAAGTACTTAGGAACAACACACATTAGTTCATTATCTTTATTCACATCGTATATCAAACCCTAAATACAAATCGACGCAGTAACAATAACAAAATATACATCGCACTTAACATTAGAGGTTAGATATAACTCATTCAACATAGACACAACACTAAGCATTCATATATCTATCTATCATTCATAACATTCTAGGAACTAAGAAAATCCATAGCATAAACATTACATCAAAAAGAAAACCATCAACACATGATATACGTGGTTCACCCCAGTGTGGGGCTATGTCCACCAACGACTTCTTCTTCTTTTATTAATCTTCAATATCTTACATTCGTCTGCTCCTGTGCACTAAGCCATAGAGCCAATATTTTCACTGGACATGTGATTTTCACACTGTGCCCTAGATCCACCTTCTCAAAATCAGGTCAAGGCACAAAGCCAACTCCTCTATCAAGCACAGAGCCTTACATACATGTTCTGTCGCACAAAGCAACTCAGAACTACTTGCCTCTTACACTTAGATACTTACTTATCACTTAGCCACCTCCTAAAAACCCCTTCTACTTTTACATTACATCCTTACATATTTATACATTTACAGAAAGGCCTAATCATGGGTAAACCCATGGGTCGACATCACATAACCCATTAAATAAACCCTAATAACCCCATGATGGGTCCACAAAACAAGTGAGATCCCATGATCTCACCTCTGCCTGGGCGCTCCATCTTCGACCAGCCCGTCGATGTCCAAAAAGTGGTCAATCTCGACCAATGTTTCCTCAAAACTTGGTCGAGGGCCAACATGCCCCCAACACTCACCTATGACTTGTCCCAAGTCACTTAGATCTAGGTAGTGCTGCTTCGAAGGCCTCGAGATTGGCTCGAGTTGCCTCGACTTGTTGCTTCGCCTAAGCTTCCTGCTTAATGAACTCTTGGATCATTTTCTCTATAAAAGGCCCTTCTAGGTGCTGTTCCACTGTCGCAACCACTTGGTCCAGTTGCAATCCTTGCCCTTCGATCTCTTCGAACACCACCCAGGCTTCCTCCTACACCAGTTGTAGCCTCTATGTGACCTCCATGACTTTGCCCTGGATTTCGGTAATCTATTGCTGGGTTGTGCGCTGTTCTTTTGATCTCTTCATTCTCTCGACTGTAGTGAGTGACTTCATCTGTGTTTGAACTGTCAGTGCCTGCTGCTGCACCTCCTGTAGCTGTGATTCCAACTTCCTAAGCTCTGGGTCTTCTGTGGGGCGTTCATAGGTCTGTACACTTCTATTGCCTAGCTTCTTGCATTATAAGGCGATGACTTTGATCCTTCCAACTTCGCTCTTAGTGGCTTCCTCCCTCTGGTCGTGCACTTCCTGTAGAGTGTTAGGTACTTCTTGAAGCTCCAACTCTATTACCCATGCTTGAAGCTGCTGGATGGCCTCAACAAGATTCATCACTTGGACCTCAACTTCTTCATGTTCCTTTTGTGTCGAGCCTGGTACAGAGTGAAGTGATTTGCTTACCACTTCCTTGACTGCAGTCTGCTCTGTGAGTAGCTGGTCCTTTTCCTTCTATATCTACGCTTTGTCTCCCTCGAGCATCGCTCGAAACTCATCTCTTTCATTTTCATACGTGGTTACATAGTAGCGCGCAATTCACAGTTGCTCTGAGATCTCCTCTTTCTCTTTCTTCATGGCTTCTATAGCCTACTCCTTCTCTTCTTGGACTCGCTGAAATTGAGCCTCTGTTGCATCTGCCAATCTTCGAAGTTGGGTGGGTTCATCTCCCAACTCTACAGTCTCTGAGGAGGAGGGTGCAGTAGGGACTACGTGGATTGAACAAATATTTTCCTACACTTCGCTCAACTCCCTTTCTATTTTTCCATAGAGTTCGTCCTGCTTCGCTCCGTATCTCTGCAGGATGTCCTCAAAAGCATCCTCCATTTCTCTGCGGACTAGGATTATATCATCTTCTGTGAGGGTGGCCTCCATCTGGGGTGTACTGGTGTGGGTCTTCTTTCTTGCCGAGGGTTTCTGCAGAGAACCGTTCCCCTTCTTCCGTGTTTCTATCTTGGTAGGGGGGTCCTTTGGCAGTGTAGCTTCACCTTCTTCTTTTTTTTCTCCTTCTTCCTCTCCTACTTCCTAATTTACTTCGTCTCCTCTTCCTCCTGTGGGCGAGCCAAGCCCTTTCCTCTGAGGCATTGTCCTCCTCATCAATCTCTACATCTTTGACTTCCTCCTTTTTCTTCTTCTTCTTTGTGCTGGTCTGTTCATCATGCTCAGCCCGGGTGACCAAGGGGC
Organism: Picea engelmannii; assembly: GCA_009831015.1. Taxonomy (NCBI): domain Eukaryota; kingdom Viridiplantae; phylum Streptophyta; class Pinopsida; order Pinales; family Pinaceae; genus Picea; species Picea engelmannii. The sequence continues at coordinate 539,022 of ML781603.1, read as the reverse complement.
TTCCGATGATGTCAGGGTCAGAGAGTTTTGCATCATCAACCAGTGCAAGGAACTCTACCAGCTATTCTTTGGTGATCTCCTCCATATCTTTGTTGGTCATCTTATAGTAGGACTATAATTGCTCCTTGCTCTCATCCCTGCATGCAGTGATATAAATGAAGTGCCAATCTGCATGGAACTTAGCTAATAGTCTGTACCGATGCAATGCTCACAGAGTCATGCATGGGAATGAATCAATAGCAACCTTCAGCTGCTGATAGTAGGCGTGGAACATTGCGTTCGACTGCCACTACTTTGACATGTCATTCGTGTACCATAGAGTGGAGAACTTCACGGCCAATGGCTCCAAAGGTTCAATCTCTGGGAAGGCAACTCCTTCCAGCATTTTCTAGGTGAAAAATGCGATCAACACTAGAAACCAGCTGAAATGGAACTCGTATCCTTGATCCGGCGCTTTGAGGCAGTATTTCTCGAGCTTATTGATGAGGTAACTCGCTCAATTCATTTGCATCCCCTCCATGCATTTTACTGCGAGGTCCACCATGAACCTGGTGACCTGCGTGGGGTGGTTCTTTCTGACGAGCTTGCCATCTATGAGCTGACAGGCTAGGAGCACTGCGCCATCCTGGATGGAGGCTACCTTGTAGCCTCACTTTCCATTCTCAACTTTGTCGTATGCCTCCTTAATGCACCGTGCCAGGGAACAATCCGAGGTCTTCCCTGGATAGAACTGCTGAGGGTCGGGGCTCTGCATGATCAGTCCCGTGATCATGTGGATCAGCGCTAGATCCACAGTAATGCACCTATCGAGTCACATATATCCTCCGTGATAGCACGACAAGAGGAGTTTAATGCAAGCGTTAAACTCCTGATGTCAGCTGAAGTGAGGGATCTTCATCACGTTCAGTATCATGGACTTCACGAGCTCCTTAATCCATGGATGCGAGACTATGCGAGGCTTCTTCCCAGTCGTCTTCATCAGATATCTGTGGGGTGCGAGCATCACATATTTCTTCCTATCCCCAAGGTTAAAATCACTATTCTTCAAGGTTGGGATCTGTCCCAACTAGATTCCTTCTACATGTATCCCCTTTGGGATGTATGCGGTGATCAATGTATACTTGAAGTCCCATGGGATATTGTTGCAGTTAACCATGCCATCCAAAGGCAAGATGTAATCGGGTAAGACCGATGGGATCTGCTTCGCATTAGCCAGATCATTGCAGTGCTTACTTTGCTTCTCAATAGCAGGGTCGACACGTTTCGAGTGACGTCCGGTCTAAGGGGAATCCTGCATTCCCTTGGTCGAAGACACATGTACTCCCTCAGACATAGCTTTATCAGCCATAAACTTTTTCAGAACCTTTTCGACAGATTTCTCTAGCTTGAAGCGCTTGATCGAAATTCTCGCTGTTAACAAATAAGACAGGGTAGGTAAGTGGATAGCGGGGTAAACAACAGATGGCAAGGTCTGATAGCACAGTTTGACACACACAATCACTTCTCTGTTAGCTCAGATAATCACAGGTGGCAAAAAAGTGGTCCCGACGCAACGTCCAATGGGTTAAATAAGAAAGTGTCATAACAGATTCCTCCAAAGGGTAGGAATGCCTCAATCAATACGAATCCATTCATTAGGGTGCAGTCTCAACGTCCTGGATGTGGTCTAGTCGCCCATAAATGCGTTTCCTAGTCGTTTAGAGCATTGCTCTAATGGTTGGGGTGCCTCCAACAATCATATAGCTTCGCTGGGGCAAAGTCCCATTCTGTGTTGTTCTGCTGTTCTGGCGAGGTTTAGAGCCTGCAAGCCTGCCTCCTACGAAGTCTTCTCTGGAAATTCCTGTAGTTTTTCTAACTTGGATTTCTTCTTACTGAGCTTCCTTGGCTTCTTTCCTGTGATATGAGTCTCTAGATTCTTCTTTCTATTCTTATTCTTATCTTCTCTTAGCGTAGTGGCTTCGCGCTGTTGATGATATTTCAAAGGGTTCAAAGGTAAGACCTCTTGTCTTGTCACTTCCTGGGTGGATATACTTCCTTCTTGCAAGGATAAGTCCTTCACACCTTCTTGCACTTTTTCAACTTCGACAACTAATTCTCTTTCGTTCTGCTGCTTCGACTCAACTTCTCGTTCTTCTATCAGTCGATCTATTCTTCTAGCAATGAAATCCCTTAGTTCTTACTTTTTCTTTTCTGTAGTTTCTTCCTTTTCTTTCCTTCTGGTCTGATCCTTCTCAATCCAACTTGTTCCTAACAAAAGAGGAAAAGGGGTGTTGTTCCCAACAAACCTAATAACTTCAAATTCCTCTTCTGTCGATGTTCCATACATGATAACATGTACATTAGTAACTCTTCCACATAGGACTATCATCTTTCCTTTAAACAAGCCTATCCTTCCCAGTGAAGGTACCACAATAGGCTTTCCCAAAATTTCCCAAGTGCTTTCTGGCATAATATTCTCTTGTGTTTCCTCATCCAAGACACAGTCTATGTCGAAGTCTCCTATTCTTGTATCTATGCACTGTTTTTCTTTCATGATATCTGATAAACTGACATCCTTGTGATCATCCATTACTTCTTTTAAATGTACTAACATAGTCTAAGCTTTCTCTGATTCTTTCTCTTTATGATTCTCTAATATGATTTTATTTTCTTGACTCATGTTCATTTGTTCAACTTTAGCAATCAGCCTTGGATAGTCTTCAACTTTATGACCAACAATTTTGCAACATAGAAAAATAGGTCCTGCACCAGGGCATTCCTTAGCAAGATGTCCCTGTCTTCTGTAGTTATAGCATAGTGTCAAACCTCTTTTTCTCTTATACGTTCCCCAACTTATCTTGTACTGCACATTGGGATCACAGTGATGGATCTGCAATCTGCAAAAAATCTTTCTAGGTTCCTGCATCCACTTATTAGTCCAAAAATTCTTTCTATGCATAGGAATAATATATCTTTCTCTATTTCTATCAGTATTATTTAGATCAACTCTTTCTTCTAACTATACCCTAGCTTTAAGACTATGACAAAATCTACCAAACATACGTAGATTTATACTTTCGAAACAAAAATTTTCACTTATCTTACTCATATCAAATCATAAAGATTTTACCTCTTTCAAGATCTTACCTCCTTTCTTCAGATCGAGTTTCTTTTCTTAGCACAGAGCTTCGCAAGTCAAGTAGAATACTACACACTACAACGAGATCTATGCACATAACTTCTCTTTTCTTTACTTCAGTTCCAAGCAATCACAGTTTCAGGTCCCGACAACAGAACCATTTGTTGGCACAGGGGTAGACCCATGGTTCAACGCTTCAACAACACACCAAAAGAACCCTAACTACTGACCCTTTTGGAAACACCTGCAAAGCAGATGTAGTCTCACCCGAGGTAGAGGAAGGGGGGGCTACAAGACTCAAGTGTCTATAACCAAGCTAGGACACAGATTTGTGATTATAATACTTCGCAAAGTACTTAGGAACAACACACATTAATTCATTAGCTTTATTCACATCACAGATCAAACCCTAAATACAAATCGACGCAGTAACAATAACAAAATATACATCACACTTAGCATCAGAGGTTAGATCTAACTCATTCAACATAAACAAAACACTAAGCATTCATAGATATATCTGTCATTCATAACATTCTAGGCACTAAGCAAATCCATAGCATAAACATTACATCACAAAGAAAACCATCAACACATGATATACGAGGTTCACCCCAGTGTGGGGCTACGTCCACCAATGAATTCTTCTTCTTTTATTAGTCTTCAATATCTTACATTCATTTGCTCCTGTGCACTAAGCCACAGAGCCAAGCTTCGCACTGGAGAGGTGATCCGTGCACTGCGCCCTATATCCACCTTCCCAAAATCAGGTCAACGCACAAAGCCAACTCCTCTGTCAAGCACAGAGCCTTACATACATGTTTTGTTGAAAAAAGCAACTCAGAACTACTTGCCTCTTGCACTTAGCTACTTACTTAACACTTAGCCACCTCCTACAAACCCCTTCTACTTTTACATTAAATCCTTACATATTTATACATTTACAAAAAGGCCTAATCATGGGTAAACCCATGGGACAACATCCCATAACCCATTACATAAAACCTAATAACCCCATGCTGGGTCCACAAAACAAGTGAGATCCCATGATCTCAGCTCCGCCTGGGCGCTCCATCTTCAACCAGCCCGTTGATGTCCAAAAAGTGGTCAATCCCGACCAATGTTTCCTCAAAACTTGGTTGAGGGCCAACACTCCCCATTCATGCATAGTAGGCACAACCTTTGGAAAAATCGGAATAACAGAGAAATCAAACGGAGCAAATCTAATATCCAAAATGGATTCCATGGCCTTCAACATCCTTGATCAATGGACTCACCAGTATATTCTTCCTTCGTGGAGTCGCCAGGTGAATGGTGCAGTCATAAATGGTGTCCAACCCATGTTCACCATCAGGAGCTAGAGATGATCATTGTCAATCTTCCTAGGGAAAATGTCTTCATTCCTTCATCCCCGAAAACGACGCCAAAAGATGTTAGTGTTTGATGCCCAAAAAAGTGCAACATGGAATTCTTGCATGAAAATGGATTGCAATGCCTTATTACTTATATATATTTAATAATATACGAAATAGGTGGAACCCCGTTATGGAATGATTAATTGTGATCATGACTACCTTGCAAAATTGATTCTACAGTTTGGGAGTAAACCCAGAAATTCGAAACCGCTTTCTGGATGAATGATGGGTGTGTTGGCAATTTAATTTGAAAAATAAATGAAAAGGGAAAAATGTGTGTTTAATAAGCATCTTGGTTTATTCTTGCTACACATATATTTTGACTTGTTGATTCAAACTCCAAGCATGATCCACATATAGTTATGGCATATTTCACTTATGGTATACTTGTGATTACAATGGACAATTGATAATTTTTATAAGGTGGCAATCCTTCACTAGCAAGGAATGGGGGACATGACATGTTTTGGTGCTAAGTGTTGAGTATGCATATAAAACTAATGAGCTTAATGAAAGGAGGCAAATTCGAATTTTTGATTGAAATGTTATGTGGAAAACGTAGTGGACTATGCATTGGATGTATTGGGTGCGCTCGTACTTGGATCTAGTTGATGGAAATTAATGTGAGAAACGATGTGCAATTACTGCACGTCGCTCTAACCCTACCTCGAGGTCGTCACCCTCACTTGGTTTGCATTTGTGTTAGTTTCTTTGGCTGGTGCTGCCTCCGTTTTTCTTGGCCTTGGAAAGAATAATGGTGCTTGTTGGTTTTCTAACATTCTCCATAGAGGTATGTTGGCTCTTACTTCTCCATTCATGAACTGTAGCTCCACTCTAGATAAAATCATGATGTTGGCTCTTAAATTTGCTTACAGACTGTGTTTTATTTCCAAAGTTTATAATGGATGTATGTGGTTATCATAGCTGTGCAAATTACATTTACATGTAGTTTCCTCTTTGTTGGCATTTAAATGTTTCAAGCTGAGAATAGTGTTCGAAACTCCTTTCTGTTTGGATTATGTGATTGCATTGTGCCCAAAATGAGTGCTTCTTCTATTGTTATGACTGTTGGAAAATAATTACGACAAGTATTTTTCGGTTTCACTCATCTCTGGTGATTAAAATTCCAGGGTTTTCTTTTTCTGAGAAACAAAAGAACATTTTTTTTCCCTCACATAACACCATACCCTTTACCCAGTCTTTGGAAGACTTGCAACTCCTTCAAATTATCATTCAATTGTTTGTGAATAGGTAGGCGTATTTTGTTTTCAACCACCATATGAGGTCTGTGGAAAATTTGTTGTCGAAATAAATGGTTAAATGGTTTTTTTGAAAATCCCTTATGAATGTTTCACCTTTTCGTGCCCATACCTCAGTTCTTTTATCTGGTGTATGGAAATTAGTAGATTCAAACTCTGGTCCTGATGTATGTTATAGTGATTAACCCGACAGTGGGAAAGACAAGTTAAATGCATGAAGTATTGGCTCATTTGTTATGTATCCATGGGGGTTTTGTCGATTTTGAAGTTATATGATGTTAAATTAAAACGATGAGCACCACCGATTTCATATGAGGTTTTGAACCCAGTTTGTTTACGGAGCAATTATTGAAGGTTGTGATACAAGCGTTGTATAGTGAAAGGTCGATGGATTTATGTTGTGTTCTCAGCCTCCCATGCATGCTTGATGTAGTTTGGTTTTAATTGTTTTGAATGAATATGTTAACAGTCTCTTATAAAACCTCTGCTAATAAAAGAAAAGGAAGGGGGAAATTGAATGTTGTAAAGTTTGACAATCCCTAAACTTTCTTGGGGTTTTATATTGGGTACTATAAAAACTTTGTGCTTTGGATTTGAATTATTAGTAGAGAAAAGTTTTGGCAGTTGATGGTGATGATGATTTTTCAATAGATATTATTGCATATAATAGAACAATAATCATCTTTTTCCCTTTCATTATCTCACTTTTCGCTCATTATATGTCCACCGCCTTCCCAAATACATTAAAAGCATTCCCTGTTCTATTATTATGAATTTCATTTTTTGAAAAGAGAAAGGATTAATTGTTGAAATAATGTAACTGCTAAGAGTATTCTTATTATTATTGATATTTTATTTATAGGATCAATCCCCATTGTGGATTGATCATGTCAAATATTGTAATAGGACCAAATACCCTTTTGCGGATTGGTCAACATACAATTATAATAGGCAGAATAAGAAGTCGGCCTCAACAGTTAATAAGAATACCCAGAAATATAATAAAGGTGGGTTTACCCACCCAGATTGAGAAGTCAGCCTTGCCAGTGAAAAGACACTTCACACGTGCCAGAACTTGTATAAATAAAGGAGGCTAGTGCCTCATTTGATCACAACTCACTTGCTCAGTTTGAGAGACAAGTTCTGATCTGTTACCGGCAAAGGAGAGAGAGAGAGAGAGTGGCGCATATCTTGGGAGAGGACTTTCTGTTTTAGCATAAGATCTCTTGGCATTGTATTGGCTATTTATATTAAGGAAGTTTTGCTGGGTTTTCTTCCCCTAGAGGGTTTCCTAGGATAAATGCTGTGTCTC